>SRMA01025942.1:0-88963 GCA_007224835.1 Danionella cerebrum
TAAGGATCATATCTTAACACCATGCAACCAAATTGTCACTTAAATAAGGTATAAATAATGAGTTATTTAACATTAAGGAGTAGTTACATTTATTTTACATTAAAATAATTATTAATTAATTATTAAATAATTATTATTTTACATCTGGGGTGCCCAGATTCTTTTAAAGGTTTAAAGGGGGGCTCGACTAAAAACGTTTGAGAACCACTGTATTATTACTAATGTGGGGGCAATCTTACTAGCTATTATTAGTAATGTAGTGACAATGTTACTGGCTATTACGGTATTACTAATGTGGGGTCAATGTTGCACTGGAACACTGATGGTGATAACGAATGGTGGACTTTAGAGTGATGAGTGGGGGCAAAGAAAAACATTACAGCCTTTTTTTTGTTACTTTTACTGTTTACTGTCTGTTCATGTTACATGTTTGGCTTTTACACAGTTGATATAAAATATTTTACAAAAGTGTTTGGTTCAGAATCTTTTTTTTCTAGATCTTCCTCTTTTAAAATTGGGTGCGTCTTATGTGCCGGTGCGTCTTATGAGCCGAAAAATACGGTAATACAGTGGCACCCTGAGATACGAATGGTTCGAGTTACGAAATGTTCGTGATGACAGGTCTCGCTGGAAATTTTTTGCTTCAAGATACGAAGAAAAATGTGAGATACGAACATTTACAATTATTTCTGCTCTATTTTCAGCTTGTTTGTCTCACATCGCGTCGCACTTCCACGTCCTTGCGCTCCTTTCTCCCTTTGAAGAAAGTCTGCTTAAAAAGAGGCTGATACGCCTTAAAACACTTTAAATTAGTTTTAAATCAAGTGAAACATTATGTATAGATTACAAATAATGTACTATAACAAGTCAAGGTGTCGTAAAATAAATAACATTTATGCCGTGGAAAGTGCAGTTCTGTAGCACAACTTGTGAAACCCTGAGATGCTAGAGAAACCCTGTGACGCGTTCTCAGAAGCGACTCTCCATCCCTTCTCACACGCTCGGTATTCTTTATGCTTGTGCTTGAAATCATGTTGGTGTTCGTAATTCGTGAAATATCTCTGGAAAGTTAACTTTGATCCAAGGTGCCGTAATGTATTCTGCCATCCGTTCCACCTCCTCCGACACATCGATTCAGTCTCAAGGTAAGGTTTCACATTTGTGTACATATTACGTATTTTGCGTGTGTTTTATTATCATTTATTACATTAACAATGTCTAGATTTAAGGATCGAAGAAACGTTACTTGATTTTTCTCTGGTTTTCCATTTTTTATCTATTTATCTATTTGTTTCTGAGAGCCATTGCACAGATTAGGTGTTTTGCATGTAAAATTGCTTCGAGATATGAATTGTTCGACATATGAACGTCATCCTGGAACGGATTATATTCGTATCTTGGGGTACCACTGTACTGCTTTATTTAGTTTAGTAAACAGGTCACTTAAACTATAGTTACAACATGCCAAAAATCCTGGGACAAATGAAATCATTAAGCAGTAATTTTAAACCATCTATTACCAGTTTATTTTTTAAAACGTATAAATAAAAAAACTGTTTATTCAGATGAATTCTGCAAATATTTTTTATGTTTTTTATGTGAAGCTTTCCTAAACCTTACACATTGTTCCAAGCACTTTTTGTTCCTTTGTGCTTGTTTTGTGCCAGAACTCACAGATATTGAAGCCATCTCACAGATATTGTACTTCCAAGAAGTTTCCATTCTCTAAAATTAAACATTTTAATTTGAATTACCTTGCAAATTATGCATCACAACTCTTGTTTGTTTAAAACCAAAAATTTCAAAGCTAATGACCTTTTTGAAACTTACACATTATAGTTGAAATCAAAATGAAACAATAGAGGGTTTGCGCCATTCTTACTTAAGTCAAATGGATACTGTGACTGGCATGTTAAAATATCAAATTGTGGGAACTAAAATATATTGATTTAATATAGTCATGTGAACATCTATTGTTCTATATTTGTTTGTTATTTTCTGCCCTTTTATTGGCAGTATGTGCTTTTTACAATCACAAATTTAAAACAATTCACCCAATTTCGTTGAAGAAATCTTTATTTTATCATATGGTGTGTCCATTTTTTTGTTTAGTTATTTACTAGCATGTTTTTGTTTTTAGCGTTGAGAATGGGGAAGTTTGTGAGAGCTCTGGCCTTGCTCCGAAGCACCTGTGTTTGCTCTACAGCTTTTCTCTGTGCATTGACAGCAGTGAAGTGATCTGTGATCTCACCAGTGTGCTCCTGCCCCCATCACTCATTGCATCCAAAACCCACCTTCATCTGAGAACTAGCCTTTTACTCTTTCTCGCTCTACCCCCACCCTCTCTCTTACAGATTCAGAATGACTATTGCATTTACCGTAATTGTTTAATGAACATATCATTGCACCAGTTCATCTGACTCCAGTGGTTCAACTTTAGTAACGTGATGTAGAGTCTAGATTAATTGTCCATTTTTCAACTATTTCACACCTGATTTTCCAACTATTTCACACCTATTTCAGGCTTTCACACCTGATTTGTTTAGAACTTGAGTACTTAAGTCAAATGGAAACTGTGACTGGCATGTTAAAAATCAAATTGTGGGAACTAAAATATATTGATTTAATATAATCATTTAAACATGACTATATTAAATACCTTTTAGTTTGGTTTGTTTGGCTGGTGAGAAAGCAAAGCTTACGGTTCTAAGTGAACTCTCGAGTGGTATATTTTGTTGTGAGAATCAAAATCAAAACATTTTTTGAGTGAATTCAGCAACACTAATGTACTGTGGTGTACTGGGTCTCCCCAAACAGATGCTGGTAATGGCTATAGTTCTGCTGCAGAGGTCTTGAGAAGGACAAAGACATCAAAGCATATTACTCCAGTTCTGGCTTCCTTTCACTGGCGTCATGTTTTCTCAATTCAGTTTAAAATTATTTTATTTGTTTATAGAGCCCTAAACAGCCATGGTCCTTGTCATGTTACCCAGATACTGTTATTAATAAATCAACAAAGTTCATTAGTTCATACTTAAAGTTGAAAAAGAAACTGGTCTTTTGCTGTTGTGGTGCCACGGCTTTGGGATTAGCTGCCGCTAGATATTAGTCTGGCTCCCAATATCAGGACTTAAGGCTCTTGTTTTTTTTCTCCATAGTTTTTACTTTGGGCACAGACTTTGGGCATCTTGCTGTGTGAAGTCTGGTCTATGAATACATTTTCTTACTTATACTGTATATACAAAATAATAAAAAAAAAATAGTTTGTCACAAAATCTACACCCACCAAACTTTGCCATAACATCCAAACTGGTCTAACTCCAATTTCTATATAATTTCAGGCTGGTACCACTATCGCTGAGCATTTATGGAAATTTTCCATTGACATAACATTGGGGTCAAACTTTAAAAAACTTTAACTCAAACTTATTACCTCATAGAAACTTCAAACTCCAAACACTTGTGGAGGTTATCAGTCTGTGCTAGAACATACCAATCACTGTGCAAAAGTATTTGAACCCCTTTGAAGGCTTTAGAAGGGGTTTACATTTTTACCATTGGCTTAACATTCATATAACAGTGATTGAAAAGGTAATAAAAATATCTTCAAGGTAAAACATCATAAACAATTGGGAGTTTGTTACTATGCTAATCATAGTAACATTTGTTTACTGACAGCTCCCCTAGCAACCTTACTTACATTATTTTACTGACGGCTCTCTAGCAACAAAAATTTAAAAAATCTATCTAAGCTGGAAAAATGATAGAGATGGGGGGTATATTCCAAGTTGTGTTTCTATGGAAGAGTCAGTGACATAATACTATGTTCCACATGTCAATATTGGTAAAATAAAATGATTTATTTTACCAATATTGACATGTGGAACATAGTATTATGTCACTGACTCTTCCATAGAAACAAAACTTTTTACCCTGGCAACCAAATCAGCAGATCTATATCTCAACTTCAGAAAAAGTAGGGACATGGGACTTGGAATATATCATTCATATGGAGAAGGGAACCTTTTAATGACATCAGTGATTCCTCCATAACAACCAGATTGTTTAGCTTAGCAGTGAATTAAATGATCTATAGCTTCGCTCAGGAAAATCAATGCTTCATGGGTAAAGTTTATAACTTTCATAGTCAGAGGGAACACGTCCAACTTTAAAGTTTTTGTGCACACTAGTTTCTAGTTTCATTTGTGGTTCAATTCCATGCACTCAAGGACAACATGCAAACAAAAAAAATGCCACATATTTAAAAAAGACCTCAGGAACGCATTATAAATTAAATTCCTTTATTAAACATCAGAAAAGTTACTAATATACATAAAATCTTATTGGGCTTTATGATCTAATTCTTTATGTTTTTGTGCTAAATACACAAAAGCATTGGTTCCCACCCCTTCATGAACCATGTGCCCTGTAAATGCACGGGAGTCTGACAAAAACAATATAAAGTGGGCAGTTCTTTGCAGGAGTTGTGATTGCAGACTAACTTGAGTTTTACTAGCACTGAGTGGTTTTGTTCTGCTCTATTACGAGGTAGATATATGAGTGTGTCCTCTGTGGGAAGCACTGCATTTTTTTAGTCTCTTGATTGCCTGATGAGGATGCCAGACATTTGCGCCTGTCCTGAATATATTTGATTGCTTATAATCACATGACTGGGGTTTAGAAATACAAAGAGCTGCTTGAGTTTTATGAGATTCATTCATTTTAATCCAAGATCTGTTGCACTGTGTGTTATATAATATTTGAAATTTTCTATTGTATTTAAGAACAATCTAGATTTTTTTTTTCAGCACTTTGCACAATGTCTTCTCAATCATGTTTCGGAACATGGTTCCTGTGAAAATGTTGGAACTTTCAGGTTTAAAGGTTTAATTTGGTGCATTTTAAGGGTTAAAAAAAACTAATCAGTCTTGGAGCCTCCTGTACATTAATTATAAATTTTCTGGTTAAATTACTTCATTTTGACTTAAGGATAAAACGGGTTCTGGAGACTTGTGTACATTTATTTAAGGCATTCTTAGTAAATAAAACCTTTTCAGGTGTTTTAGATGATAATTTAGGGGAGCTTCAAGACACAATATCAAAACCCATCCAGGTGTTTTTATAATCACAAATCACTGATGTTAAAAATACTGCATGGGATAAATTCTAAAATCTCTTGTTTGCATTTTAATACAATACATTCTGCAGGTGAGCAGTGGTGCGTGGCTTGATTTTGTTCGTAATGGACCGTTTTAGAGTGAAATTATTAACCATTTTCTGGTACAAAGGTATTTTAGGTTTGGCACTTTGCAGACGGTCCCTAAGTGATCCTCTAACTTGCACTACAGAACAGCAGTTTCCACTTTTAAAATGTTATTTCTTTTGGGACACCTTGACTCTAGGACACATTATTGGTTATTTACACATGTTTTGCTTGATTTAAAATCGATTTAAAGCGTTTTAGGGTGATACTGATCAAAATTTTAGCGCCTTTTATCATTGTCTGTCAATAAGACAGTGGAGAGCCAAGGCTCGGAAGCGATGCACAACATCTGACTTAACAAGGGCACAGCCTGAAATATCCTTATAGGGTAAGATGAGTGACATCATCGTGCCCGCCATATTTATAGCATGACGCCATCATTACCATGGTTACTCATTAAACAGAAACTCCTACTAATAGAAACTAAAACTAACCAAATTATTTTAGGAATAAAATAATCATTCTATTTTATTAGGAAGAGTTGATTATTTAGTCATTTTTAAGGTAAATACCAAACCCCAAAACAATTCAAGTGCGACTTTGGGTGGAAACTTACAGTAGAAACAAAATGGCCTCTGCGGCCAGAGCCAACCGGATGTGACGACACCTCCTCCTGCCCTATAGCACTTTCAATAGTGAAGTCACAGACTCAACTGGGTCTGGAGTGACCTGGCTGCCGGTCTGCACTTTGGTAATCCCTGGTTTATCTTGATTGAATATTGCATGAGGATGCGGTTAGTCTTGTGCTAATATGGCTCTGATGGTATTACCTTTCTAGATGAAACAAACCAGGCTAAACGAAAAATACCTTTTATTCAAGCAAAGATCCATGCTTAAATGTCAGATATGGCATTCGTTTAAATCCACCAAACACTGCCCTGTTTTAATGACATGCCCCACCTAACACATGTCACAAGCACTTAAGAAGAAGCAGCTCTCTCTCTTTGTTCAGTGACCTCTGACATGATCCGGGCCGTGCTGCTTTAAATGAGCTGCAGTCAGTATGGAAACGGCCGGTGACACCGCTGATAACCTCCATCACATCCTCCTCTCCCCACTGGGTCAGAAAGGCCACGAGCAGCCCACCTCTGCCCCACCAAACGCTCACTTGTAAAGGTCAAGGCTGCGACCCTCCTTTGCAGGCCTTAATCTCTACAGGTTAACACGTTTCTCTGGCAAGCTCATTTGGATAATATTGTAATGAATGCTGATAAAATACATAAGATTAAAAGAATTGGGCTTTGAAGTCGAGCTCTCCTCCCAGTTGGAGAAAAGTACATATTGACTTTAGAGGTTTGAGGCTTTTTGATGTTCTCTTTGACTTCAGTAATTAGAACGAGTGGAGCAGCGGAAGCGGCATGCGCTTCTGGGTAAAAGAGTTTCAAGGTTTGAAATGCAAGCTTGTAACAGTTGCATCGCATTATAACGTGCACTTATCTTTATCATACAAAGATTGTATTTGCATTAGTGTCGGTACAATCATAAAATACAGCGCTCGAGCAGCATTGCAGGGTTTTGTTTTTTCACTCCCGTTCTTTGCATCTTGATACGGTGCTATTGATTTCAAACAGGTGTCAGTGTGAATGTGTTTTGCCGACAATGCATTCGGAGGAATGAAAGCTTTATCACAGTCTGAGATACACCCTGAAGATAAGGCACGGCCAGTATTTCTAAAGAAAGCTGTTGAAATTCAGGCGTATCTCCTGCACATGCACAAAGCAAAAGTTCCAAGAGGTTCATTCATGTCTAGTGCTTGTGATAAAACAGAGTCTTGAATTAATTTCTGATAGGGTCAGTATTTGCTCACCAATTGCAATCCAATCCTTTTTTGTTGTTCAGACACTTTGATGAATGTTTGAGGGAAGGCTTTCAAAACCAGGTGGGTTTATCGTTGAGAATTAAGAACAAAAAAAAAAACTTTCAATAAATATTAGCTAATGATGGATGTTATCAATGTTTCCCCATCTTTATGAATAATTGCAAATATTTAATGGTCTGTGAATGTAACTTTTGTTAACCACTTTGGCGCCTTTTTGAATGTTTTTTTTTTAACATCTTTACAATTTGTGTCTAAAAAATACCTTTAAAAGTGTTTTTGTGGCAATGATTGATAAAGGTTTTTTTTGTATAACCCCAGCTTAATTTTTTTTATTATTTTTTATTACATTACATTAAAATTATGTAATGTTATTATGTAATAACAGCCCTGAAATTGTACAAACATAAAATTTAAAGTATTAAATATTGTAATTTTTTTGCTGAAAAAATAAAAAAAATTGAGTTTGTTTGTTGTATAACAAAAATAAAAAGTGTTGAAAAAGGTGAACCTATCCTATACCTAATACAGTGCTCCAAGCATTTGAAAAATACAAGCTATATCACAGGTATTGTACTTGCAATCAATTTTTTTCTTTTCACCACTACATGGCACTGATGGCACCGATTTGGGGTATGTAAAAGGAAACTAAAAGACGATCGCTCATTTTATCACAATTTAATCTGATTCACCTTGCAAATTATGTGTCATAACTCTGGTAATGTTTGTTTAAAACCTGAAATATCAAACTAATATAGTATATATTTATATTTGCGTGCAGAGGCTTCTATAGGTTGAGCACATTTAGAAACAACACAGGTATACCAAAGGGCTGTGCAAATCAAAGCCCCCCAAGAGTAATATACAAATAAAACCAAAAAGGCAGATTTAAAGTAAATATAGAAAGTAAATAAAGAAAATACAAGTATGGTAATAAAATACTATGAAAATGTCACCAGCTCACAATTGAAAACAAGTGCATCTTTAAAAGAGATTTAAAAACAGATGAGGATGGGGCCTGTTTTTGCTTGTATATCCGGTTCATTGAGCTGCCAATCAAAACAGCTCTAGCCATTGAGGGTGAACCACTGTTATATCCGCCCCCATGGAAAGTTGATGCCAGAATGACAAGTGTAACTTGAAATCGAAAGCAAAGATGCTGAGAGCGTAATCAAAACTCTGTCATTGAAAACCGAAGCTGAAAATGAAACCAAAGAATGTAGTGTATTTAAACGTAAATTTATTTTTGCTCATTTTAGCTGAAATTATGTTCATTTTATTGGCACAAAATTCCATACTGTGCAATATTCAGAGGCAGCTCATGCTAAGAGCCTGGTGCTGCCTCAGCAAGATCCTGGTAAGCAAGTTTCTGTCTTGTTTTTGGGACATTCAGAAGTGGCTGGTCGGTCGATGTGGGAATATTAGGGTCGAAAAGTTTTGTGGAGCAGCTTCGTTTAAACATGTAATAATGAAAAATAGGAGTTTAAACAGATCCCAAAGTTGACAGATCAGAGAATTGGGGAAATGTGGTCATATTTGCGAGAGCTGGTTAAAAGATGACCAGCAGCATTTTGGACAAGCTGAAGTCAAGCAGCAGAAGCCTGACTCTCACCAGTCCATTGCAGTAATCCAGTCTAGTGATGATGAAAGCGTGAATCACTGTCTCAAAATGTTCTTTAATCAGGAAAGCTTCGCTTTGGTCTCATATGTAAGAAAGTTGATGCCACAACAGATCAAACTTCAGATCTGCATCCATCTTAAACCAAGATTTGTGACCTCTGATTTTTGGCACAGTTCTTTAATGGTCCAAAGCCTAAAGGGGAAATTCCACTTGATGTACCAGGTCCAACAGCAATAACCTCAATCCTGGAATCGTTAAGGTGTAGAAAATTTAGAGCCATCCACACTTTGATGTCAGCTGAAGTAGTGAACTGACAGAAAAGCCATTACTCATATTAAAAGGGTTGAAAAGTTGGCGATCGTCAGCGTAGCAGTGGAAGTCAATTCCATGTTTCCTGAGGATGGAACCTAGGGGCAGTAGGTACACAGAGAAAAGAACAGGGCCTAAAATAGACCCTTGTGGGACCCCAGAGTTCAGAGGAGTAGAAGAAGACTAGGAATCTCCAACTACAACAAGGTTCTCAGCATCAGATGCTAAAAGTATCTCGAAAACCAGACCTAAACACCTCAACAAAAGTTTCTAAATTGGCCGGCATTTTCCAAAGACATCCAGACAGCCTCTCCTGTCCTTCTCTGTGGTATAGTGGATGGTGCGCAGGACACATGTTGTCTTTTCCATCCCACCCCATTCTCTCTACGCCTTGCTTCCTGTCTCTCTCTCTAATTGAAAAATCCAATAAAGAGTACAGCCGCTAAAATAATCTTAAAAAAAAAAGTTGAATAGCACATTTAACAGAAAACATTATGTATTTCAGGATCAGGATACAGTTTTTTTTTGTTACTCATATTTTGAAAATAAATACTAGAATTTTACGTTGCGTGTGGATTTGTAAAAATAAAATTTATTTTTGCCAACTATTGAAACTGCTTCTATAACTATTATTAGAAAAAGTTAAATTTACAACATTTTGAGACCACAAGGCTAAGTGCAAGGTTCTGGTTTGATTTCTATGAGAGTTTTTGATGCCATCAATCCACTAGGGGGCAGTGTTAATGCTTGCATTGTCATCTTTTTTACTCTAATTGATGGAGATAGATCATCTTTCTAGTTCATGTGAGCAAAGGATAATTGTCTGCTAGTAAATATTACACAAAACAAGAAGACAAGGTAAAGAAGTTTCAGAAGTGACTAGAATCACATTTACTCCAATAAACCAATACACTTCAGGTCCTAGACGAAATCTCCCAGCTCTACGATACGCATTGTGAGAATTTTGTATTCCGATATATTGTTACACCTCTAGTAAATGCAGTATAAATCCAGTAAATATTTACTAAGTTCCTTTACAGTTCTCTTGTTGTCCAGCTTTTGTGGTTGCGCATGGCAAACTGGGTTTGTTTACCAATCCCAATGACTTTTCCCATCCCTTTTCTTTCCCTTTTTCACCTCATTTCCTGCTGCCCTAAACTTTCTGAGCCATAAACATGATAAAGGCATTTGCCATCAAAAATAAGTAAAAAAAAAAAAAAAAAAAAACTTTCTTGCACAGAAGCTCTGCCTCTTTTAACCCAACGCTTGTTTTGTTGTCTGTTTCTCCATCTTTGTCCTCTGTCAGTCTCCCAGGCTGTATACCGCCAGCTTTTACAGTAGCGCAGCTTGTAGTGTTTGTTTAGACAGTCCCCTTTGTGTCTGTCTCCTGGCCCAGCTGTTGATGGCATGAACCCATCAATACATCGGTTTCAACGGCAGGTCATTAGAAGGGCTTTATTGTGCCACAGGTTTAGTCTCTGAGAGGTATAGAGGACCTTGTTTACCCAGCCTTCCCTGCACCCACCGGCCAGGGATCCCAAAGTCTCATGAAGCCTTGCTTTATCTGTTCAGTAGGTGTTGAGTTAGAGGACAAAAGAGTCCTCTAGAAAGCTCTCAGACTAAGTTTCTCCTAGTGTGCGAGTGCAGAAGGCAATGAAGTTCAGCTGGAGTTCAGAAGGAGCTTTTATGACTAATAAGAGCAGAGTTTAATCATTCAGCTGAAGTTGAAATGATTAAATGATCATTTTCAATGTATTGTTCTACATTACATCTGAACTACATTTGAATAATTATTGAATCTAAACTTTTACAAACCATCAATTGGTCCAAGCGTATTGGTGTTTCCATTTGCTGTTGAAAACAAAGAATGTAGTCCATTTTGATCCTAGATGCTTTTCCAGAAACCTGTGGGTGATGTCATGTTAATTTTTTTCTGTATTTTTATACAGTTTGTAGTTCTAAAAGTTTATGATTAATGTATGCAGTTTATTCCATTTTTAAAACAAGAAAGAGCTAAATGTCTGCTTTGGGAGTTGTGTGGAAGTCCATGAAGTCAACAAGAAGTTTGTCTTATGCGTCTTATAACGTATCACTGAAAGAGGTGTAACGATGCTCACGAAACGATACACATCACAATATTAGAACCCCGATACGATGTGTATCACAATATCAAAAATTATTTAAAACAAACTGCGAAACAGACCTATTTTACTGAAACTGATTCAATGTTTTAGAATGTCATTTAAAAATAAAATGCAGGTGCTGATGCATATTTGTGTGTAATATCATCCAGCCTCTAGGGGGCAGCAACAAAATTTCTAAGTTCAGAGCCATTAAAACATTAAAGAGGAAGTTGTCTCTCTTTTTCACATGGTGAAGCTCTTACACGATATCTTCCAGTAACTCCATTTTACGTATCGTGATATATTGTGCCACAATACATTGTTACACCCCTAATCACGAATATTAGAATCGCATTTCAAGCTAAAAAAACATTAGGTCTTGAAGTAAATTAATTAAACCTGAACCTGTGGTTCCTTAAATATTATGATCTGGATGTTTCATTATTTTTATCTTCAAACCAAGCCCCTGTTATCATTAGGTAATGCACTATTTCTGTCTTAATTTGTAGTCCCATTGTCCAGAATTCAAATAAAACTTGCATTTACTCGCTTAAAATAAATGAAAACAACCAAGTACAAGTTAACAACAGACGCTCAATTTTCATTTCAATTATTTTTGTGTTTATATTAAAGTTAAGCTAAGTAATGTTTGCTTGTTGACCTAAAATCAAAATCTCGAATAATTGAAGATTTTATCTCGACTGCGGTTGTTGAACGATTATTTTATTATATTTATTATTTTTGATGTCGTAGTTCAGTGAGAGATTTTATAATGAAGGGAACATTAGTTGACTATTAAAATAATTGATGAAAGCACACACTATCTACTATCTGTTTATTGCACATCAATAAATGAACAACTGAAATTAAAGCACACATTGCCTAAAAAAAACATTCACGGAGCGGGGTCACGTTACCATATGCGGTAGTGTTTTTAAAGGAACGTAATCGAAATAATGGAGCTGGGAAAATGTGAAGGATAATAGCTTCTGATTGGCGATTACGATTACTCTTCGATTAATCGCCCAGCCCTTCGCAAGATCTCTTATGTGGGCATATTTAAGTGCTCTCTGAGCAGGGGCCAGACGCGGTAATCTAAGTATTTTGTTATTGTCTATTGGTTTAGAATAAAATAAATTGTGCATATTGATGTGTTCATGCCTCAAGAGTCGTTGATATGAGATTTTGATATTGTATAACAACAAATTGGCGGAGCTTAGTTATGGGTTAGTTGACTTGCAAGATTCCAAGGGTTTTTCAATGGCAGGATTGCACAGTGTTCTAGAACAAATTGGTTTTCTGACTGTTGAATTAATTGATAAATGTATTCCTCACACTAATGCGGTCCCACTGTACAAACCCTCTCTTCATTCTAAAATCTCTGAACTACGTGTGTGCACGAGAGCAAAAAGAATACGAGAGCACAAATAATAATTGAATTGTAGTCTTGATTTCAAATGAACTTGATGATGTTCCCAGACCTGGAACTTAAGCAAGTGTAATTTGGCCTATAGATACATGTCTTGTAATAATGCATATAAAATGAGGTGTGGGAGTGCGGATGAGCAATTTATAGATTATGTATTTTAAATGCAGGGGCGTCTCATAACTCTTACATCTTTTTATATATTTGTTTCTTTCTCTCACTCCAGTTGGAGGAAGAACTTCAGGAGGCTCAGAGAGAGCGAGAGAGTGCGTTGCAGCTCAGTCACTCGCTACAAGAGGAGCTGCAGACCTTGCGCAGGTATCACTGCTGTTCATGCATTTCACGGTGTGTTTCAGTTGTGGACATGTTGCAACATGCCAAGAGTGTTCCATGACATTGCAAACAAACAAATGTCAAGAGCAAGGTGTTTTTCATGGCTCTAATAACTCAGATGAAGGTTATTGTTTGAGGTTAGTCCAGGGATTAAAGAAAGGCCTATGTTTGGAATTTTAGAGGTGAGGGAACATGTTTTAAGAGGTTCATTCCAGCTGCTTTGAATTGGGAAGAAGCAGGGGTGGCGATCTCAATGCATAGGATAAACCAAACACGACATCTTTTTTTAACAACCTTGATTTTGAGATTCATGACAACTGTGAGGGGGTTAATAGTTTTATTACCCATTCGACAAAGGCCCTATCCACACCCCGATTATTTTGAAAACAGCTATTTTTCTGTGAGGTTACGCTGTACCTCCCCACGTAACTACAGCATTTTTGAAAATGGCAAGTGAAGTTACTCGCATTTGAAACGCTCCGTGCCTGGTGAAACTGGAGTCTTTTACCCCAAAATGCTGCAATGACTCGATTCATGGCATTTTTAAAATAATTATTCAGCACTGCTTGTGCAAAAACTCATGCACCTTTGCTCGTGATCAAATAGCAAACACACGCCTGTCATTTTTCAAAATAACCGGGTATTTGTGGACAGGGCTACAGAAAACCATGTGCCTCATCGGGGGCTCACACATCTGACCGAACAAGTGGTTTCTCACTCACATATCGGATCCGTTATTGACAAGGAAAACGACCAATGAGAGCTCGCTCTTCACACAGGAAACAGGAAAGAAATAGCGTGCCACAAATTCTCCACATTTTTGTCAAACAGCTCCCTGTGATCAGCCACCACAGAATAAATGTCATTGTCTTCTTCTTTCCTGTTAGCCCGTGTGGCACGGAGTGCATCTGTTGTACCATAAACGCCATCTTTAGGCAGGGAGGATCATAGCATCAATATTTCCTCGACCCAGACGAAGAGCACCCTGCTGAGAAGTTATCTGAAGATTTAATCGTTGTGTAGAGCCCTTAATCATTGACAGATTTTTTTTTTTTTTTATGCTGGCAAAGCATGGGGTTAAAAACTTCTTTCTCTTAGTGCAGGCAAGGTAGGCCATCGGAAAAAAATCATCCCAATTTCTTTGATTGCTTCATTTTTGATTCCACTTACTATGAACAAAATCCAGCTTTGAGGACATTCCTTTCATTTATTCTCTTTGCTTTGTCCTGAGAGAAATAAATGTCTGAAGTTAGCTGCAGTGAGTCATTTGATGGCCACATTAACTCAAGCATTGGAGCTTTGCGAAGCTATGATCTCAGACACAGCCAGACATCAGTCCATGAAAAACAAAATCCTCCAGAGAAGCCGACCGCTAACATTTTACCACCACATAACATCTGATGGTTCTGGCGTATGAGCGGAACCACGCTGATTTAACATTTTATTCAGAGTCATGATGGAGACCTTAAACACCCAAAGCAAATCGCTTTGGTGAGGGTGATGGACTGCTCTCGTTGTCTTCTTTCCAGAGGGCTGTTTGCCTTTCTCTGGGTTTATCAGTCAGTGTGGACTGCTTTGATAGATGATATGGAGTAAATAGATTTGACTCATAAACCGGTCGTGCTGGTTAAGTGAGCTGTGTCCGGTTTCATCGAGACGCACATCCGTGTGTATCAAGGATTTTCCATTTGCATTCATCACATCTTATTAGATCCCATCCGCATCTCATTGTGCATGACTCTCTGTTTGCGCTTCACTCCAAAAGGGTTTTACCGCCCATTCGTGCCATGCAAAAACTTGCAGGAACATTTCACTTTAGGGTTCCAGCTGATGTTAGTTTATTAAACATGCATTAAATAAAATATCAGTTATTACTTAAAAAATCTAATTTTGACAAAAGATTATAATTAAGTATTAGTCTTTCATTTTGTTGCAGATTTTAGTTATAAATGAGTCATCTGGTTTTGTTAGAAATGATTTTGCTAGAGTTCTAATTTGCTCTACGGATTCTGTTGTAGTTTTAAGATAGGCTCTGACCCTTAGAAGTCTGGGAACTTTTTGAGCATTTTTTACTACTTTACAATTTCCTCTAATAGATTACATTCAAAATTGTGTAGATCTTTGGTATAATTTTTTTAATACGACCCCAGTTTCTTTTTTTACTAATACTTGTAATAACATTTCGCAATAATTCCACAACGAACATGAAATTGTACAAATAAATACAATTCAGAGAATTAAATTGTCATCTTTATAGTGCAAAAATCAACATATGAAACAAACAACATATGCTTTATTCACAAACCAGGCAAATCTCTCCTAAACCTTATACACTGTTCCAAACACTTTTCTTTCCAGAACTTTAAAAAACACAAGCCATATCACCCTGGCAGTCTCTGCATGAATTTGTCGGTCAACCTGTCGATCACATCTCCCTTCTAGTTTTTTAGGGGGAAATTGAGCCAATGTGAGATTAAGAAAAAGTTGTGTGAAAAATGTAATTTCTGATTAAATAATTTTTAAAAGTCTCCATAGACTTTTATTTGACGGAATTTATTCTGCAGCCAGCCACATAGGGGGCAATTGCCACGGTTTGGCTTCACTCCGCCAAGAAACACACTTGGGACAAAACACATTATCGTTAAAGCCAAAAGAAGAAAAATGGTGAGGCAAAACAAAACATGTTATTACAGTGTAAAATACCAAATTCTTAAATCAGCAATGTGGAGCATTATAAAACCTAGTTTTTAATATGTTGTAAAAGTTAGCTTTTAGCTACTAGAAGAAATCCTTGTTTTCATTTTTTTGTCTATGGCTAATTTTCATGTTTCAAAAAAGTGAATACATTTTTGATGAACAGCTACATTATTGCTTAATATTTTATTTGACGTGTTTTTTTTTGTTTGTTTTTTTTTACAAAATGTTGTGTACAGAAATCCTGCATCCACACAGGTGGCAGTCAATGGCATTTTTAAAATTATTATTCAGCACTGCATGTGCACAAACATATGCATGTAATCCTGTACATGCTTTAAGTCACGGTAGCAGAATAAACAAAATTACCCTTGCTTCAGCCACCATTACATTTGGTGTTTGTCAACACAGCGGTGACGGAGCATAGTGACAATGACAAACTGATGATGGTGTAGTAAAGAGAGATATAAAAAAATGTTAAGTTATTAATTAGATTTGTTCTATTCTGGTATTTGATTAATCCTTTGGTGTTAACCACATAAAAATATTGGGTTCAAACCCTACAAACAGCAAGAACTGAAGAGCTAATCAATTTTCTTCACTCCCTGAAATGCAAGTCACTTTGGATAAAAGTGCATAAACATAAACGTCAGACAGTCTGTTGATTATTAAGTTATTTCATTTAAAGAAAAACACAAATGTTGTGTGGAACATTTCTGAATTTATTATGCTATTATAAATTTCTCTATTTTAAAGGAGCTTGTTTGAGCATTTGTTGCAGCACCCCATACTTTTGTTGAAACCTCAGACCAATGTCCGGCATCTCTTCGCAGCAGAAGCAGTGCTTTGTATTTCCCCAGACAATCTGCATTGTGTGACCTTCAGGGCATCCGTTGCTTCACTCCAACCTCTTCCTTTGCTGCTCAACCTTTAAAAGCAGTAGAATCCTCCAGGCCCAACAAAAGCCAGAGGACGGCTGTGTGTGTTTGCTCTCAGGATTGCCCCACCACCTCCATTGTGTCTTTTAGGATAACAGACAGTCTGTGTCACATGAAAGGCCAGTGAAGAGATGAGAGAGAGAAATAGGGGAAAAAGAAATGTCTGCATCTTGAACCCAGGCATACCATTCCTGCTGATGAAGGGAAACACTTAAGCAATTTTGTTCACTCAGGGTGGCTTGTTTTTGATGGTTTATCACTGGCTGAACAGTGCAGGAGAGGTACGACTGTGATTTTAAGGTGCTTTGTTTGAGCCTCAGCCAGGATGAACGTGTATTAACGCACTGCTGCTCCTCGTATGGTTCCAATCCCCAGTGATCAGTCATTATCACACACTAGCAGCTCAGGGTGTCAACACTAGCTGCTCAATAGTCATTATCAGGTACAGTCTACACACACATGAACGCTCTTTTTCCAATACCCTTTGACTGCTCTTTAAGCCGAAGAGCCCAATCATGTCCATTTTGCGCCTCTTTTTGTTGGGTAGGGTTGGGTTGTACAGATGACCTTTAGTTTGTGACACTGGTACTTAACTGCCCTTAATGGTACATAACATTATTAGAGCACATTTTTGTTTTGAGTATATTAATATATTTTGAGTATATTATTTTGTCTCTCTTTTTTTTTTTTTTTTTTTTACTGCCCTTACGTGCCCTTATTAATTCCCCTAACGTCTGAATGTGTGTGTTGCCCTGCAATGGGCTGGCGACCTGTCCAAGGTGTTCCCCTGCCTCTAGCTGGAGATGGGCACCAGCAAACCCCCCCATGACTCTGAAAGAGAATAAGCGGGTTAGAGAATGAATGAATGAACAAACAAATGAGCGAACGAACTAACAAAAATCCAAAGTTTTGAGACAAAAAAATCACAAATGCCTAAAAACAAAGTCAATGTCAAAACAATGTGAAAATTGTGACAAATCAGGGGAATCTTTTGTAAACCTTTCTTTCGTAGTGTTTCGTACTTTTTGTGCTGGAACTTTGAAAAACTATGTGTCATAACTCTTGTAATGTTTGTTTTAAACAAAAAAAAATACAATTAATAACCTACACATTATATTTAAAATCAAAATTAAACAATAGGTGGGTCAGAGACTTAAAATTGGTTTAAAATGGTTTCTGACTCAAACCTTTTGTAAAAATATTTGTCCACTGGTTTTTAATAGTTGTCTCTCTTTCTCATTTCAGTATTTGTGTTTATTATTAACTGTGTTTGAAGTTTCTGATCTTTACTGAGATTTCTAATCATTCATTGCTCAGAGAAGTGATTATCAATGTAATTTATTTCCCATTTTTCTTCCATTTTCCCTGTTTTTCATTCAAACCCCCACTGATCAGGCTTAAATTGCTTATTCTGAGAAAGCCTTGGATGTCGATAACACCAGAAGTTATGGCACATTGCTAGATGGAAACTTTGGATGTATGTGATACTTAAAGCACGGGCAGCATTAAAAGCCTTTATCCCCAAAACAGAGCAAACTGCATTAGCTGCTCTGTGCCTCAAAATACATTTTGTAGATTGCACAGATCCCCGCCTGGCACACAGCGGCAACCCTGAGCAGTTTAAACACAACACATCCGCTTTTTCATGAACGAGTGATCACAACTTGCATGTTTTTGTTCGCCATTGGGTGTGTGCTCATATTTCTGTGTTCAATGGAGGGAATGAGGGGTTTAGGAACAAGCACGGCTTTTATCAGCAGCTGTCAGCGTGAGTGATTGCTGCGAGGAATGGTTGGCACTGGGATGTGGTTGCTAGTTAGTTTATTTCCACCACGGGTTGTCATGGACACCTGTCAATGGAAACCCTGTCTCCGTCTTGGCTGACGTCTCTGTGTTCTTTCATTTTTTGCAGGTAGATAAGTGCTCTCTATTAAAGGTTGTTTTACATTTGCCATCTGATAGCATTTTGTGGCTGTGGTAATGTTTAACCGCCCTGTGGAGTTTGAGGGGAGGTTCGTTGGAATCCCTCCCCTGTGATCGGTTATCTTATGGTGCGGGTAAATGTTTAACTGAATGTCTGTCTGGGGGACTTTATATAGCGCAACACCAGTCATAAATGTTTGGTGGAAAATTGGAATATTGACGAGTCAAATTTGTTTGTTTTAACAAACAATTTTAAAAGTAATAAATAAAAGGTCATCTGCAAAAAAGAATGCTTGATTTAATAATCAAAAGGCCATTTTAAAATGACATTTTCTTTAGTTTTAGACAACTTTAATATGGTATCAGTTCAAACAGGGAAGGCAGCCAAGACGGAAACGGTGAACTAAGGAATCTGAACACATCCCTCCAGTCTTGCCTTCTCTGTACTTTTCTTCTGCTTGTTTGAATGGCCTCACACCAGTTTATAAATCCCAACTGTTGCTGAAACCACTTTCTCCCAGGATCATTGTCAATGCAGAATTTCTCTTTTAATTTGTTCACTTGTGGCCAAACATAGTTTTGCTGAAGTAAAGTATGTAATCCTCCAAAAAGTATGCATATAATAAGTGGCGGTACAAATCTCACCCCAAAAATTTGTTTTGGACAGTCATATGCATTAAAAATATCGAGCGGTTTATTCAGTTGGTGGCTGATATCTGGGAGCTGAGAAAAAAGAGGATTTGTGGAGTGATATTTCTTTCTTGTTTCCTGTATAAAGTTACTATGAAAATGTGAGATGAGCACCACTGAGTGGCTCTTTTACATCATACTCACTTTCGTTGGCACCACTGGTTTGGTCAGATGTGTGGGCTCCCGTTGGTGCACTTGGTTTTTGATTGAGGTGCGTTTTTGCACGAAACTTTGGATAGAAAATTTGGATCAGTGTGTAGAGGCCTTTAGTCGAAGTCGACATTGAGAGTGATGAGAAAGGGCACCAAAAATATCTTCAACACGAAACATGCTAGAGAAGGTTTGTTTGAGTTAATCATAGTACCAATTAAAAAATTATTATGATATCACAGACCACTCCATAGCAATGAAAATGTTTTCCCTAGAAACCAAATTCATAGAACTCTCTCAGCTTTGGAAAAAAATTGAAGCGTTGGTGTTGGTTTATATAACATGGAGTCAAACGGCAACATTATACTGTGTTATTTTTCCCTTCCATAGCAACCAATTTGGCATTCAGTTTAACAGGATCATAGAGACATGGGAGTTGCTTTATTTTACCCGTATTGACATGGGAAACATTATTTTGTCACTGACCTCTCCGTAGCAACCAGACTACACAGTAAAATCCTAAGAGTTAAATTAACTCTACTCAGAGTGTATTTGGTCCCACTCTATATAGAGTTAAACCAACTCTGAAGGAGAGTTATTTAAATAAGTCTATTTGAACTAAACAGTCTATTTTTGTCTGTTTTTACTCTTTCTGGAGTGGACTTGGTCCCTCTCTGAATAGTTAATATTTAGTTTGCATTTTCCATGCAGATTTGGAAAAACATGAAGAAAATAGATTATTAAATTACTCTTTCTCAGAGTCGGTTTAACTCTATATAGAGTGGGACCAAATACACTCCGAGTAGAATTAATGTAACTCTTAGGATTTTACTGTGTAGTTACCATAGCAACCAACTCAGCATATCTCTATCTCAGCTTAGCAAAGTCATAGAGATATAGGGGTTGCTTTATTTTGATTTATGTTACTCATTGTGACATTGACAACATTTAAAAAGGGGCAATAGGACTAGCCAACGTCAAAGTTTGCATGCAAACTTTAGCCATCTAGTTTTGATTGTTTTTATTACAATCCACAGAATTAAAATAATTAACACCCTTTACCACATTCCTCAGCCACAAACCTGGTATTAGTAGCCAAGCTAACTATTATTAATGCATTAAGTGTATTGTTTATCGCTGTATATTTGTACCTGGAGAATCTTTTCCAGTTACACTGGTTTTAAAGAAAGGCATAGGCATGGTGTGTGAGGGGAGACTTTGTGACTGAGGCAGTTATATTAAGGCACGAACGGCATTACTGTTTTTACCTCTCATTTCATGTTTTTTGTGAGGGTTTTGTGTCTAAATATACAGATGTTGTCAATAAATACTTTATTTGTATTTGTTTTATAATAGTTACATATTGAGTTTGGTTGAAAATAAGGTTCTGTTTGTTTGAGGCAACTCCAAGAAGTCATGGGTGTTTTGCTAGAATAAATGTGAGTCTGAGGAGTCATAACTATATGTTTGTTATAATAAAGGCAACTCTAAGAATCATATTTCTTTGTTTGGCCAAAGCCAAATCCGAGGAGTCGTATATGTTTGTTAGAATGAAGGCGACTTTCAGAAACCGGTTGTTTACTAGTACAAATAACTCTGAGAAGTCATGTATGTGTGTTTGAATAAAACAATTCTGTATGTATTTTAGAGGCTTCTCTATGGAGTCAGATGTTTGTTAGAATACTCTAAACTCTTAAGATACAATGACAAGACAATGCTTGTTTGGGTAAAAGAGCTCACCAGAGACAAAAGTTTCATAATGATTAAAAGCCTTACATTTTAATTGGCTAAAATCTACATTTAATAAATGTAACAGAAATATTGGTTTTGTGACATTCATCGAGCGTGCGTCCCATCCAGTCTGCCGATGAATCGGTTAGTGCTCCGGCATTGACCGGTGTTCTGTAGACTCTGCTAGCGGTCTGCTGTGGTGCTCACCAGAGTGGTGGCAGCCAACAGGTCCTCCGGGTCTCGGGTTCCACCACTGACTCTGCCCCTTCGGGTTGAGCATAGCAGGAAAGAACAAATGGCTGCACAATGTCCACGTTAGTGGCCCAGGAAATCCACCTGGGTTTAAGACCAAGAGGCCTCTTTAGTGTGGAGGATGATTTCGTGTTGAACCCAGAGTGTTTTAGAAAGAACTCCTATCCTGTCCGAGAATAGTGGATCTGTATGCCCTGCAGTTTCGGGCGCGAAGGCAGAGGGCGGAGGGCAGAGGGCGGAGGGGCTCAAACCCCTTCCCCTCATCTAACCATCTCCCAGGGTCCGTTACTGGTGATTCCACCACCAAGTCAGCCTCTCGGCGGCCCCGCCACAGTGACCATTTGCACGTCCTTGGTGAAAGCATCCCGGCGTCACTCAGTGGGTAGTTCGGACAATCTGGCAGGGCTACACGATTCAGTTTGTGAAAGCCCCCAGGTTCGAGGCGTGGTGTTTACCCCTGTCCCTCGGACAGGCGCCTCATTCCTGCGAGAGGAGATTGCTGCACTTTTGAGAACAAGCAGTCGAGCCGGTTCCTCCAGCCGATGTGGAGCACCTTCTGGTTCTCAAGTAATCTGGCAGATCAAATCCTGGACATGAGGCGTCTGAACCAAGTTTCGGTTCAAGATGCTGATGGTCCGCAGCATCCTACCGTGCGTTTGGCCTGGGGATTGGTTTACCACAATCGACCTGACACGTACTTCCAGGTAGCGGTGGTTCCAAGACCCAGACGCTTTCTATGGTTCTAGGGCCGAGCATACCAGTACCGGGTCCTACACTTCGGTCTTGCCTTCTCCCCTTGCACCTTTTTCAGGCCGCTCCCCTGGACAAGTGTTCGGATTATGAATTACCTTGACAGCTGGCTGCTTCTAGCCACGTCTCGAGACCGTCTACTAAACCGACTGGGTCTGAAGGTCAACTGGGAGAAGAACCGCCTAACTCCGGTGCAAGCAATCTCTTTTCTCTGGATGGAGCTGGACTCTGAGAGCATGCGGGGCGTCTATTGGTAGGATGCACCCGGGCCTTGCTGACCGCTCTCTCAGCGGTGTCGTTTTGACAAGTGGTACGACTGAAATTATTTCATGTTGCTATGTTTTTTTTACCTGATTCCTTCTGAAATGGACAGAAAGTTACAATAAAGCAAATGCATATTTAAAGCAGATGGGGGGTGGGGGGTGGGGTACGCCCTGCATAGTCTGCTGTTTAACTCTTGGCGGTGTGCCATAATCAGAAAGAACTCTTTGTGTTTAATTTTCAACGTTATTCTATTATACAATAGAAACGATGTAATGCAAAACCCTAGTTTTGAATTTTTGGGACTACAATAACTGTGAGCTCGATCACACTTCCATCGTTCTGCGTTCTGAAGATGACGGGTTGGTTTTTGCCCGTGTTTATGTGGCTCTGTTAAACTGGCTGCTCTGTGTAGGAGAGCACTGTCACAAAAACAACTCAGTGATTTTCTTAGAGCACAGAAACTGTCCAGCAGTGAAGCCCTTGTACTTGTTTGGTGGGAAAGAGGAGGGGGGCGTAGATAAGATAATCCATAGTGTGGCAATGTTTCTCTGCCCTTGTTTGTCACTGGACCTTTGTACCCAATATGTTTGCATTTAATTAAACAAAGCACACAACTTTACATCACTTTCCCAACCATCAATATGGCATCAGAATTGATTACCTCCTGCCTTAAAAACTGAGAAAATAAAGGAAGAGCTGACATGGAGACCTTTTGGGGACTAATTAGCAAGTAATATGACTGGAGACCAATAACACAGGCTCATTGGCCAAAGGCGAATGACAAAAGCTGGTGTCAGTCAAGCATGATGTCTCTGTCATTAGAGATGGATGCAGTCATGTAGCATTGTCTGCAATTCCTTCCATTGTTCCCAGCGCATTGTTTCCATGGCTAATGTGAATAGCTGCTAAATAAGGCTGTGGTTTTTGTGTCTGTCTGTGGTCGCAGGTGGGCACGCTTTACCTGTGCATGCTTTATTACAAACGTTCATTGTGAATGAAAACAGGAGCAGGTGTTGTCTTTATTGGGTTCTGTTATTGACTTCCCTATGCTCTTGGCATCATATTGAAGCATGATATTACTCTGCAGGTTGGTGACACCTGTTGTTAAGCAGAGTGTATTCTGTGTTTGGTGATTTGTTGAGCAGAGGCTAACTGAAAGGTGGTAAATCTAGTGATGAAGACAAAGAGCTATCTCTTGTACTTGTATTGATGCCTTCTGTTCAAGAAGTCTCTCAACCATTAAGGGGTTGGTTTTCTCCAGTTATTTCACTGGTAATACATTTTCAATTCTGGCAGCTTTTTAACATTCTTTTGGCCACTAACTTGTAAGTTGAATTATACATTTGTGCTCATAAGTTTACATATGCATGCAAATTTTTGATTTCTTGGTCATTTTTTGGTCACTGTGTTTCCTTTTTTAAATCATGATAACAGAAACTTTCACCCTAATCAAAGTTTATACACCCTAACTCTCAAAACATGGAGGATGTTTGGAGGCATGTTTCAGAGGTGTGATTAGTTAGCTTAGGTATTTCCCCACAATTTAATTTGTTTTAACCTTGTGATCTACTATGTTTTATTCATTTGAGTATTAGTGTAACTGAGTGAATAAAAAAATGACAATTGTGCACTATTTGTTACTTGAAATGAATCAATAGGATGCCTTCAAATATATGCCATATTACTCCCAGTGCCTTTTCTCTGTCCAGAGGATCAAAGAAAGTCCACCATTTCATGAGGTGTAACACTCATGTCCGATACGCTGGTCAGCCAAATGTCCCGCACCCAAACTAATTTGCATTTAAAGAACCTATAAACAACCAGGTCACAAGGGAGAGCGTGTTTTGGCTAACACATTGCGATGGGGGCGAAACTTTCTTTGCCAAATCCAGACATCTGTATTTTGTGAACTTAAAATATTTGGACATCAATGCCATCTCCTGTCTTCTCTGGAATATATTTTTTAATGTTCCCAGTAGATGTTTAACATATTGTTGAACTGCATTCCCAGTTACTTGGATATCTTTTTACATCCCTATCCCCTTTGTACAATTCAACAAACTTAACATGTACATCCTTTAACCACTCTTTTGGTCAAAGTTCAGAAATGTTGGAGCATCACTGAATGAAAGAGGGAAGTTTCAATCTGTAGCTTGAATCTTTTCTGCACGAACATTGATTCCAATTGGTCAAATTCATTAGGGTGCGTTAACTTTTCATCAGGATCATTTGGAAAGTTTCAGTAGATTTTAAAAAGAGTAAACACAGTTGTTTGACAATAAATGGCTTCACCCAACCACTAACTATGAGTGCGTTATAATTCATGTTTTCTGAAAAATGGCCAAGAAATCAGACAGATTGAACTTTTGAGCACAACGGTAAAGTACATATTCAACAGATGAAATATTTATTTCCCAAGACGTCTTAAGCGTTTTTTTTTTGTTTTGTTTTTTTGAGTGCATTAGATGTCAGCATTGACTAATTTATGGGAGCTCATGGTTTCCATCTTCGTTAGCCTGATATGTATCTATTTATCAGTAGATGTGCATCTGCCAACCCCCCGACACACCCACACGTTGATCTTGTCACTCTGCTTGTTGAAGAGCACCTGTCTGAATTTCAAAGAGCACTAATGCATTCCACTGACATTCTGAATAGGATCTAGCCCCAGATATTGTTTCTTGTGACATTCACAAAGAACATTAGACGTGTCTGTTGATACAGTTATGATTATTCTCTTCCAGGTAAACTGCTAACAGCCTGGGTCAAGTTTTTCATGTTTGTGTAAGAAATTTGACCATTGGCATTTTCCTCCTGGTTCTTGAAACATGAGCCATCACTCAGCAGTGATATTGTTCTAGTATTATTTTAATATTTGTCATTCCCAAAGAACTTTTGACGTCTGTGATCGACAACTGAGATATGCAGTCTTTTATTTTAGTATGCAAACCTCTTATTATGAGGTTAACACTCAAACTGTTAATATTCACTGTTTTCATATTTGTTGTTGGAGGAATCTCATTTTTCAACACACTTAAACATGTTCTATTCGAATAGAATAGGGTTAGGTCCTTTTCAATGGCTTGGTCCATTTTGAATTTCACCCAAATTTTAATTATTATCCAAATCTTACACAACAGGCGCGATTTTAATTTGTAGTAGAATCGCAAGTGGTGGAATCAAGTGAAGCCAAGCTCAAACAGTGAAGTGATGTCAAAACTGCGGCAAGCACCCCTATGGTGATGGCTGCCAAATTTTTGCCCAATACAAGTCTATGGGAAAAAGCCGAACTTTAAAAATGATTTCCTCAGAAATTTTAATTTTTTTTTACATAAATATTATCAATACAGTGAACATTTTTCAATCATTTATTTTCATGTGGCTCATGATGACTCAATTTGTGACTACGAGTGAACTCTGAAGCCATGATGGTTCTGTCCTGAATACGAGTGCACATATGCGGCCATTAATGACATATCGTCCATATTTTTTTTTTATGGCTGAACAATTAATCAGTTTTGTGAATGCAAACAGCATACAAGCACTACAAGGACAATGACATAAAGGAGAATCTGACAATTGCTGAGAATCTGACAGCAGTATGTGAGACAGGAAACATATTAAATGGAAAGCGCAACCTAACACCGCTTTAGCTGTTCAACTTCCAGCATTATAATGTATTTGGGTAAAGTTAAAACATAGCATGAGCTGTTTATATGAAATAAACTATGTTTTGATGCACAATTGTCAACACGTTTGATCACTAACGGTTAAAACCACACACAGTGTATAATAATCCGAATGGGTTGTATGATTCATCTGTACAGGTCACACATATTTGTCTGATATTAAAGAGACTTGACCAACTGTTTGTACAAACTGCTAAATTTGTACTACACAAACTATAACAAACAGACATGGTTTTTCTAGGTAGATGTTCTGTATATATGTGTGTTATGCACAAACTACAAAAACTGGACAGCACAAACTGTAACAAACTTATATGGTATGTTCAGGTAGGTGTTCTTCCTATTCTTCTCTCTCTTGAACATTTCCCCCTCACCTTTTCCAATCCCTCATCCACCCCCCTTTTCTGTTTAACATCGCTTTGTCCTGACGCAATTAACAAAACTGGTCCGTGGGAAAAACAACTAACAAATAACTACATACATTCACTGCTTCAACCCAGAGGAGGAAACACCACACCATGTGTTTGCTCCCCTGTAGACAACAAAACTGTCCAGCTCCAGCTTTAATTGAATAATCTAAATTCCCCTTAGGTGTAATTGTGTGAGTGAATGGTCTGGCAACCTGTCCAGAGTATACTTCTCCCCCAATATGCGCTGGAGATAGGCACTGGCAGAACCATGTGACCCTATTAGAGGATTGGAAAATGAATGAATGAAAAATCTTTATCATTCTCAAGTGTATTTACAGTGTATTTTCTGTTTTCAGTGGCCATATTTTACCTTTATTAGGTTTATGAATTAAATAACTCAGTGCACATTTCTGTAAGTAGTCAGTACAGTTATCGTCACTGCCATTTAAATGCTTAAAAATAATAAACAATTCATGCTGTCATAAACTGGATGAAAAGTCAGTGATTGCATACATTTAATAAGATACTATTAACAATGAATTACAATAACAATATGTTGGCTTTTACAAGATTACATGATAAAACTTTCATACAGAAAGGCATCATCGTATCTCACAATGTTTACCTCAAGGGTTTCATGACTCTTTATCAGTATCATTTATGGTAGATTCTTTCTGTAATGATGCATTATTTGTTTGTATTTAGTGTGCTTCAGCACAAGACTGATGAGACGAGTCCAGAAAGTCCTTCCTCCTCAAGCCAGAGACAGACGGAGCTTCAGCCCCTGTTGCATCGGCTCCAGCAGCTGACCTCAGATCAGCAGAGCACTCAAACCCAGCTGAGACTGGCCCAGGAAAAAGAGAGGGAGGCCAACGAGAAGGTGCAGAGGTGAAGGATGAAAGCACATTCATGCTTGCTTCATTCTGACTTTTAGTTTGTGGTGTGGCTTTTGAGATACTCTATACACATACGTTAAACTTTAAATGCTATTTTTCTTAAAACATTATCAGATATTTCACTGAATACGAACTGTATTTGACATTATTAATCAGACCTTGACCTAAACTCTCGGTTACAATCAGCAGCCGTTTTGTCTCTGAAGATGCAATAAAGAAATTAGAGAAACTGCAGTTTAGTTTAATTAGAGAAACAAGAGTAAAAGTGAGTTCACTGGCCGTAAAAATGAGTCACCGCTTGTTTTAAAATCTCCTTGCACATACCTTTTTAATTTTAATCTCATTTTTTAGATTTTGTTATGACTGTTGCATTTTATTATACAATGACAGGACAGTGAATCGTGACAGGAAGTGTGGCAGAGAAAGGGGGGGGGGTGCCCTGCGCAACTGTACATACATCTCTTGCACACTAACCACTACTACACAGGGCAGGCCTACATGACTACATACATTATGTTAAATAACAGCTCTTTTGTTCCGAAACCATAACATATTTCGAAACAAAACTTGTTATTGATCCCTTTTACATCAACAATTTAATTTTGTGGTTCAAAAGGGGTAAATTATCTTTCACTTGTTGATTTCCCCAGCCTTCGCAGGCGACAGAAACACGTCTGACCAATTGCAATGCAGTCTTGTAGCTAGGCTAAACATTCTGGCAGACCAATGAATAGCGGAGCAATTTATCATTTTTGGGGATGCCAATAACCAGTGGTGTAGTTCTAAAGAAAGAGGTGGTGTACTATTTTCCAACCAAACTTACCCAACCAAAATTGTTTATAAAAGTGGCCCAAAAATATGCAAGTCAAAGTTGTTTGATTTAATACCAATCAATTAATGAGTTTAACATAAATTACATTTTCATGTGTCACTTGTGCAATTTTTCACCTGGTGTGCTGGAGTCTTTACAGACTTGTGCGTGCTTGTTTTAAACCAAGCTAACAGCAAACAATGAAACATAAATCATGACCGTTCTTTTTCACGTGGCGTCTGGCTGGACCGCAATATTTTAATAGTAATATTTAATATGTCATCCCTGTGCAGTGGCCACTATTAAAACAAATTTCAAACACTGTTGTAAAGTTTTTCAGCGAGACATTATCTTCAGTTGGGTTGTTGGCGTCTTCTAGATAAGGTTACTCCTTTTCTCACTGCTCCTGTGGAATAATAGCATCGTGAGGGTTCGGGAAATGGAGGAATTAAAAAAAAACGACACCACTCCAAATGGCGTATTGTATGACAAAAAAAAGACTAGCACTACAAAAGTAATGACCTGAAGAGAATCCTTGGGTGTGCATTGTTGAAGATCTTCAGTTTGACACTGTTTTTGTCTCCCAACTACTAGTGTTATAATGTATTTGACTATGTTATGACAAAACATGAGATGTTTATTTCATGAATAAACCATGTTTAGATGCACAATAAAGTCACATGTTTGATTATAATAACGTACAGTGCATCGGTTCTAAGATTTCATCTGTACAGGTCTCACATACACTACTTTCAAAGGTTTGGGCTCACCCAGACAATTTTGCTTTCCACAAAATTGGAATTCACACATTTATATACCACATGAGTTGTATAATGAATAGAAAATATAGGTTAGAAATAATATTTATTTGATATAATAATAATTTTTTTCCTATAAACTTTTCTTTCATCAAGAATCTTCCATTTGCAGCAATTATTGCAGTTAATTTTTGGAGGTAATCTGGAGAAATTTTACCCCTCGCTTCTAGAAGCACCTCCCACAAGTTGGAGTGGCTGGACAGACACTTATTGCTTACCATACGGTCATGCTGCTCCCACAACAGCTCAATGGGGTTTAAATTTCGTCACTGCGCTGACCACTCCATTACAGATAGAAGACCAGCTGCTGCTTCTTCTCTAAATAGTTCTTGAACAATTTGGAGGTGTGCTTTTGGTCATTGTCCTATTGTAGGATGAAATGAGCCTTTGCCAAATGAGGGATAGCCTAAACAAATCTCCCACCTTAACAGCACCAAAGCAACCCCAGACCATCACGTTACCCCCACCTTGCTTGACAGATGGCGTCAGGCAGCATTCCTGAATCTTTTACGTTATTCTGTGTCTCTCAAATATTCCTCTGTGAAACTTCAAATTGTGAGTCATTCGTTATTTTGCACGTATTAATCTTTTTCTTTTAATTGGCCAGTCTCAGATAGGGCTTTTTTTGCCACTCTACCCTGAAGGCCAGTTGCCTCTTCACTGTAGATGTCGACTATTTTGCGGGTACTATTTAATGAAGCTGCAAGTTGAGGACTTGTGAGGACGTCTATTTCTCAAGCTAGAGACTCTAAGGTACTTATCTTCTTGCTCAATTGTGCATTTTTTTATACAAATCAATACCACTAGATAAACTGCTCAGTAAAAAAATATTTTTAAAGAAAATGCAAACAATGAAAAAAAATAAACTGTGGCAAACCATATATCGTTGGAAAGCTGATCTCATTGGATAAATGACCAGTCAGTCTGCGTGGAGCTTAATTGTGATTGGTTGGCTGTACACACGTGCAAAACAACAAGGACCCACATTCATATTCTCTCTCAACAAGTGGCCAGGTCCTAAAAATCGCAGATTTATTATTATTATTTTTTTTTTTTTTTACGAAACGAAAAGTGAATAATTCTGCTTTTATGTCTTTTTCTCATGGGTGCAATTATACAATCTTTCTGTAAGTGTCAATTTCCGGCCCATGGGCGGGCCACAGGTGCTAAGAAGGGGATCAGCCAGAACAAGCAATCTTCATCCATGCTGAGAAAGCATTCATGCAGTTCTCTAATTGGCTAACACAATTTAACGACCGATGAGAGCAGGTTATCTATACAAGATGTAGAATTGGTCACACCTGACTTGCTCACCAATTCTTGGTGACTGTAGATATGCCAGTTGAATGACACTCAGGTAGAGTATTTATATCTGTTAAGCCTATTTCATTTGATTGTTCTACTTTTTCCACAGTCAGGAAATTATTTTATTCTTCTACATCTTTAGTGCATATTTGTCATCAAGTAAATCCAAGAAAGTGTTATAAAATCTTATCTAAAATAAAACATTGACTTGCGCTCAGCCTGGAAATAGCCAGAGAAGCTGGTAGGCCATTTAAATAATGATCAATCAATCAATTTCTGATCGGGTTGTTGCCATTGACTCATAAGTTTCATTTCTTTCTCTTACCCCTACCCTAAGTGCTGAACTATATGCCTATGAATTGGCACACCCCTACGAAGCTGTATACAATGTGACATGCACAAGTCTATTGTTGCAGTAATGTTATTAGGTTAGAAAGAAAACATTTATTCTTTTAAAACTAGCCGTTTCTTCAACGTTTCTGCAATCCTTAAATCTGCACATTGTTTTTGTAATAAATGATAATAAAACAGAATAAAATAATATGTACACAAATGTGAAACCTTACTTTGAGAGCGAGGCGAAGGAGGTGGAATGGGCGGCAGAAAACATTATTGCACTGCATATGAAAGCTAACTTTCTCAAGATATTTCCCGAATTACAAACTCCAACATGGTTTCAAGCCCAAGCGTAGACAGATGGAGAGAGCGCGTCACTGGGTTTCTCTAACTTGCGCTACAGAACAGCACTTTCCACTTTGTAAATGTTATTTTTTAGAGCACCTTGACTCTAACATTTCTTATAGTACATTATTGGTAATCTATAAATAATGTTTCGCTTGATTTACAACTGATTTAAAGTGTTTTAAGGCGTTTCAGCCCCTTTTAGCACTGTTTGCAATGGGAGAACGGAGTGCCAGGACCCGGAAGCGCAGCTCGGCGTCAGACTTAACAAGCAGATAATAGAGCAGAACTGTTGGTGAATTTTTTTCATAATTTGAAGCAAAATATTTCCTGCGAGACTTTTAGTATCTCAAACATTTCATAACTCGAAGCATTCGTATCTCAGGGGTATAACTGTATATGCATATGTGCCATGAAATTTAGCATAAAACAATGTAAAACAACATTAAAATTACTTACATTTTTGGGTTCCTATGGTTATCTAGTATGTGCAGCATGGCGTCTACTGGGAAATCCTTCTTACCTCTTTGTTTAACCTGCGAATCGAACTCTCAGCATGAGTGGGGGTGATACCCAGCCCTTTGCCTTTATTCAAAAGAGAATTGGGACACCTCTTCACCTCACATGAATGTGTAAAATGGAGAGGAAGAGAGAGGTGTAGAACCATATCTATGTCTTTGAATGATGAGTCCTGGGAAGGTGTTACATGTTGAGTAGGACCAAGAACTGAACCCCTGTTAGCATCCAAATGGATTTAAGGGACCACTTTATTAATTAATACATTCATTCACTTTTGGGGGTCACGGGTGTCTGCCGGTTCCTATTTTCAGTGCACATTGGGTGAGAGGAAGGGGTACACCCTGGACAGGTCGCCAGTCCATCGCAGACGACCACTTTGATGGTACATTTTAAACTATGCTAAAATAGAAACCGTTAATCCATGTATTTAGAATTAATCAAAAGTGATTCAATTACTTGAGGTTTATTTAAAAATGGTTCAGAACAACACAAAAGCCAACGAAAAAGCTTGAATGCTGCAAATATTCATAATTAAGCAGATACTCCCATTTACTTTCTCCATCTATTGGAAATCCTGAAAATCATCTCCATACAAATATCATTTTTAAATTCTATAACCTTGATTTGACCGGTTTTATTTTTTAAAAATTCAATGTAATGTCTTTCTCTTCCTCTCTCCCTCTCTATCTCTCCACACAAAGTAAACACAGGCTGGCCTGCAGAACTATTTACATGACGAATTAACCAAAGGGGGTGGAGATGGTGTCTGGGGTGTTGGGTGCTCCAAAAACAGTGGGGGCCCAAGCACCTCATTTTTGCAACACAAATTTACTGAAACTGAACTATATACTCTTCCCAGCTGAAAGCAGGAGCTCCCACAATGCACCTGGACATGACAAGCAGTTCTTCAGAGAGCATTGTTTGTTTACACTAGTCTGACTCTGACCGTGCAATGGCCACAGTGCAAAGTTCACTACTGAGTCACTTCTGTGTACACTATGGAGTCGTTTTTTTCTTTTTCTTTTTCAGTGCTGCTGGAAAAGCCTCTGCATTACTGAAAATTACTGTAACAAGTTACCTGGATTCAGAGAACCTGCTATTTATTGTTTTCAGCACCCAATGGGTGAAAGTATCAAACTTTTTCTCATTTTTTCCAGATGTGGAAAACAAACATGTTTGTCCTTATTTCTTGAGATTGGGCTTCATAGTCCCACTTCAGGAAAAAAAACCTTTAACCCCTATGAAGACTGGAGCCTTTTTGAGATTTTTTTTTTTGTTTACAACTTTAAAATGAGCTTTTTTTTGTTTACAATTTGCACTTCAGCTTCTATTTATTGTTTTACATTTTATCATTACATTAGACAATAATTCCACAAAAAAAATACAATTCAGGGTATTAAATTTAGTCTTTTTTACTGGGAAAAATCATAAAAGTAGACAATGAACTGTTTTTATTTAAAAAAAAATAAAAAATGATAAATCCCCCCAAAAATGTTATTTGAATCACAACTCTTGATGTTTGTTTAAAACCAAAAATATCAAAACGAATAACCTTTTAGAAACCTATATATATTACACTATATTTGAAATCAAAATTAAACAATAGGTGGGTCGCATCATTCCTATTTAATTCAAAATAGCTGCTGGGATTGACAAACACACCGGTGCGTCCAAAGATTTCGAAGGGTTAAGAAGATTTTTTTTGTATATGATGCATCTGTGTAAAGGGTTTATTTTTTTTTTTTAATTGTTATTGAAGATCCATAATATCATAATATTCCACCCTATAATTGTAATGACGCTGAGCCAAGAGGCATTGGGGAATCCATGTGCCGAAGTTTATTAAAGCACACAGTGAGAAAAAGAGCAGTATTCAAAATGGCGGCCCCGTGCGGCAGCCCATGTGCCAGCAAACACCCACACGAACATCGTTCAGGAAGGTCGAGAGGCAGGCAAGGGTCAGAATCCAAATAACAATCCAACAGGCAAACAAATCAATATCAGAATCCAAAGGGGTAATCCACAAGTCCAGGCAAAACAGGTCACAATAAACAGGCAGGTAAGTCAGATAGAAAACGCTTGGCATGCAACACAGGTTGGCAATACTTCGCACTGTAGGTAGGGGAGGGCTTGACTTAAATACCCTCCCAACAAGAAGTGATGCAGCAAGGGTTAGAACTCCGGAGAGGGAGCCCTCTGCTGGCGTGGCGTTACAATAATACTTACATTTTATTTTGTCACTTTGTTTTACACGTCCGATTTCAGTAGAATGATCGTATTAATCACTGCTGCACTGTTTTCTAGCCTACGGCTTAGCATACCACCAATGTCATCATGCATGGACTGTCCATGTGGTGTACCAAGTAATGCCCGGTGTGGCGACACACATTTTTGGGCCAGGGCGGTCATTATTTAATTAACAGGTCCACCTGTGCCATAATCATGCTGTCTGATCTGCACCGTGATATCCCACACCTGTGGCAAAGGCGAAGTGTAGATTTAGACAGATTTGTGAACGATAATGTGCAGTAGTAGGTCTTCTGTGTATGTAGAAAATGTTTCAGATCTTTGAATAGATGACATTGTAAAGAGAATATCCAGTTATACGATTAATTTTTTTTTTGTAGCCCTAGGAAATAGTCGAATCACAAGAGGTTGATATAATTTTTAAAATGACACGAGTGCATATATCCTTTGAAGTGTCATATGCTGTCACATATCATGTAAAAAAAAACAAGTCAAGGAAAGCCATCGGTGCCTGTGTCATTTGTGATGATGTTTTGAATCAAAATCTCTGGCTCTTAAGTGGCAGAATCCTCCCAATGAATTGTTCATATTTTCAATGAAATTACAGAGATTTTTAATGATTACATTATGGAAACATATCCAACCATTGTATGCATGGTTCGTGGAGTGGTTGTGGGAGAAAGAGGGTGGGCAGTGAGTCGACGCGCCATTCCAAATTTCAAACCCCTACAAAATTAGCATGAAATAAAACCAAACTTTGTCCATTTGACATTAACGAGCGTGGCCAAAGCATGACTGTGGGAGGAACGGGGCGATTACTTTTTGCGATTACTATTGCATTTAGAAAGTTACTAACGATGCAGTGCTAGTATTGAGGGCTCAAATATTTATTAATGCTTTAAAAATGGCATAATATGGCCCCCTTTAAGAGAATCATTGAAGACTGGGATGAATATCAGTGAGTGAGACAGGAACATTGAGGGTCACACCTGACTGCTACTGATTTGCGGAATGACGACTTTTTCTGGCTGAGCTCCGGCCGGTCAGTGTGAAGCCGCTGTGACGTGGGCCTTGTCGAGGGACAGTGAGAAGAATGCAGGGGTGAACACAGCAGGGTGAAACAGGGAGGAGGAAGCCCCCGCTGGGTGAGAATGTGGCACCTGAGTGCTGTTCTTGCGTGCCCATTGATGGAGGAGCTGAGCTGAATGTCTAATGATCCGCTCAATCCAATTTGCCCCCAAGAAGTGCACAAAGGAGCTTTTCTTTGCTCCAACAGCCCACAAACGGGCTGAGGCTGGTCTTCTCCCTGGCACCCTGCTCCATACCCTATTTTCATGCTTGTTAAAATCAGACTCGACAGCGCTTCCTCTTTGGCATTTTGTCGCGGAATAATTGTAGCTTACAAACCAGATCTTCCTATGGATTGAAACATGCCGAAGATGTCGTGCCATACATAAAATGTGCTGTTGTTTAGCATTTATGCACGGCTGCTGTTTACTCTGTGTTATTTGAGCTGGAATTGTTGGTTTTGCGACTGGGTGAATTCTTAATGGGGATTTGCTCCTTCGTTGATGCTTCCCGCGCGTGTGTGTTTGGGTTTTTACGGCCACTCTCTGCAAACAGTGTTTGCCAAATCCTCGCCAGCCTGCAGGCACACCTAGGAGATCCTGCCACCGAATGGCAGACCTGTTAATTGCGCAAACATGACCACAAGGCTAATGAATATATTTCAAATGATCAAAATTTGCACACAAGGGTGTTTCCGTGCATGTTTATGTAGGCCAGAGGGAGATAAGCTGGTGTCGTCTGTCTGAATGTTTGTGTGTTTTGGGGGGTAAGTCATATAAAAGCGGTTTGCTGGTATATGTGTATATGCTCATGTGCGTGGCCTGTTCATTTAGTAACAGTGACCTTTTCTAAATATTAGTCTGCTGTTTGGAACCTCCCCCTCCCCCTCTGCTTCAACGCGACTCGTTTTCTCGGCCTGTGAGACATGCATATGGTTGTGAGGCTGCTCTTCAAACTCTCTATATGGGAAAACAGGTGGAGATTTGGGTGAGAGCAAGGCTCGGGTCAGACCACTCCCATATGCTCGCTTGATAAGAACAGTCAGTAGACAATGCTCTCTCTGGTTGTATGCAGAGCACGCCTTTAAAAGTCTCTTCTCCGCATTTATTTTAGATTCCGGTTATTCGACAACTTTTCATTTGGGATTTTCACATTAATGTTGACTTTAAAATTGTTAAATCACATTTTACAAAGTCCCTTTCTATATAAAGTTAAACTGACTCTGATAAGATTTATTTAATCATCTATTTAATTTGTTTTTCTTTTTGTCTTTTAATTGCGTTTGTCTTGAGTTTCGGTTTCATCACTGATTATAAAAATAAATATTCTTATTAATAATTATGCTGCCACTGAGTATCTTTTAACTCTGTTCAGGGAGGGAGCAGTATTTCCTGCTGTACATGATGTGATAGAAGTGATTCATTGTGTAACGGGAAATCATATTATTTAACATAATTTGAAAGGAAATTAGTGTTGTAAATAACTATAAAAACTATATTTTATTTTCCTACCCTTTTTATCTATTTTTAAAATTGTTTTATTGACTACAACTATTATTAAGTTGCTATATAGATTTTTATTTTATTTTTAAACATAACATTTAAAATGTGGAATAAAAATGCATTATCAAATCAAAACATTAAGAGTTCAGATGTAAAAAATGCCACACATTCAAAATCATCAGTATAAAATCTGCTTTGTTCCTGCTCAAAAATCTTTATATCTTTAAAACGGATCTGTGAGTAAAGTCATGTCACATGAGTCTTTTTGTCAGGGGAGCGCTCTGATTCTGGCTGCACCAAACCGGTTCCAGTTAACCAGGTCATTCCCACTCTGAGAACACGCTTCTAGCACATCAGCAGTCTGTGTCGTGGTCGCGCGGTGTTAGACTATCAACAGAGCTATCAACATGGGGATATGCCCTTTTTGTGTAAGGGGTAGCAAGTTTGTTTTGCCCCACCTTTAACTTGTCCCTGCATTTCACTTTCCCTGGTAATAGAAGAAGCATGTGTTTTCCTCGACTCACTTCCTCAAACATTGTAATCATTATATTCTTTGATATTTAACATTTCCGTTGTGTTCTATTGATAATTACTACCACTAATAGAAAGAAGAACCACATTCAAATGTATTTGTTGAAAATATTACCTTTTTTATCTCTATTTAACATATATATAAATATAAATATATATATAAAAACAGATTTTATGTTTTATAACAAAAATCAAAAGATAATTCACAAAGCCCCCCAAAAAGCCATGACAAAGTCAATAAAATGTGAAAATTATACAAAAAATCAATATATATATATATATATTTTTATTTTTTTTTTTATTTATTTATTTATTTTTTTTTGCCATGTATTGATTTTAACAGATTCATCTAAAATAACTAAACAATAATAAAAAAAATAATAAAAATTATCTGTAAATTGTACTTTAATGATTTAACGTGTGGATTTAATTAAGGCATTATTTGCATACATTTGGGCTTTTGAACTCGTAGTTACAAGAGATAGATCTGATATAAAACCACACACATTTTATCCGGTCTGTTCTTAATTTGGGGGTCAAACCCATAAGAGCAGGGGTGTGCAAAGTCAGTCGTGGAGAGCTGGTGTCCCTCCTGGTTTTTTTCAACACTGGCAGCTTTAAACAAACCAAGAAGAGCTTGATTAGTAGTTGCATCCAAACTACGCAGGGCTGCGGCCGTCCTTACCCACCGCTGCATAAGAGATTTTTACAGACAACAAATCAAATGATCTCCACCTTGACATCAAGCAAACAAGCCCAAGATCCAAACAGTCCTCAAACCTGAAATGATAATGAGGATGACTTAACAAACATTACAAGAGTTATGACACAGAGTTTGCATACTAATTCAATTTAAAAAGTGAGAAAATGGGCAATCGCCTTTCAGTTTTGTTTTACAGACCCCATCAGTGCCATCTGTGGAGAAAGTACGGGATAGCCCTTGGAAATACAAGACCTGTGATATGGTTTGGGATTTTAAAAGTTCTGTGTGGCACAGAAAAGCACAATGGCCCCAAAAGGTGCTTGGTACAGTGTACGAGGTTTAGATTTTTTTGTACAATTTTCACATTTTATTGACTTTGTCATGGCTTTTTGGGGGGATTTGTGAATTATCTTTTGATTTTTGTTATAAAAACATAAAATCTGTTAATTCTCAATTATTTATTTTGACATTGTTTTGTTTGTTGTGGATTTATTTGTGTTTAAAAAAGATTCTGGGGTTGCACTAAAAATATATCACGCAAACTTCTTGAAAAGTGTTAATCCGCATTGACATCAAGCTTAAAATATGTTCAAGCTGTGGCTTAGGCACAGAGCGAATAATTTCATATATTTGTTTCCTTTGAACTGAAGTCAGACTCCGGTATCTTCTTAAAGCATCAATTGTGTCGAAAGTCTGTGGATGGAGAGAAACAAGTATGTTTTGAACCTCCTTTATTCATCCGTCTCTCCAGAAGGAACCCTTCACCCATCTCCTCTGGGTCTTGGGGATCACCGGCCTCACCCCCTCCAATCAGACAACACCACACTCTGCCTTCTGTTGGCCCCAGCAAAGGCAGGCGGGTATTTGGAGGATTTTAGGGGCATTGACACCAGCATGGATGTCTCAGCCACTTTAAGAAGTGTCTATATCCAGTCTCCTTTCCCAACGTTTGTCTTTCTCTTCGGTTCATTTACACTGTCACTCACAGTATCTCTCTGTGTCTCTCTTAGGCTGGAGCGCCTGGTGGAGGTCTTAAGGAAGAAAGTGGGCACTGGCAGTGTCCGAAAAGTCATCTGAGTGACCCAAGCAGACGAGCCACATCTGGTGACCAGGCTGCAGCGTTTAACTCTGAGCAAACATCTCGAGCTTGGCCTGGGCAAACAGCTTCTTTCTTTCAGAAAACGCCATCGTAAATGTTTAACCACATTCTCTCCTGGCAGTTCCCAATGAAACACTGGATTTGCTACTCCAAAGGTTTCTCTTGCTTCTCCTCCTGCTTCATTTTACTCTCTGTTTTATCTAGGGGACTTTGATTGGACAGTTTCATAATGATTTTTTTTTTATGTGTGAATACAGCTATTCTGAACTAAGCAGGGTTTCATTTAGACGGAATTGTTGTTGAGAGTTATTTTCACAAATAAATAAAGGGAGTTCAGTGTAGTTTGTTTAAATCTAAAGAATCATTGTATATATAATCACAAAGGTTAGCTGTTGTACTCTGCTCGTTGTTTGTTATCGAGAGCAATTAAATACTTTGCATCAGAAAAAATCTGCAAGATTTCTGTCTAATAGAAAATGTCTTGTTGCAGTGTTTTCGAAACAAACAAAAGAGCATTAAATCTCTTTATTGATTACTTTTATTCAAAGACCAGTATCTGCCTCTAATAAAAACATGTCTGAAATGTTTGTTTTAAATGGACTTTGCAATGCAATCCAATAATGTTCAGAGTTTTGAATGAAGTCGAAGAGAAAATATTTGTAATCAAGCTTCACTGTAAAATAGGCTTTTTAAAATCATGTTGTTTAGATCAGCACGTTTTTGGTGAAAGGGTAGAATGGAGTTTTTTTTTAAATAAAATGTCTTGCTGTGTACATGCTGTTTATGTCTGTTATTTATTTTAATTGTCAGAAAATATTTAGAAGAGAGATTTAGGATAATGCTCTGGAAAAACTGGGCTTTAGATTTAACAAACTCCCAGGGTCTTGTGAATTTGTGATCTAAGCCAATTAGAAAGGTAATTTCCGCTAATTTGATTGACTTAACATAGTTCAGGCACTTTATAAAATTTTTAAGTTAAATTTGGGTCATTAGAACATGTGTTTTTTTTTTTTGCTTTATTTTTTTAGCTGTTTCCACTGATTTTTTTTTTCATTTGCACTCAAAAGATGATCGTGATTCGCACTAATTTTTTTGGGAGGGATGCTCGTGCTCAGATGTGGATGTGTGGCGGCTCGGGGCTGTGTTTAGAGGGAATTCACCCCCTTTACCCCCCCCCCCCCCAAATTCAGTCTGCGTGATCACCGACTTACAAAAAAACTTTTATACGCTTTAATTAAAACCGTGTTTCGCCTGCACATATTGAATGACCCTCGGAGAAAAGCGCACTGATCCGGTTGCTATAACGACACCAAATATTCCCGCGCTCTCGCTCTGTCTGGTCTCTTCTTCACACTTGGTCTTTATTTTTGAGAATTTTACATTTTTAAATAAATTTTCAAACTGGTTATTTATTGGTTACATTTATTATTCGGATAAAACATCGTTTTAAATTGCTTGCCAGAAGCCAATGAACTCTGGTCAAAAAAAATATTGATAGCGGATTTTGTGCAATATTTTATTGCGTCGATTTTTATTCTTTTAAAAAGTGGTTTAATGAATTAGCGTGTCGTTTAGCTGTCATTAAGCGACAAATTAAACGTTGGTATCAAAGTAAGTTAATTAAAAACGTAAAAAAATCGTACAACTTGAAATATTGAAATGTAAATACTTTTGACATTTTATAATTAATAAATTAATTATATTAATGATTGTTTTTATATTTTAAATAAAAGCTCTTATTTTACAATACAAAACTAGCAAGACATCCAATATTCGATTGATTTACGCAAACGGGGAAACTGCTGTTTATAAAACATTGTATTGATTATAAAAAACAAAAAAACATTCTTTCCATAAACATTTACATCTCCTATATGAATTGATGCGATTTTAATATAAAAGAAATGGACTTATTTGACTCAATGAATCTCGAACGAAAGCAAGAGTTCTTCTCTGCAGAGCCCCTGCTGTAGAATAATGAAGAGAGAAACATGGAAGAGCACTAGGGGAGAGCGAGACCACCAACCTGACATGCTCCTCGCATATTAGAAGGGCGCAAAGCTCTAATAAACTTCTCCCGTATCATTTTAATGGAAAAGCAGCTGCTCCTAAAGCTGATGATGGATAGAGATCTCTCCCTCTCTCCCCTCGCCCTTTGAAAGGCCTTTTCTTTCGAGCCTGTGATTTTGAAGGGGTATTGCTTTGCTCTTTTCGTCGGCCAAGCACAATTGTGTTATTGGAGATAATTAATTCAATCCCCATCAGAAGGTATTAGGAGCGCCTTGGCCCTGTAGTGCTTTTCCAAACTCGGATTGAAAAGGAGGCAGAAGAAAGGTCTTCGGGTAGACCCGCTGATGGCCGCTTTGAACTAAAGGGCCGTGCGCATTGTTGGCCAAATTTTGCTCCATAAGGCTGGAGAAAGCACCAGCGCTTTTGATGCAGGAACGAGAATGCTTCATAAGTTTGAACAATGCTCGCTGCTCGCAAATGCTTTGTGACTTCGAGAGGCTGATACTTACGCAATATTATCATTTACGCAAGAATTGTTTTCGCACAAGAAATTCCCATGCAGACATTTGCTTACAGCACCTGCTTGCTTGAAAATAAACGAGCAGGACGTGCATTGGTTTCTCTTAAATGTTTTCTCGTTTACAGATTTTTATGGTGGTACATAGATTTAGTTTTATTTAAGAGCGTTTTATGTTAAAACTATATATTAAAGATTTGGCAAACATGCATCCTTGGATTATTTGAGGCACAATTAATCTATATGATCTAGTTTCTTTACCAGATATGAACTTGCTAATAAAAGTATTAAACGCTCACTTAATAATTTTGTATAGTTTTCTAGTAATACATTTATTTACTGATCAAATAAATGCAGTTGTGATTTATTTGAATTTTTTTCTTTGATGCCGCATAAAACTCTTGTTTTAAAATGCGCCTTTGCTTGCGCATGAAAACATATTACATTTAGACAATTCGTTTAGTCGTGTTTATTTATATTTAAAGTCCCATCTATGTAGTTTGTTCACTTCATCATTTGCGACACGTTTTGGTTAGATGTCGCATTTTTTTATTTCAAAGGCAAATCAATTTTAATAAATCACCGCAGGGCTTTAAATTATATATATTTTTTATTTCAGTACAATGTTCGTATTTAATAAATAAAGCTGTTGCGCTCATATCAGATATGTATCTTTGTATTATTAAATGATCTAGATAACAAGTTCCTCAAGCCTGAAGTCAATTATCCATGTTATTGACGCATCGGGGGGGAATTACAAGATAATTAAATGAATTTCACGGCTACTCAGCCAAAATGCGTGTGTACAAAATACCATGATCAAAGTCAAATCTGTTCAGGTTCACGTGCCCATCATGTAGGTTACGCAGCACAAAAAGATGCGGTGGCCTCGCGATGATATTGTTTAAAATCCCATTTAAAGCGAGATCGGATCTTTTATCAAGCGATTCTTTGAGGCTGCGCCTGTGTTAGACTTGGATTTTCTCTTGGTCTTTTCCCAACTCCGAGTTAAAACCAGACGAGCTTGGCCAAGAGCTGAATTTGAGAGCACACAGTCCATACAGAAGAAATTCATTCGGTTAAAAACAGCACACAGATTTTATTTTTGGGTCTCGTTTGTTTAGAATGCAAAAGATGGAGAGACGGAGAGAATGGAATATTAGTCTGTCTATTGGATTCGAAAGTTTGAGTCCTTTGTTGAGGAAATGATTGTTAAGGAACTTCCTTTGTTGCATAATAATGTCACAACATGTTTTGCTCGATTTAGAAATACATATTTTATTCACAATGCATTTCCTTTTCGGATTAATTTATTCCAATACAAGATTGGGAAGTGTTTTTGTCAAAACGAGGTAAATAACCTCCCCCCTCAAAAAAAAAGCGTAATATGACAACATTAAGATACATCAGCAACAAACAGGGGCTTTGCATTCTCTTCGACTAGGAACAGGGACAGGGTTGACCTTCATTCGTGCACTTTTGTAACACAATGGGAGAAATCACAAATTTGGGGATCACAACAAACAAGTATTTTTACAAGCTCAAAATGATTTAAATACACTGCAATGATTCAAAACTGAGATGTACAATCATTGGAAACACTTTACAATAGTTTTATACACATACACATTTTTTTATATCTTAAAGTAACAGTTCTTCTGCACAAAGTGCATGCAAAAAAATAAAATAAAATAAAGTTTTTGTTTGTTGCCCACTGACTATGATGTATTGAGAACAGGCCTTGAATACACACCTTGGTAGTAAGAGGCCTCAAGAGCCGCCGAATGGTCCATACCGGCTCTCCCGGTCATTGGCAAACCGGAAGACATCCCTGAGCCGTAGGAGGAATATTGCAACGCTTGTTCATACGCTTTCAATTCCAATTTGTGTTGCTGCTCTGAAGAAGACATTAAATTATTGATGGAGAACGGGTGGTTGAAGGGGTAATGCGGGTCTCCTTTGAGGTGCAGTGGGGGCTCGTGAGCCATCGAGTGCAGCGAGGTCAGAGACGCGGACGCCGGGTGCACCTGCGGCCCACTGCCCTTCAGCTCCGAGCTGCTCCGGTGCTCCAACCCGGGCGGACTGGACGATTGGTTCGACGAGGTGATGGAAGTGGTGTCCATGTGCACGGGCTTGCCACCGGTGCTGTCGCTGGCCGGCGAGCCCGAGCCACTGGACTGCTCTCGCTTCCCCTCTGACCTTTTCCCATCAGGTAACTTTTTGTCGCATTTGAAGCGCTTCTGCCTCCGCAGGTAACAGCCGTTCTCGAACATATTCCCTGAATCAGGGTGCAGAGTCCAGTACGAGCCTTTCCCCGGTTTGTCCGGTGACCGGGACACCTTGACGAAGCAGTCGTTGAAGGAGAGAGAATGGCGGATGGAGTTCTGCCATCTCTGCTGGTTTTGCCGGTAGTAGGGGAACAAGTCCATGATCCACTGGTAAATTTCGCTCAGCGTAAGCATTTTGCTGGGCGCCTGCTGGATGGCCATGGTGATGAGAGAGATGTAAGAGTAGGGTGGTTTGGCGTGCGGGTAACTCCTCCGGAAAGTCTTGTTGTCCCGCGCCCGGTTGAGGTTGGGCTGCGCGTAACTCATGGAGCTCATGGTGGGGCTCATGCTGGAGTACGGGTTGAGCCCTGGCATCGAGCTGTGCTGTGCCGTCATGGCGTTCAGGTTGGACGGACTAAGAGTGGAGCCCATGCTCGAGACGCCGCCACTCATCCCGTTCATAGCACCACCAGCCGGGATACCGGCCATGGTGCCCGGACTCAGTCCGGCGCCGAGCGCTGGGTTCGCGTAAGACATGTTGAACGAGCTGGAAGTCATATTCCCAGACGTGGCCATGCTCATGTAACTGTTCATGTTATTCATGGAGCTCAGCCCAGAGTTCATGCTGCTGTTCGTCATGGGAGAGTAGACCTGAAAGAAAAAAGCGATTTTAGCGCAGTTTCACATCTGTGTTTTCTTTTTTAATATTCACCACATCAATGGTTATGCTCGGAAAGCATTTCGTTATGTAATAAATCCCTGCAAATTTTGTTATTTTTTATTTAACTTGTTTTCAATTAGAACTAGGTTTTAATTGCCTGCAATATCGGTACAGGCTAAAAATGTTCGGCTAAAATAGCCCCATTTGGGTTATTTTGGTAACCCAACACTGTGTCAAATACGGATAAAAACAGTAAATTAAAGTAAAATTAAGATAAAAATAAAGAAAATGAAGGTCTATCAGATACCAATTAAAAAAACAAAAGCTGCCATTTTGGCACACTTGAAAAGTTGACATCTATTTTGTTTGATCTGCCGAAACACTGGCTGGTTAATGAAACTATTGCAAGTTTAGTCCATTTACTTTATGCATTTGTATATAGCTGCACGTTTGTGGTTAAATCACAGATGTTTGCACTTGTTTTGCACTTGTAACTAACTCTTGGTTAACGTTAATAGATTCTTCTTGAGTCGAAACATTTGACATTTCATCGAAATTTAACAACACTCGTCACAGACTGAACGAAAAAATGTTTATTTTACATTTGCACAATGCATTCACACGTTTCCCATTGTCGCATTGAGGTTCAGTGAGGGATATTTCACAGTGATATTCGTCAATAAATGTTAATTATATATAATCAGATTGATCAAGCATTTCCTATTTAAAAAGAACAATGTTGGCAAATATTACGAAATGTATTTTCGTATATGTATGTGCCCAAAAGGAAAACGCCTCCTATAAGTTTATAAAATATGTGGTAATACAGTTTCATAATAATTTGGTTGAATATTAACAGTTTTCAACCTCTGTTTATCTACTGTGACCCACTTTGCAGTGCTATCAACACTGCCACCAAGTGGGTTCATCAATATCTGATCACTTCTCCTCCAAAAGCTTATTTCTATGTTATTATTACATTTTGAAAGAGTTTAATCATGGGTTTGAAACGCGCTGAGCATGGACCAGTGAATCATCAGACTATAGCAGCTGAACGAGTCTCTCACCTCTTGTGCATCCCCATAGTAGCTGCTCCAGTCTGGAGTTTCGTGTCCTTCCATTTTCACTGCTCCCAACATTCTGCAGGACCTCCGCAGCGCGTGCACATGCAGTCCGCAGACTCACCGCCGGCGTGTGTGAGCGTGAGCGTGTGTGTCCTGCTGGCACCGCGCGCACGCACTCGCTCGCGGCTTTGGGTGAAGTGAGGAAATGTTGGGACTGTGCTGGATGGAGATCTTCCCCTGGCTCTTACGTAGAGCACGGCACAAGCACAGCCCACTTTCTCTGTGTCATCTGTCTGCTCGGATCACGAACGCAGAGACGGCGTGGATGCTCCTCATGCACCTCAAGCATTTCACTACACAACACCGTCCAACCAAACGTGAAAATAGAGATTAACAAGGCCATTTTTAAAGTGGAAAGATACTTTTGAAAGGTCACTTCAAGCATAACATTGATTCAACGTGCTTAAAAATAAGTACCACAAGAGAAACTTGTACCAAGGGAATATTTTAAGGATAAATAGACGTGTTAAAAAATAACAAAATACTAAACGAGCAGCACCAATAGGAAACAGTCTTTTCAACTTCGCTGTTTTCGAACTGTGTAGTTTTGTTTTTACAGCTTTGTGTATGATCTGTGAAGACATGCAGACAGATCCTAACTGTGGCAAACACCCAGAAAGGTTCTTATAGTTGGGTTCGAACTAGCAGTTCTTCAGTTTGTTTCTTATTGTGTTTCTGTTGAAGTTTGAAAAAAATGTGTTTAGAAAATTAAAACAACAGCAAAAGATGTCCAAATGTCACTGTTCGAAGAAACAATGTGTTTTTGATACTTCAAAATCGGGATTATAAACGCAGTGTTTTTGAGAAAACATTTATTTTTTTTTTTTTTTTTAAATTACCTGTCATTAATTGTAAATTATAACAACAAAAGTATTTAAATTATTACAAAAATAATACATCATTTTTTTATGTTGTATCGGCATATTATTATTATTATTATTATTATTATTATTATTATTATTATTATTATTATTATTATTATTATTATTACTATTATTATTGTTATTATTTGGTGCATAGCTGCAACAGCATTTACAGTGGCTTTAACATATGAGTTGTTCATTTAAAGAAATTTAGGAAAACACGATTTTAATGCACTGTATTTAAGTCTAGATTATGAAAACGTGCAAACTATTTGTTCAGATAATTTGTTATTTGATAATTTATTGATTAAAATACAAGCAAAATACAAAATGTAAAACTTGCACACAGTAAAATCCTAAGAGTTAAATTAACTCTACCTAGAGTATTCAAGAAGAGTTATTTATATGGGTTTATTTTGTCCATTTTTTCCAAATCTGTGAATAAAACCTTATTATAATATACTTTATAGTATATATATATATATACTATATATGCCGTTAACGCAGCTATTTTTTCATTGCTTTAATAATAGAAATGTAGTCCTTGAAAATATGTAAGTTTGTAAAATTGTTATCAATAAAGTCCAAGTTGTTATGTTAAAGGAAGATGTACTACTCACCGACAGCAAAATCATTTATATTATTCTATCATAGTAATTAAAATAAAATTGTTTGGTTGTCGATGTGGGAAAATCTAGTAAAGTATTATTGCGTTTTAAAAAAGCTCCATAGAACTGAAAATGTTGGATTTGTGTAGCAATTTTTCAATCTTGAATTAGTGAAATGTGCATAACAGTTTTTATTTAATAGTGTTCCGTTATCATCTCCCTGATTTTTTTATTTGTCTAAATTGTGAGCTGAGATTTGACATGTGCAGCTGCTAATGAGCCAATGACAGGCCTGATCATCCACTTACAGAGGATTATCACCATGATCTTTCACACCATCACAGAACTGATCGATTCTCGCAGGACGCAAGCAAATGGCCCTTGAAGCAAAGAACATTAGATCATGTCAAAGCTCCCGTGAGAGAGAGAGAGAGAGAGAGCGAGAGAGGGGGGGGGGGGGCAACGGGGGGGGGGGTAATCTGAAAAGATCCTGGAGACTCGTTGATTTTAACGCATGATTGGTTAAATAATAGGCATTGGAGCCAATATTTATAATCCTACATTTATGGGTAATTATATTTATGCATTTGGCAAAGAAGTTACATTGCTGAATACACCTTTGAATTTGGTCTAATTTACCATTTACAGCGTCCACTGTTTAACAGACATGTAAAGCGATATAAACGCAATAAAACACATTTGGAGAAAGAAAAATTCAAGTTGACTGTAAGTTAATCTTTTGTCATGGCATTGCAGCCATGGCACGCGCGCGGGAACGCCCAGTTGCTAGGAGACGTTTGGCGGTGTTTCTCTGTTTGAGTTTCTGAAGGAAAACATGAGCCGTAGTTTCCGCCGCATAACTTTATTTAATTTCATATTTAAAACACGAATAGTCTAATGGCCAGGTAAGCTAGATTTATGTACGTTTTAGTGTTTATAAAGTGTACTTGTTTCGTCAAAAGAGCACGTTTTCAATAAAGCTATCACGTTAGCGTTTGTGACGTGAACTAATGGTGTTCAATGTCAACTTTGTAAGCGTGATGTTTGATCTTTAGCACTTACACATGCCTGTAGTTTTTTTGGGAGTTACAAATAGTTTAACTGGAGTTAAGAAAACGCGAACTTAAAGTTATATTTCTAGGACCCCGACATCAAAGTCATGTCGATAGAGCTACCAGACGTTGACTCATAATCAATGCTCGACACACATTTTTGTGAATGTATTTATTTCTTTTCATTTCAGTATACTCAACATTTGCCTCACCCGAGGGATCCCAGTCAGAACAGAGACAGCATTCCTGCTTTGTCAGGTGAGCCCTGTCATCACAGATTTACCTCAACTCCTGACAAAATCCAGCTCTGTTGAATCTCATCGACTTTCACTATCCCCTCCTCAGTAAACTGCTCCCTAAATCCATGTTTCAACAAACACCAGCAAAATGAGCCGGGGTCAGAGCACAAGCTCAAACATTTCCTCCACAGACAAACCACTGAACACAATGGCTCTTCCAAAACTAAAAGCCAGGCCAAGGATTGCTAGAAAGCCGGTCATAGCTTCTCTTGCAGGGACCACCAAAGCAGTGTCCTTGTTCCAGAGGCCACAACCTCCGGCTAAGCCCAGATCAGAATGCCCCTTATCAGCAGGTGCATCTTCAACACATCACACCCCCTATCAGCAGGTCTCAGGTGAGGATAAGAAGAATTCAACCAGGGCTGATGGGTTCCCTACAGAACAACATCAGTTCTTCTCTGGGAGCTCTGATGAGACTGTGGCATTGAGCTCAGAGAGAGATGCATGTCAGTTCCACCCTGACATGCATCACAATCTACTGAAGAACCATGGATCCACTCACAACCACAATGTCAAATCCAGCTCTCAGTTGCTGGAGGAGGCCAGAATTATTGCTGGTGTTCAGCAGCCATGTGAAGATGACCAGCAGAGGGCGTTAAAGGACAGCCTGGAAGACACATCAGTGAAAGAAAGTTTACTTACAGAGGGTGACAGCCGGGTACCAACACTCACTGATCCAGAGACACCACAGTCCGTGGAAAGGAAACCTGGACGTAGCTGCTGCTCTGATCATGAGGTTAGCTTGGCTAATCTCCATCTGATTTAAGGCTTATGGGATGTCAAATTGCAAATCTTTTTTGACCGAGTATACAAAGTCGAAATTTCACCTTAAATGCAACTAGCTGCCTTTAGCAAACTACAGTCTTATAGCGCCACCTAGTGGCACCATTTATTATATAATTTTCTGACATTTTATAATTCCAGACTGTGATTGAAGAGAAGGTATGAAAATGGGATCAGTAATGTAAGGAACCAAGGCCTACAAAAAAGTCAATTGAAGCATATCTCCAAACTTACAGGAAGTCATTTATTTAGTGTTCTCTTTTATTATTTTTAAAGTTACACTTTAAAACTTAGAAAAAAACTGATCTGTTCAATTTCCAAACTCTTGTCAGTTTTGTTTAATGGCATATGGGATGTTAAATTGCAAAGCTCTTTTGGGTGTTAAACCTTTGATGTTAAACCGTGTGCGCATGGCTGCCATCGAACGTCGACATATCCCTATAAACAGGAATTCGTTATAGCTCAGCCATGCGGGGGGTGGCAATATTTTGTATTGTTTAGTAATTTTAAAAATACTCGCTTGAACACATCTTCCAAATAAGGATAGGTTGTATTGCAACATACTGGACACCAAAAGGCAATGGTGCTGGAGGTGCTCGAGCCCTTTGATCGCTGCTTGCAGGTTTAATTGTTATTTGTTTTCCTTCATTTGCCTTCAGTATTTACATATTATTTCTAGTTCACAGGGGGTAGATGTCTATCTCCAGCTAACGTGAAAAATCAGTCCATAATAAAGCAGACACACTGGTAACCTTAGAAACTTAGGGCTGGCTTCAACATGCTCTGCATAAATCATTCCTTTGAGTCATAGTGATAAAGCATAGCATGTACCATATCATTTGTAAGGTGAACTGTCAGTTTTAAAATCCCCAGAGGGAATCAACAAGTAGCATGTTTGTTTCCTTTACTGGTTCTACAACTATACATTTGTTATTATAAAGTGGGGCCAATTTCCTGTTTCAAACGACAGAGCAATTCTTTATTTTATTCAAGCATTTTTTCAATCAGGGGCAAAGGAAGGACTCAGAACCATCTTTCCCAAGATGCAAATATTTCTCTAAAACTATGTCCTGTCCTTTGCAAACTTATGTCAATAAGCTGACCGAGCCAGGGAAGGATTCTGAGCTTGCCACTGATGGTGGAGGTCACTGTGATCTTATGCCTCAGGTAAACTCACAGAAAGCCAAGCTCTCTGTCATTCGAATCTGAATGTCAACATGTTCTATATTTGTAATTGGCTGCTTTTTTTTTAAAGGTAATCAACGAAGATGTAATTATGACCACTGGATGCAACCTGACCTGTGTTCAAAGAGCAGAAAGCAAATCCTTTGGGGACATTCAAGGCCTCTCTCTGCTGGCAACCTGGAAACCTAAAAAAAAGTATGCAAGCTATTTGTTCTTTTGTAAAACGAACTAAAATGATTTTGTTTGTAGGTCCAAGCTAAACCTAAATTCCACATATTAAGCAGGTTTAAGCATCTGTTTTTAAACAATTAAAATAACTGAAAGGAAAACAATGATATAAGAGACCAAAAAAAGCTGGAGTTGCTGGTTGTCTCCAATGTGTGGTAGATTGGTGCAGTGCTAGACTGGAACCATAAGAGGTGGCACACTTTAATTACCGGTAAGTACTTGAAATGCTTTAGCATATATGGCATATGCGCATATTGTGTTGTTTTCGAAATACTTAAAAGTAAACTGTAGTAGCCTGTTTGGAAGTGAGTAACCGTACTAAAAACAGTTTTAATACTGTACTCTTAATATAATTCTCAGACTTGGGTGAGTGTATTGTGTCTTTCACCAATATTACATATTAATAACTAGATGGCTAAAGTTTGCTCTCAAACTTTGATGTTGGCTTGTACTAGTGCCATTTAAAACTATTTTTAAAATATCAATGTCACAACCAGGGGCGTAATTTCCACGTATACAATAACCCGTATAAAATCACATAATTTTTTAAAAAATATATATTTTTTAATATTATTTTTTCATGAATAACTTGTTGATTTTCCCATTGAATTGAATTTGTGGGATGATCTTAATTTGTCTCACAGAAAAGTCACTATTTTTTCATAGCATACTCAATAAGGAAACATTTTCTTGTGTGTTTGATTTCTATGTTTAAACAAGAATAAATAGCCTGACTTTTATATTAATAAATAATTAAATAACTATACAAGTACAAGTGAACAATGTGACCATGGGTAATGTAATATCTTTGCTTAATTGGAATACAGCAGTGATCAACTGACGTACAAAAAATGCTGGTGTTCAGTAGCCATTCGAAATAAGTTGAATTGTTTATTAACCAACCACCCCCAAAACTGACGTCTGGCTTTCAGGGACTTATTGATAACAAAATTGTTTTTGGTCTTGGTCTTGTCTTGGTTTCAATACTCTCTGGTCTTGGCTGGGTCTCGGTCAAGGTGGTCTTGACTACAAGACTATCTATTGGATGTCACACAAAGAAAAAAACGTTCTCTATTTCTGGCTTCTCTCTGTTCATTTTGTATCTTGACACTCAAATCCCTGCTTTTCATTGACAATAAACTGTAGTGCATTGCTTTGTAGAAGCGTGAAACATCTCTGTATGGATGTTGTCCTCAGGACGTGCTCTGAGCATGGTCAATGGGAGCAGGTCATGGAGTGCACCCATGCAGGATATAGATGTCCCTAAAGTTTCCTGGGAACATCTTACTATTGCCACAGTACAGCTCTGGGAAGTGTTCAAGGAGAAGGAAATCAGGGCACCCTGGCTTACACCCTGGCAGATAGATGAATAAGATCTTATTAAAAACAAAATCTTCTTCACATCAACGCAGACCTCTTCATGAACCTTTACCCCCCCTTTGTGTATTAACTGCTTTGGTTAGTTGACAGCTTTAAATATTCACAAAGGTCAGCTAAAATATGAATTATGTATTAAGAAACTAAGATGTATCCAGTGTAGTAAATTGAGGCATTTGGATTGGATTAGTATTAGATCTAGAACTGTGGTGCTTGGGGCTCTTAATCCCAGGCACATTGTCTACGTCATTTATTTGGATGGTAGAGGTTCTGAAGTAATCCACTGTACTGACTGAATGTTTCTTGCACACGTTTAATCCTTCTGAGCGTGTTTTTTTTTATATATACGAGTATTCTCCCCGGGGGGCACGGTAGTGTAGTGGGTAGCACTGTGGCCTTCCAGTTAGAAGGTTAGAAGGCAAAAGAATTGAATAATCTAAATTCCCCTTAGGTGTGAATGTGTGAGTGGACTGGCGATGGATTGGCGACCTGTCCAGGGTGTACCCCAGTGGAGTTAAGCACTGGCAGACCCCCATGACCCTGAAAGGGAATAAGCGGGTTGTAAAATGAATGATTGAGTATTCTCCCTCCATTAAAGTATAGTCATATACTTTAGACTTTGTAGACAGAGATAACTCTATAACTCCCGTTAAAGTACACAAATAGCAACAGGTTATGAGACAACTTTTCAGTTTATAATCTTTAATAATATTTGTGACCTCAGACAAAAAAGTATTTTTGGCCAAAGCAGTGCTGTGTATCCACACATCATAACCATACAATAGGAAACAAATTAGTTTAACCCTTAGAAACCCTTTTGGAGTGTGTTTTTTGTAAACCTTATATGTACACTGTTCCAAGCACTTTCTGTGCCATTGTGCTTTTTCTGCTTTGAAAAACACAAACATCTCACAGGTTACTTCCAAGGGTTATCACTACTAGATGGCACTGAAGGCACTGATTTGGGGTCTATAAGTTGAACGGGGGACACCTAAAACATCAGAGAAGCAGTTCATGCAGAGGGATAGTCAATATATAAAGATATAAGTAAGAATTATATTTAAGGGGTCAATTACAGCATCTATTAATGTTGCTTTAGTAAAAAATTTGAAAGCTCATTATTGAAGTTGCTCGTTATTCATTTCTCTAATTTCCCTCTCTGCGGTGTACACCCCCCTCTTTCCCTGCACATGCCCTTTCTGTCTCTTCCTCCTCCGCCTTTCTCCCTTGCCTTTTACGCAGCTCCTGGTTGCTCTTTGTTTTTCCTGCGTTTCCCACTTTCTACCTTTGCTACTCCATTTCATGCCTGGTCCCCTGATTCTCCTGATTTCCTCCTCCCAGGTGTTCTTGTTTCTCAATTATTCCCTCCCTGTGCCCGCAAGATGCCTGCAAGGACTATACTGTTTCACTTCACATCAGTGGTTACTCTGTGAGTTAATCTGAGTTTTCTATACACGCCCCTTGTTTGCTGATTCCAGCATTCCTTTTCCTGTTTGTTTTATTTCTTAGTTAGCTTTACTTCTTGTTCCTTTGGAATCATTTTAGTTTGTTCAGGTTTCCCACGTGGGTCTTTTACGTTTGTGCTCCTGTGTTTTGTCACTGTTTACAGTATTTACAATATATTATATTGAATCTCAGCTCATGCATTAGAGTTCTGTCACACCCCTGTTCCTGACATGAAGATAAGATCGGAGTGATATGATCATACTTTCTTGTTCTGGTGAGGGCTGGCAGTTGCTTTCTGAAAAGGGTGTAGTTTATTTAGAGAGAAAGTTGCCAACTTTCAGATCTTTTTAAAGGCCAATAACCCTTGATGGTTTTGAAAACTTTTGGACCCTTAGGAACCCACGCTAATAAGCCAAAGTTCTGTTCAAACACCTTGAAAAGTGTGATCTTCAGGAGTCCTAATAATAAAAAACATAACCTATATTACTAATAGCCATATGGAGTGAAAATCGTTTTTTTTAGTCCGTTTTCTCTCTCTCAAAAATGGCTACATGTAAATCTGTTAAAAGTGAATAACTGATACTTCAGCTGCCCCATAGACTCACGAATCTGTTTGGATATGGTTGCCTGTTCCACTTACAATCTTCGTGTCAATCTCTCAGCGCATCGCTAGCAGAAGAGCACAGAGGGTGGCCTTGAACCAAATTGATCATCTAGTTTCACGCTACCTGAGAAGAGCGTCCAGAGCTGTCATCAGCTCTATTATGGGAGCAGTAAGACAGCGAGTAATTGCCCGTCACTTACAGCACTCAGGTCTGTCTGGAGCCAGTGCACCCACGCATCCGTCCTCCCGACCTCTCCAGCACTCACCTGAGAGCTGATAACACAAGATTTACTACCTGTGCGGCTGGACCTGCGCCACTCCCTCACTCTTGCAAAAAAGAACCTTTTAATTACTAGCTTTTTCCATTCACTAGGGTCACCCAAAGGTTTGTGTTGGATGTGGTTGAGAGGGTTTATATGAATGCTGGCTGCCTAAGGGGCAGATGGATAGTGGGCAAGGTTGAAGGTTCCTCCTTATGCTTCAGGAATGCTTTTTTTCTGTGCAGGCAGGGCCGGTGACTTTGGTGTGACCTTCCAAGGCTTTCGTTGCAGCTTAGTTGTGGCAAAGCAAGTGATAAATCTCCCCTGTCACATACCTGATTGAAGGAATGGTAGGCAATAAATTGGCGCAGTCAGTGGTGCCGTGAGGATGTGGGTGGCAGAGGGCCTCTCCTGCCTGTCTGCAGAGTGAGGAACACAAAGAGCCCACACACAAAGTCAGTTTTCAGGTCGCTTCTCCTGCTGTCTACAGTTCAAACACTGGTGTGAAGTTATGGCTGAGACGATCTGTGTAAACAGACTGACTCGTCATCTTCTCAAGCTCTGAATCATTGAGTCTTCTCTCAAAAGGATTTTTGTACCTGTTTAATGGTTAGATATGTTCTAGTTTTTTTTTTTAATAGAACTCTAGTTATTTTGTGGCATGGATTATAAATAACTATGCAGGGATGTCAGGATTATTCTGGCTTTTTTGTAATTTGTGTGTACTGTCATTATTTAAGCCGTAGATATCACTGCATGCGCCGATGCGTTTGCCAATCACAGTGCCTGTTTTGAATTAAGTAGGAATGATGCAACACAGCTTCGTCGTCAGTTTCATTTTACAGATCCCAAATCAGTGCCATCTAGTGGTTGAAAAGAAGCAACAACCCTTGGAAGTACAAGACCTGAACTTTGTCAAAGTTTTTCAAAGCACAATGGAACAAAAAGTGCATGGAAGACTATTAAAGGTTTTGTAGAACTTATCCTGTTTTTCATACGATTTTCACCTTGTTTTGACCTTATCTTAGCTTATTTGGGAGAATTTATGAATTAAATTTTTTTTGTTTTTATTTTGCAGTGAAATAGACAAAATTTAATACTTTGAATTGTATTTTTTCAATATTTCAATATTGAAAAATATTAATGTGTAATGTAATAAAAATATTTGTAAATAAATTATAAATCAAGTTGTAAATAAAAAAAATAACAAACATTGCCACAAAAAATGTTTTGAAGGTAATTTATTAGCGCATATTTTAAAGTAGTGAAAACGCTCAACAAGGCTTCAGACTTCTAAGGATTAACTTGATATTTTGACCCCGAGAAAGATTCACTTCGAAGTATTTTGATCTTCAATCCTGTAGAAAATGACTGTGGCATATTTCCTTTGAACTGAGCTGAGTGTGTATCAGAAGATAATTTAATCATTTACTGAAAGCTTGGTCCCATACATGGCTTCTCAAATGTTTGGAGTGACTTTAGCATGTACATTTTGTTAACTTAATTGAGTCTAAAAGTAAATATAAAGATGAAATCTCATTATTTTACCTAGTGATGTATTGATGTTAATGAAGGTACCCCTTTTGAAAAAAAAAAACTCATTGTGATCCTTAATTACATTCTTTATTAATAGGATGCTAGCTATTTAGTTCTCAAGAAAATGTGATGAAATTTACCTCCATGTGTCTGGAGCATTTACCACCAAAAACGGACTTGCTGGACTCTTCTTCCTAACCCTTTGCTCGAGACGTTCCCACAACAATTTAATGGGGTTTAAATTTGTAGGATTCAAACTTTGGACTGGTGGAATTTCATTTTTCAGTCGTAAATTCCATCAGCTTTGAAAGCGCTCTACTAAAAGTTTAGGAATGCATGAAAATACTGCAAAAATACAACAATAAAATAGCTAAATAAAATATACATGTATTTTAATTCATTGTTTCACTTAGTCTAGAATGTGAATTTTGTTTCTGGTGCTGAAGAGGATTTTTTGCCGTTGATCTTTTGTCGTTTTATTTCAGTTGCTAGTAAAATCTGGCTTAAAATTCCCATTTGTAAAAATGTTTTTATATGTGTATTAAAGTTATTTCTAAAGATCTCTGTGATTTAAAAACACAAAACCTGTGTGTTTCCGTTACAGCTCAACTGGATATAAAACCATCCATCATTTGTGCACTACTCCTCTCAGTCAAGTTATGCCTGTTGATCTCCAGCTTGCCACGAGAATGAGCCACACTCAAAACCTAAGTCCTGCAACAGCTCACTTTTTTCAGCAGAGGGCAGGATATTGCCATGCATCTCCATTAGAGAGAGAAAGGTACCGCTGATCTTTTTATTCTGATGTTCATCGAATCTCAAGTAAGTGAGGTGACTATTCAGGCTCTATTGCTTCCGTTTGAGTCACTCTAAAATGTGTTTAAGACTTAATATGATATGATGACTCATTGTCTGATTGCAAATGTAATATGAGCATCATTAATGCAGTATCTTTCTATGTAGGCTGGTCTCTGAAGGGGTTTCTATTGATTCCGCTGAGGTGTCAGCACAGACTGACTGTATTTTCCACATGGCTAAACAGACGTCAGATACTCTGAAGGACTGGCAGAAAATAGCAGAGTATTATGTGGAGAGACCAAGGATCATGATGTGTGGACGCGCTGTAAGAAAGCTCTATTGTTTTATTTGAACTAAGGTCATTTTTGGCAGCGAGTAACATCTGACTGCTTATAGTAAATCAGTTCAAATGCAGTTTAAAGAGGCGAGTGAAACTTGACATTGACAAATAAGTGGTGGCTAAATTGATTTAACAACACCAAAGTCTCTTGATTCCACTCACTTTGTGTAAGATGTGAAGTAAGAACAATACAATGTTATGCAAACTTTGTTTGAGTCACATCTAAAATAATGAGATTGGGAAATTCATACTAATAAACTGTTTAGTATTTAAATAAATGGGGAAATTACCAGGCGTAACCCAGTGGCTTTGTATAGAAAGGTCTGAGAACTACACCGAAGAGCCCCTATGATGAATTTTCGAGTATGTAATGATGTAGTTTGTACCAGAGCTCTAAGTTTAGAATTTTAAATGTAAAGGTGTTTTCTGTATCAAGTGATTGTCTTTACCAAGAGTCTATGCAGAGCCTCTAAAGTGAGTCATCATTAAATACAATCCTTAGTACATCGTGACCAAGTGTGTTTAACATGGCCGACGGTGTGAGACCATACTGCAGCTAACACCCCAAAGTGGCTGAATGCAGAATTATTTTTATGCAGTCTATGGAATCTAGCCAAACTTTAAAAAATATTTCTTCAGAAATTACGTTATTTTACACAAATATATATATATATGTGTAAAATAACGTAATTTCTGAAGAAATATATATATATATATATATGCTTTAGCCTTTATTTATTTTTTTCCCGGAACGGAAAGGAGAGTGGACAGAGACAGGAAATCAGGAAAGAGAATGGGGCTGGGTGGGAAAGCGACAGGCTCTGGAGCCTGCGTTGGCCCTACGCAACCGTGTATATGTGTCCTGTGCGCTACCCATTACACCACACTGCAGGACTCACAAATGATTTTCAGCTACACTGAACTGAGCTGATGGACTGTTGTGAGAAAGATTATTTTCGCTGAGGAATGATCAAATTCAGTCGCTCTCAAACTCTTGTTAACGCTACAAATTGAGTTATATTTAACAGACTGTGTGTGAGAGGGCCATGTCTGAGTCAGATTCATTGACTGTATATAACACGGACAAAGTGTCAGTGATGTCATACATTGGTTTCTGGTGAAATGAGGCTGGAACTGGGCATCAGCAGCAATTGCCTTTGTGAAAGTGCGTCACTTCCCGGTAATTGAAAATGGACAAAAGATCCACAGAGGCGGGACGTGGGCGTTGAAACCACACACACGAAAGTCTAAAACACAGCTGACAATAAAATCTAAAAAATAAAAACACAAGCAGTAGCCGAATTCATCAGATGAAATTATCTGGAATGAACGACAACAGAAGATGACACGTGACTGGCTGAGAGAACTGTCAATCATTTGCCCCTCAAGAGACTACACCCTTAATTATGAATAACTTTAAGGCTTAGTAAATTTAAAGCCAACAAATTTAAATCAAATTCACCCCCTCAGAGTGTTCATGAAGGTCACATCTAGAGAAACTACAAATCAACAAAACTACTTACGCCAAGGGTGGAAAGAAGAGTTTTTCAGCTAAAAATTTGGCAATTTAACATTAAGGTGAATGAGAACGTGCTCACTCCTGAAGCCTGTCTCTTCCGGCCAGTAGAGGAACTGCACTTCCTATTAGGCTTCAGGGAAAGCAGGAGGTTGCTTCTCGGCCAGACTCAAGGCAGAGCTCTGAAACCATGGCCGTCATGAAGTTGCGTGTGCGGATTTGCACCCTCTGTCTGGAAAGATGCCTGAAGTAAGGGATGAGTTGACGATGTGAAGGTGAGATGGAAGATGCAATTGTGCAGGATCTTGAAGACAGGTATTCATGCATCTGAGGGAGGAGTGAATGAGGAGAAGAGAAGTGTGGTGGGTTCCACGTGGAGCTGAAGGACTGGAGCAGAGAACTTATAGAGAGAGTCTTCTAAGTAAAGTCATCAGCTGTGAGGGAGGTGGCACAAGAGGGTTCAAGTGTTTTTTGTGCATTAACCAGTTGTTGAAGACGCTAAACTTTAAAATCATAATAGGGGCTCTTTAAACTGTCCAAATTAAACAGTAATGGTGGAAAATGGCTGAACATAGACACAACCAGTTTAAAAATTGGATGCTATTTTCAAATGGCAGTGGCAGGCACATTCTATTATTCATCCTTATGATAATAACATCCCAATAACCATTTTTCAATAGTTTACAAATAAAAGGAAATGTTCTGTCACTAGATGGCAGTAGACACACATTACATACTATGAATTCATAACTATGCAAATATGGCTTATTGCTTTAGCTTTAAAAATGTCTAGGTTATTACATTTACACTGTGTGCATTTCACATTAAAAAAAATACTTTTACTTGAGTAAATTTCGAGTTTTGTATTTGAACTTGTAATGCACTACTTTTCTTCACTCTGCCTTAACTACTGTATCATTTTAGTTTTTTTTTCTACAGTGATTGGCATGTATCCTGACCAATAAAATTGCTTATAAAGTACCTATGCCCCCAAAATGAACAACTCATTAATTTTCTTTTATCGTTTCAAACACTAGGAAAATCTCTTTCACTTTATCTTTTTCTCTTCCTTTCTCTTTGCTCTATATTTTTTCCTCCTCCTCTTTCCATACCCCTCATTCTTTACTTTCGGTCTCTTGTGTTTGTTCTCTCTCTCTGTTTCTCTTTAATTGCACTCTCCTTTATTTTTTCTCTCTTTCCTTTTTCCTCCAGCTCTCTTTCTCTCTCTCTCTCCATGTTATGTATCTATCTCTTTTCTCTTATGCTCTCCTTTATCTCCCTCTCACTCTCTCCCCACTTGCTCTTTTGTTCCTTTCTTCTCTTTATCGCTCTCTCTTTACCTCTTCTCTATTTCAATCTTGCTTAGAAACATCCTAAATAAAATTTTTGGCAAGTAATGGTACTTTTGCTTGAGTATTTCAATACTCTTTACACCACTGTATTTATACTTCTTTGTGCATTTGATTCTTCATAGGCATCACTGTGTCCCAATGAGCTCAGAATGTTCTGGAAGCCTGCACCACCTAAATTCATCTGTACCCCCTCTTTTATGAAAGACATTCTGTTTCCGGAGTACCAGGTAGAGTAATCAAAAGAGCTCATTTGTTTTTTATGTTGACTGTAAGAAGTGTAAGAAGCATCATCATGGAAATTTAGCATCGACGCAGCTAACACTCGATGTCAGCGAGACGTTTATCTATCTCTTGACAGTTCAGAAGCAGTTAAATCAACATGTTTTGGATGTTTGCTGGGAAGATCTGCTTCCACTATTTCCCTCCCCCCAGTCTATACTATCTGCATAGAAAAGACATCATCAATATAAGCCTTGGGAAATATTTTGTGAATTAATTGTATGCCTCACATGAAGATGATCTTGTCTAGATTCAAATAATGAGTATTGGAAAATCAGATTATGTAAAGCTGTTGATATTGTCTCAAGACATTTTCTTAGAGCTAGTTCATGCTAGGAATATCTTATCCATTATGTTATCATCAGACTGTTAAATGTTAGTATGTGTTCTCAGAAATCTCAAAATGAAGAAAAGAATGAAGATCTGACATATGAGCTGGACAATCTAATGGAAGACTCAATTCGCTCTGTCATGCTTACAAAACGGGATCCTTCTGAGGTCTGTTTTATTGTTGGCATAAGATGTTTTCTATATTTCCAGTCATTGTTTTTCTTTAACCACATATTCCAAAGACATTGAGAAAAAGGTGGATTACATACTGAACAGGGCTCCAGTTTGCTGCAGGGCCCCAATTTGTTCACTTACCATTCATTTCTAAATTGGAGTTTTTAAGTCATAATGACTGTTTTTAGGGAGGAATCCTACTCAGGAGAACACACAAATGAAATCGATCAAATCACCAACAGATTTGTTTTGTGTAAAACAGATCGAGGGAGTAGCAAAGAAAGGTTCTCTCCAAACTTTAAGATCTCCATGTCAGCCTCCCTAACCTTCATTAATTGGAAAGGATTTTCAAAGAACAGTGGAAGAAAATTCTCCTGAAAGAGCAAACCAGGGTTTCCCCGGGGCCTTAAAGTCAGAAATTTAAAAATTTAAATTTTAGGCCGAAAAAGAACTCACTGCTCTTGGTTTTAAATAATTTTTCACATTTCTTCGCTTTTCAAAACTTTGATTGAGTGTGCTTGCGACAGATTTCTAGAATGCATCGCGTGAGCCAGCACATTTGGTTGTTTTGCAAAGATGGCTGCCATTGCCATAACCACAAACCATAGTCATTTTTGTCAGTTACAAAGCTTTTAAAAATGTAAACAATTTTTTATGTAACTTTTCAAGTAACAAATACACTCATATGTCCAAAAATGTAATTGAAATCAATAAAAAACTGCTAGTTTTACATGAAAAAAGAACCATTGTTAGCCATATAACATTCATGATTTCACAATGGATTGTCACACGAGACAAACCTCTTTATAAAACACAGCATTTGTAAAACACAGCAAAGTTGCAAAATTAAGAAAACCATCACTTTGTGCATATATAGGTCTAAATTACATTACTGTAAATAACAAAATATAAGTTTTAAAGTTAAAATGTAGACTAATATTATTAACGATTCACGATATCAAATTATGTACGACACATGTTTATATCTTCACAAACGATTAACACCATCTGTCCACAATTTTTCAAGCTTCAGGTATTGTTTACGTTTTTAGCGTTTCTTTACAGGATTTAAATTTTATATTTAATTTATGGCATTTTGTTAGATGAGATGAACATAAGTATGCTATAGATCTTACATTTTATTCCCTTAGGTCTTAAAAAGTCTTAAATTTGATATTGTGTAACCTTTAAAAACCCTCTACTGTCTACAAACTACGGTTATGCCACCAATGGTCAGGTTTTGCTCAAAGGAATACAGATCCATTCAAAACGTTTCAAATCAAATTAACACTACACTTGGGGTCAATGTTTTTTATTTTTTAGGTGTAAAAATACAGGTGCTGCTCACATAATTTGAATATTGTGGAAAGGTTGATTTATTTCAGAAACTCTATTTGGAAAGTGAAACTTATATAATGTACACATTCATTCCAGATATATTTCAAGTGTTTATTCCTTTTAGTTTTATCAAAATTCAACTGACAACCAATGAAAATCCAAAACCTGTGTTACTTAAAAGCCAATGTAAAGAAAGGATTTTTAGAAATGTTGACCGACATGAAAAGTATGAACATGTACAACACTCATACTTAGTTATCTGAATTACTGTGCAGAATGCAGCCAATCTATCTGTGGCACTGCTCAGATGTTACTGAAGCCTTGGTTGCTTCAATAGTGGTCCTCAGGTCTTCTGCGTTGTTAGGGCTGGTGTGTTACATCTTATGTTTTGCATGAAGTGCACTAATCCTTCTGGGTAGATGGATGTCTTGACCTTGGACCTTAGAAAACAGTGGACAAATCAGCAGATGACATGGCACGTCACTTGCTAAACAAATCATCACTGATTGTGTGAAGGTTGATCTTTTCCACTCTTTTAATCTTTTTAATGGGGGTTGTTTCACAATCCTTTCCAAAGTATACAGATCTACTATTTGCCCTGGCCCTTTAAATACGCTTTCTCTAGGTATTTAATTTCTCATGAAGCTTCTGTTTATTTAAAAATGAGCAAATAACAAGAAAAATATATGACAATGAAGCCAATTCTGATATTTTTGCTGGTAAGGCAAGCATCGCAGCTTGAATGGTTGTTTTACCTTTTTGACATTTCAGTACAGAAAATAAAACTATTTTAATGCTTTATAGTTTGCATTCTACAGTTCTCAGGAGTTTTCAGAATAATGGACAATCTCCAAAACGTGTCTTTATTTTCAGGAAAACATTAAGTGCAAGTCTGTGGCAGACTTTAGAACAAGAGAGTCACTGACTGCATTTGGATCCGTCTCAACAAAACAGGTTGAAAACTTTTCATGTTTTTCATGGGAAAAGGTTTCATGGAGAGTTTTTGTATAAATTGATAATGAGATACCTATTGTTTCTGGTAGTTTTCCTATTCTTATTTTTCTTCTTCCGTTTCCCCATTGAAGTCAATGCCAGCCCGATGAACCACTTGCAGGAAAGTTATGCAATTTGGCACACTTACTACCAATCCTCTGCCCTATATGCTAAACAAACTCTAAATCAAACAAATAGTTGTCTGGTGCAACTATTAGGCCAAAGTTGTGCTTATGTTTATGCTTAATAACTTTTGAACCATAAGTCGTATGAACAAAATCCCTACTTTCCACCGATTCCTTGGCTCAAGCCAATACGAACGAAATCACTATATGATGAACTATATGACTATATTTCCGATGTGAGCCTCAAGCTGTTTGTCCCAAAATTATAAAATGTCCTCAGCGCGTTTGCACTATCAAGCTGCGTCAAACAGAGTTTTACCATAATTGATTGAACTTGCTGTCCCCCTTATTGAATTAGATCAAAAATCTAATTTTTTGAACTTTTCCCAGATTGTTTGTCCGATTCTCACCATATTTGAATTTGAGCATCCTTGGCCCATTACTGGCAAAAATGTATTTGTATCATATTGATTGGAATTGCAGTTTTTGATAAGAGCCATGATGATTTTGATTGCATCGTTCCAAGTGGAGTTGGAAGCTGTATCTCTGCAATCATTTGCCATATTGGCACCAAACATGGTGTGAGTCATCAGTACATAGTCATCAGTACCATCAGTAAGGCTGAGCCCAAAACATATATTCATAAGAGTGCTACCAATTGGTCAAAAATCATAAAACTTTAATTACCACTCGATTCGTTTGAATTAAATTAGTTTTATTTCAGTATATCTAGAATCGTACCTCACATTTTGCCTTCTGAATGCTTGTATTAATGATTGCAGTTATATTATTTTGTTTTAATGTAGTTTAAAGTTAGTCCTCTCTTTTTGAGATTTTCTTCTTATTGCTGAGCTTTTAATAATCTTCACTCTGAGAGCCTAACATGCTTTTGACTAAGAGAACACAGTCCGTTCATTCACCTCATGCAATATCCTGTCTGCCCTTGGGGTTTCAGGACAGACGGCCTAGCTCTGCCCCAATCTTAACCCCAGATCTTGAGCCCTATCTTCGGCTGCAGTCTGGTTTCACCAACCTTTCCCAGGAGCTGAAGCATGTGCGATGGCAGCAGAATCCAATCTGTACAGCTCTAGCTGGAGAATTGCCATCTGATGCCAAACAGACATCAGAGGTGCCAAGCCAAACCATACACTATAGCAAGTGCCCGCGCAAAATCAAAGGAAAGGCAAAGATGTCTTGTTCAAAACGAAAAGCCACAAGAAAAAGAAAAAAGATTAAAGCCAATTTTTGGAATAAACTGAACGAGGAACCTCAGAAACTTGTAAGGTGGGTTGATTTTTATAAAAAAAATAAATGTTTTTATGTGTTTTATTGATAAAAAAGAGCAGAAATGAAACAGAATTCAAATAACAGCAATATTAAAATATTTTACTACAATTATGCATGCATTTTAAAAAAAATTATGTACAAAGATAAATGATTAACTTTAGATTCTCAAAATTACATCAGTCTCTTTATTTTCTTTGAAATGGAACTGATGATGTATCTTATAAATATTCTAAAGGGATCATTAATTTTCCAATCCTGACCTTTTATCTCTGTTGTGATTGTGAATTATTAATAATCATGTTTATCTTTTGGTTTTTTTCTCTAAAAGGAGTGAGTCTATGCAACATCTCCCACTGGTTGGCAAAAGCTCCAAAGTGGCATTTTCATGCATCAGTCTGCCCATGCTGCTTGATTTTGAGAGCTTTTCTACAGATCATGATGGAATACCAGACTCAACAGCACCCCGAGAATGGGTCAGGAATGTGTGGGATGCCTGGTTTGATGAGGTTTTTCCTCCCCTGGAAAATCTCCAGTGTGCATTTCCCCTTGAGGAGAAACAGCTTCCAGACAATAACATAGAGGAAAATGGCAAAGTGCATGAGGATTGGAATGAAGAATATGCTACAGCTGTTTTGGAGCAGGAAGTTACCAAACTCAGCAAAACCTTAAGTGAATGTGGACAACAGCGTGCTTTCGACATGTGCAGACGTGGCGCATTGTACATCAGACTTGGCAACCTCGACCAGGCCCTTGAGGATCTCAGTGCTGTAGGTTTTTTATCCATTTGTGTGGTGTGTTAACTCATTAGATGTCGCTTCATTTCAGAAATCATTAACCGTACCCGAACATTGTAATGATGTGAACTGATTTTCTGCTTAGTTTATTGTGTACTAACGATCGATCTGTTGTTTTTGTATTTTTAAAGGCCATCTCCCTGGAGCCCTATTTACTGGACGCCTACTGGCACAGACACAGAATCTACCTGCTGAGAAACGACCCTGAAAGGGCTCTGGACGATCTAAACATCATCCTCGTAAACAACAAGAAGCATGCAGGTGTGTGCATGAATCTGCTTTCATTATCCGACAGCAGGGATCAGGGCATTGATCTATGACTTCCATTTGTTTAAAATGCAGTTCACATTTCGAACATACAAGATAGGTGTGGTCAGATTACAAAAACTCTTGTGTTCCTAATGTAATAACTATTTTAAACTATTTTCAAAACTGAAATGACTAACCAAACAAAAGATAACATTAAACCCCAAAGTCTGACTGGCACAGTATCAACAGCTACCAATAAAACCATCAGTTTGTTTTCCACATCAGAGTGTTTTTATTGTGAATATTGTCATTGAATACTGAAAGCATTTCTTCATAAAGAGTAAAACTAATGTATGGTGGCTATAATTGTGTTCCAGACGCCCTTATGTCTAGAGCAGAAATCTACAAACAAAGAGGGGAAACCACCCTGGCTCTGTTCTGCTACACCCAAGCCCTGGAAGTCAAGCCAGATGATGCCGAGATCTACTTCAGGAGGGGAAAAATGTATAATGCGATGGGCATGAATCATCTGGCCATGGAGGACTATTTCAAAGTAAGGACCCAGTAATCACAATGCTGTGCAAAATATGTGGAATTTAAAAAGAACTGGAGAATTAAAGATAGTACTGCACAAGTGGCGTAGTGGTGGAGTTGGTAATCCTATAAACGGAGGGTTGGCGATTCGATCCCCGCCAGGTCCTTTCTGTCGTTGTGGCTACACCTGCCACTTCACCCACATTGCCCTGTATAGAAGTGTGTGACTGGTAATTTCCCTTTGGTAGTGGGCAGGAGGCCATAGGTGCGAAATTCCCCAGGGCTACCAAAGTAGATCATCACCACCAGTGTGTGAATGTGGAGTGAATGAATAATGATCTGAAAATTTTAAAGCATCTTTGATTGTCTGGAAAAGTGCTATATAAACTCAAGGCATTATTATTAAATTCATTTGTTATTATTAATGTACCGGTAATTCATTTCCAGATAAATTTTTTCATCATTTAGCTGTTACCTCAGTATGTTTAAATGGCAAAGTTGCCCAATTTTCAGGATTAGGTTACCAAAAAAAACTATATGTATAATCTGCCGAAACCCTGATGAGAGCACATGGTCCAACGTCTCCAGGTTGCAAGGCTTCAAGTTTCCAGTCGTTTACCTCCATTAGTCTGGTCTATGATGCCACGGCAGTATTCATTGTGATCATTGTGTGTGTAGTGGAGCTATTGGGAGTGGTAATGTGTATATTGCTTGAACATAGCTTTCTTATCATAAGCATGTAAAGCAATTATTACTTTTTTTTCTGTACATTTGTTTTGCAGTCAGTTATTTTTGGAAAGCCCTCTTCACTATGAATTGTTTCGTGAACTTCTCATAATGTCACTGAGCTTTAAGGAGGAGGATGTCATTGATGCACAGCAGAGATGGAATCAAGTTTTTCATTTCGCATTTCAATAGAATTTTTCACAAAAGCACAGTAGCCACACATTAATGAGCAAGGTTTTTGTCTAGACCACAAAGAGGTAGTTTTTCCTGACATAAATCTAATTTTGGTTTCAGCTTGAGGCACTTTATGAATATGTATGTTTTTTCAACAGCTATAATATGCATACATCCAGTTGGCAAGCAAATTACATGTTTGCACATTCCAAATTACACATCTGTTTGCATTCACAAACTCAGGTTAAAAATACATCTTTCATTTAAAAAGAAACATTTATGAAATATTGTTGGCTTTCAGACCTTTAACCTGGACTCTACAAGGACAGATGCACTGATGATCCACGGAATACATGGCTTCCAGAACTGTAACTGGACAGAGTCTCTTGAAGATTTTTCTTTAATCCTAAAGCAAGAACCTAAGAATCATAAGGCCAGGTCAGTTTATTCTCCTCACGCATCTGCATTGGTGTATCAAGATTCCCTTCGTAATATTTTCACTCATTTCAGGACATATAGAGGAAGAATCTTTTCCAAGCTGGGTCATTTTGAGAAGGCTGTCGAGGACTTCACTCTGGCTGTGCATTTGAACCCCAATGATTGGTTGGCATTCTACCATAGAGGCTGTCTGCTGAGGGAGATAATGCCTCAGAGGGCCTTAAGGGATCTCAGCACATCTGGTAACATGTTCCTTCTTGGTATAACTCACAAAATGCTTCGAATGCATTGTATTATGTCAAGAGATCATGGAAATATTTTGTGGGCTGCAGGAAACTGATACTTAAAGAGAAGGTTGTTATTAAAAAGTTTGAAGTATGACACTTTCTGATGATAATGTGGATGGTGGATCAGTTGCATCATGGGTTGGAGACAGTGTCTCTTGCATTTAAAAAAAAAAACAAAGTGTCTAGAATACTTTAGTTGAAGAACAGTTACTGGGTGTGACCCCACATTCCCTGAAAGAGGGAACGGAGCCGTATGTTGGATGACAAATCATCAGTGGCCAATCAACCCCCATCTAATGGAAACCACTCTTCCTGTGATACTGGAGGAGCCGAACCCACTTACAGAGCCACACTAGTCTTAAATGCGCAATCTCAAAGCCATGACAAAGGGACATACAATACGTCTCCATTCATACGACATATGACTATGCAAGTAACCTAAATGTTCCCCTTCTAGGCCCCTATTTTAAGAGGGTGTGTGACACAGCACGCTGTAAGGCTGGGCTTATGGACTACACTAACTTATGGGCCAGTCCTTGCTTGGATAGAGTCTTTCCCATCTGCTGCCTTCAAAACAGATATGAAGCTGTCAGGGCACATGTGCAAATCACAGGGCACGTTTGTACTGCACAGGTGAGGGTTGGATCTGCCTCTTCCATAGGCAGACTTGCAGGTTCACCACCTGGTCCAGTAAGGGTACAGTGGGAACCTTGGGCATAAACTTGGGCCTGGGTTTTATCACATCGTGTGAATCGCCAGGGCTGAGTTGTAGGCATGTTTCAGAGATCTCCAACCCTCCTAATAGGCAGTCAGGAGCACTGTCCTCAAGACAGGAAATTGGCTTCATGACGTGGGGCCGCAAAATCACAAATGATAGGGAGAGGGCAAGAAAGGTAGCAATCCACAGGTTATTGACCAGCCCTAGAGCACTAACATACTTGTGTATGGACCTGCAAGGTGGGAGCAGCCTGACTGCCAATGAGTGAGGCGGGGCTTCCATCAGAGCAAATGAAAACTCCTCAATCTTGGGAAGAACAACTAGACGAGTCCACCAAGCAGCAGTGCTGTCAAGGTGTAGCCCTGCAACAGCCTGTTCCACTTAGGGCAGCTCCCAGTAGCCCCTGACTGACCCAGCGTCGAGAGTGATGGGGGGGAGGGCCCTCAAAAACCTCACGAGAGGGGTTCTTGCCATAAAATAGTGAGCTCCTTGAGGTACAGAGTGCAACGAGACGATTTCTGTAAATATTCCCCCCAGCCAATCATCCAGTAATGATTGCCCAGTCTAGAGACATCTCAACCTTGAGTTTCAACCGTGCAGAAAAGTGCTGACTGACTCACAAAATGACAGATGCCGAGGGAGTCCAGGAAGTGATTCACAGGAGAATGACTTTGACGACAGACATCAAGCTTCTGGGGGAAAAGGTTTTAATGTGGAGATGTGAGGCGTGTGAATGGATGACAAGGTAAATGGAGGCAGGTGATTATGATCGGGGTTATGCTCAGGATTGTGAGTGCTGACAGTGTGAGGGCCAGATGTAGGGTTGTGTTGTTGGCATCGTCCGTGGAGTGATTTGAACGATACGCAAAACTGCATGGGGTCAAGTGAAGGTGGCAGCAAGTCTTTAATGTGTCTCATGACAAGCCTCTCGAAGCACTTCAAAAAGATTGGTGTGAGAGCGACAGAACAATTGTTATAGAGATAGGACTCTGAGGCTTCTTCGGCACAAGGATGAGGGAGGTCAGTTTTAGACATTTTGGAACGATGAAACTGCTTGGTGAGATTTTAAGTGAGTAAGCACCACGGCAGCAGATTTCTTGAACAGCCTGAAAAGAAAAATCATGTTTCTTTGAACCAAATCTTTATAGACGTTTTGATGGGCTATAGTGTCAGCAGGAGCACTGATAATATGTCATCACAGACAGCTGCAACGTCTGCTGAAGCGGGTCGTATGATGATGTTAATTTCACTATTCAGCCAGTGGACCAAATTAGAGCCATCCAGTCTCATCTAGCATGATTCTAGTGGCAATAATCTGCTGCTTTGATCTCTGAAGCCTGCATTTTTATTTTGTTGCCAACTAGAAACTGAATATCTTTTCAAGAAAAGTGTTTCACACCGCCCGCCTACCCTTCCACAGGGCTGTGTAACATGAGCGTGGGCACGGGTAGCCCATCAACATTGATTCTATTTTTGAAATATGTATCAAGCCAAAATTTAAAGTAGTAAAGTACAGCGGTGTTACTACAGACAACTTTGATGAGATCCAAAAATATGGTCACTATTAGTTAAGGGACTATATCATACTTTCATTTAAACATCTTTAATGATAAATTGAGTATAAATCAAGCCTGACTATGTGAATGGTCTTGTGAATGATCAAATGCTATGTTTTATAATGACTTAAGTCTGAGGCAATTTTTTTACGATTATTAGATTCACTCAGATTAGAATGTATTTAAAATAATGTAATTTCATTTAGTTTGAGCAATAATTGAGCTTCGATTTCTGAAAACTTTGACTGGGAATTTCTAATGAAGAGAAGATCCTATGGAACACAACGTTTTCAGGCCCGGTTACTTCATTAGCTACATATTGCTGTGTGTTTCTTTCTAGTTCTCATCAATGACAGTGCAGAAAACCAGAGTGCGTTCCTGCACCGTGGCCTAGTCTACGTGACACTCCATCGTTGGCAGCAGGCTATGGCTGACTTTGAAGCTGTGATCAAACTTGACAGGTTACTTTCTGTTAGGTCCTTATCTATGTCTGTCTTTGTGTTGTGTATTCCCCATCCTTAGGGGGACAAGTTATATTGTGAATTGTTTATTTTTTAATGACAGTGTTTTGGTGGCGTGCTCATAATGCGCACAATTGCATGTGGTGAAAATCAATAATAGAATAGTAGTGTGATCGCCCCATCAGTGTGAATAGGACCACCTCATTCTCATTTCATTAAGCTGCTGTTGTTTAATCAGAACCGACCTCCAGTGCATTGAATTCCAATCAAATCTTCTGAAACCCCTCTCACTTTCCATTCCCTGTCAGACTATTCAAACCATTATCTCAGAGACATCGCTACATCCTTTTTAGTCCAGGTTTTGTCCTGTCTGGAGTATGTGGAACTGTGTGTTATTTCCCCAGCTGTGAGTTGTTATCTCTATTTATTTCTGGAGACGGTGGTTGTCGGAAACTGGGAGGGTCTCTAGGGCTTCCACCTCCAAGCTAACCGGTGTCTTTCAGGGTATCTTTGGGTCCTCTGTGCTTATTTCTGCACCCAACACTTTCTTACATTCCTTGAGTCTGTGACCCGATGCCATGAGTAGATTTTTTATACTCTGATTTTTTTAATAGCTTAAAATTTTAATTCTTTAGCCAACTGTTCTAAAAATAGCTCAAATAGTACCACTTTCCAGTGAGCTGAATCTAATTTAATATGACTGCCATTCTTGTTTAAATTGCACGTAAGCTTGATGTGACAATATATAAATTTAAAATAAATTTGATAGAGTTGAAAGGTCTGTATGATGCGCTACAATGAAACAAATGAGCAGCGCAGCGAAAATGACATGACTGACCTATAAAAAGATTATTTCATTTTCGCGACGAATGCGAGGTAAAGTTTTTTTACCTCTGTGGAAGGAGCGTGTGTTTATCTCATTTCGCGGCAACTGTGGCAGCTGCGACCAAGTGGCACAACGTGGAGAGACATTTTACAACGGGTCACACAAGTTACCACTATCCACAGAGCAGCGCACTGAATGCAGAAAAGTAGCGAGTTGCTGAGATGCACATCTGCAAGTCTCACTCAGAGTACAACATACTGGGTAAACCACATGCAATGCCTGGGCTTCCCAATAACTGAAACAAACAGATACCAGATTTGGTGTTTAGTTCATGTTTAGTTCAATGCATTTGTAAAATGTAAAAATTGTTTATGTCAAAATGTTAACATGGTAAAAAAAAATAAAAATAATCATAGCTCACTTTTTGTATTTATATGATTTACTATTTGTACATTGGACATTGTGACCATTTTGACTTGTTTTGAACATTTATATATATTTTTTTCAGTTTAACAGTTGCACTTGGACAAAATATAAATATCAAGTTTTGCATATAAATATTTATCTATTTACTACCTTGTTAAATCATTGTGGATATTCATTGTGAGAAATAATGAACACGATCAGTGTCTTTGCGGAGACGAATATCCTTAATTATTAATAAATTCAGTAGAGGGTCTCAAAGTGGTAGCCCTTTGCATTAATCAGTACCCAGGAAGTAGCTCTGGGTTGGTGACCCCTGGTCTGGAACACTGTTATAGGAATAATCTTTTTATTTCAGATCTGCAGCTGTTGCTCATGTCAGTTTAGGTATGATCAGTATGCTGAAGAGGAACCGAAATTATGAAGCCATCAAACGGTTCAATGATGCACTGCAAGCAGACCCCACCTATGTCAAAGCCTATGTGTGCCGGGCTAGAGCCTATTATTGTGTAAGTGATTGTTTAGGGAATTCATAAATCAGAATAGAATTCTGTGATTTATTTATAACTAGATGTCTCAAGTATGTACAGAAACTTTGATTTTGGCTTGAGAAAATACTGTTTAAAAGTCCTTTATAAACAAAACTGAATGATTGCCAATGTTTTCAAAGTAGCATTTTTCGAGGTAGAATTTTAGGTAGCATTTTGGGTACTATGGAGGTCAATGACAAAACATATTTCCCTTGTCTCTATGAGTGAAATGGTTTTCCAAAGCTGAGACAGCGATATCCCAAATTGGTTGCTATGGTATACAGTCTGGTTGCTATGGAAGAGTCAGTGACAATATAATGTAATATAATGTATGACACTGTAATTTATATAAACAATTTATATAAACTTTTATCATTTACCAAAGCTCAGATATACTTAAAAAATTAGGTTGCTAGGGTAAACAGCTTGGGCACTAGGGAGCTTGGTAAAGTTTGATGGCGCTTGCTCAAACGCTGTAGGAGGAGATGCGCTTGAAGAGTCAGCATGTCATCCATGACACTTGCCTTTTCGATAGGCAGAGAACATGGAACAAACTTTTCCTCATAGTTGAACCTCATAGTTCAAAACACAGTGTCTCCATGGCCGGCAGCATTCGGAATTAATTACATTTTCTTTTAAATGTACATCATTTTGAAACAGCTAAAATTTCATTTATAAGAACAATTCATTTCAGCAGTTCTGAGTTTACTCTCTTTTCAAAAGGCAATAACTAGATTCACAAGGAAATAACTAGATACACTGAGCACTTTCACTTTTAATACTTAAAATGCATGTTTGGATTGACCCAACTGGACTGTGATAAGTGATAAGCACTAAATGAAAGGCCCCTTTCAAAAATAATTTAATGGGGGCACAAGGTACTAATACTTAATAATAGAACCTTGATAATACTTGATAAAAACTAACTTATCCATCTGGATTCTTTTTGGCCTGAGGGACAAAACTCATAAAAATACAGCAAAATAATTCTGAACGCAAATATCATTCAGAAAGCTTCTAACTTTAGTGCTTTTACCTTCATTTTTTGTTTTAGTATCGATATTTACTATACTAAAAGCATGTTACATTTGTGTTTTTTACAGGTGAACAATTTCAGCAAAGCAGTGAAAGATCTGACTCGAGCTATTCATTTGAAACCAGATGCTAGTGAACTTTACATCATGAGGTTGTTTGTAAAACTTTGCATTTCTTTGATTCTTTTATTCACTGTATGGATTAAGAAAGACTTCTTCTTTTACTTTCGGCTGTTCCCAGTTTAGGGGTCGCCACAGCGAATCATCCTTTTCCACCTAACTCTGTCCTCAGTATCCTCTACTCTTGCACCAACTACCTTCATGTCCTCTTTCAGCACATCCATATATCTCCTCTTTGGTCTTCCTCTTGACCTCTTGCCTGGCATCTCCATCTCCAGCATCCTTCTTCCAATATAACCACTATCCCTCCTCTGCACATGTCCAAACCATCTCAACCTGGCCTCTCTGACTTTGTCTCCAAAACAACCAACCTGAGCTGTCCCTCTGATGTGCTCGTTCCTAATCTTGTCCATCCTCGTCACTCCTAAACTGAACCTCAACATCCTCATCTCTGCTACTTCCAGCTCTGCCTCTTGTCTCTTCTTTACTGCTACAGTCTCCAACCCATACATCATAGCTGGTCTCACTACTGTTCTGTACACCTTTCCTTTGACTCTTGCTGACACTCTTCTGTCACACAACACCCCTGACACTTTTCTCCACCCACTCCAACCTGCCTGCACTCGTCTCTTCACCTCTTTTCCACACTCCCCGTCACACTGGACTGTTGACCCCAAATACCTAAACTCCTGCACCTTCTTGACCTCAGCCCCCTGTAACCTCACTGTTCTATTTCCCTCCCTCTCGTTCAAACACATGTATTCTGTCTTGCTGCGACTGACTTTCATTCCTCTTCTTTCTAGAGCTGACCTCCAACTTTCCAGGTTTTCCTCCACCTGCTCTCTGCTCTCACTACAAATTACAATGTCATCTGCAAACATCATTGTCCACGGCGATTCCTGCCTGACCTCATCTGTCAACCTGTCCATCACCATAGCAAATAAGAAGGGACTCAAAGCTGATCCTTGATGTAGCCCCACCTCCACTTTGAACTCCTTTGTCTGACCTACAGCACATCTCACTGCTGTCTTACTTCTCTCATACATATCCTGAACTACTCTGACGTACTTCTCTGCCACTCCAGACCTCCTCATACAGGACCATAGCTCTTCTCTTGGCACCCTGTCATACGCTTTTTCTAAATCCACAAAGACGCAGTGAAGCTCTTTCTGACCATCTCTGTACTTCTCCATTAACAATCTCAGAGCAAAAATTGCATCAGTAGTGCTCTTCCTGGGCATGAAGCCATACTGCTGTTCACAAATATCCACTTCCCTTCTTAACCTAGCTTCCACTACTCTTTCCCAAAGTTTCATTGTGTGGCTCATCAACTTTATGCCTCTGTAGTTGTTACAACTCTGCACATCACCCTTGTTCTTAAAGATTGGATGGATTAAGAAAGACTAACAGACACAATAGTTCCCACAGTTGCATGACCTCTCCAGCATCACCACGTAGGGGAGAGCACCTTACCTTTACACACTTATTGATCCCTCTTGCAATGTTTAGACTTGTGAAAGGACAAAATCATAACTTGCAACATGAAAAATACTATATAGACTGATGTAGGTTCTATACTTCACTGGTTCAGTGGAAACTTGAGTAAACTGACAATTAAATACTGCTTTTAACTGTTTACTGGTATGCTGGAGAAGAATGAGTCATTGATTTGCTTAATAAACATAACAATAAAGCTGCAAGTAGCAATCAAAGGACTCTAGCGCCTCTATAGTTGCACTGCTATTTTGTAGCTCATGGTTTCTTGGATAAGCGCTCCAGGTTTAATAAAACAGCAGAAAATGGGATATTCATGTGCCCACTATATGGTGCTATAGCTGGCACCTTAGTTTGCTATATAGACGTGTTCACACATGTTCACACAGTCTTAACACATATAGCAAATTGATCCCAATCAATCACTAAAAACTTCCTGCTTCATTTTGAAACAGCGAAAGTCAACAGACAACCAATCACAAACCGTTTAACGAAGACAAAAAAGCTTCAGATTCATTGCAGAGGCCTTTAGATGAGACTGCCAGAGTTTCATGGTGATCACATAAAATCTCTAGTTTGTTCAAGTACAAGACCTGGAATTGTACTAAATTTAACAAGAATAGAACAAAAAAGAACTAGTGAACACCTAGTGTGGTGTTTTCTATTCTGTATGAAAGCAGTGAATTTATGTAGTTATTTATTTATTTTTCCCATGGACCAGTTTGCATTAATTACATCAGGACAGGAGGGTGTTAAAAGGTGAGGGGGGGAGGGGTGGATAAGAAATGTAGGTGAGGGGGAAAGATTCAGAGGGGAGGGGAGAAAATCTACCTGAACATACCATATAAGTTTGTTACAGTTCATGCTGTGCAGTTTTCGCAGCTTGTACATAACTACACACATATATACAGAACACCTACCTGAACAAACATGTCCGTTTGTTATAGTTTGTGCAGTACAGTTTTTGCAGTTTGTACATACCTACACACATATATACATGTATAAATATACATTCACACAGTTAATGAACTATGTGGGATAACAATAAGGTTATTTGTAATACAGATGATAGATCACAGATGGGGAGTGGACAGAAGCATGCACGTCACAAAAATGACCTGATCTGCCCTGAATAGAGGCACACAAGCGTATTAAATAAATAAGTGAATGTAGTATGAAGTGCCTAGGAAAGGAAACCTAATCCATAAGCAGCAAGCAACCAGCAGCCCTAGCTCCCCACCCAGTCATCCAACCATCCACCCACCCACCCGTTTGTTCATCCATCCAACCATCCATATACGAAGGTTGGCTAGCCACAGCACCGATGGGCTCGCGCCTACCCATGCATCCCCCGAGACCCCGTTGACGATTGGTGCATACCAACCCCCCCACACCCCTGAGTCCCTACATGTCTAAAACAGGGGTGCTCACCCTTTTTCAGCTTGTGAGCTACTTTTAAAATGACCAAGTCAAAGTGATCTACTCTACAAAAATGTAAAACATCAATCAACAAACAATTATTTTCAACTTTATTGAGAATTGACAAAACACACCTGATAATTAACTATTTACATTTTTTGTAATTACGTGAGTTTAATTTGATGACTTGCACTGAATTGAATCATTAGAACAGTTGTGTGTGATGCTGTAAAATGATGCTCTAATAAATATTTCAATATTTATTGAAACTGAGTCGTGCCGTACAATATGCAGGTGAGGAGTGGCATGTTTCTTGATTTTGGTTGTAATAGAGGAATTTAGAATGAAGTTATGAAGCATATTCTGGGTAAAACATATTTTGGATCTGGTAATTTGCAGACGGTCCCTAAGTGATTCCATGTCAGCGGGTTGCGCATAGACGGTAATGTGTTTCTGTGAATGCCGAGGGAATATTGTTTTGATAAAAAAACGTTTAGTAGTTTGTCCGCTACACAACACATATTAAAAATAGGTATTGTTTGTTTACTAAGAACATTCTGGTCTCGAGCTATTGATCAGAGAAAACAGAATCCGTGAATCTGCAGCTAACTTTGCTGAACTGTGACGGGATGGATGATCGGCTGATATTGTTTCGATTTCACGCCACGATCGACGTAATGGTCTAAAATGTTTGTAAAGCAAGAGGGCAGTCTTCTCTGACGTAGATGGAGGGAGGGGCCACAGATCTGCAGCCCCACCCAAAAGCCCTGGATGAAGCGATTAGCCCTTCATTCCTAAATGTAGTGTATCCTTGAAGGGGATGTATGGCGCACAGGGGCTGGTCAGCCTCTGAAACGAGTCAGTGGTAAATGTTATTTTGCCACACCCACTCTCCAAACCCCAATCATATGTAAATTCTCTCCAGTTCTGACATATGCGTGAAATTCTGTGACATTTTGAGGACGTTTAGGGAACCTTGGAAAGTGGCAAAGTGAGCATACTCTGAGCAATAACAATTGGATTTTATGCACTTTCGGTGCTCAAATCCTTAAACAACTTGCAGGATGGAGTAAAGAGTTTTGATGGGGAGCTGTGAACAAAGTCCTCTCACTTTTTATCAAAGCAGCTAAACTCAGTAGAGTGGTACCCCGAGATATAAATGCTTCAAGTAACAAAACGTTCGAGATATAAAAGGTCTCGCAGGAAATATTTTCCTTCGAGGTATGAAAAAAATTCCAAGATACGAAAAACACCAACAGTTCTGCTCTATTATCCACTTGTTTTTCCACAAGTCTGATGTTGCGCTCCGCTTCCAGGTCTTGGCGCTTCATTCTCCCATTGCAGACAGTGCTTTAAATCAAGCAAAACATTATCTATAGATTACCAATAATGTACTTTAACAATAGATAGAGTGAGGGTGTAACGTTTATAACGTGGAAAATGCGCAAGTTAGAGGAGAAACCCCACAGTTTTTATTTAATTTTGTCACTTTTTCCCTGTTTGCTCCTTTTATTGCTTATTTTGCTTAAATTCCATTAATGGTAATGGGATTTTGCTCATTGATGTGCAAAGGGGTCAGGGAAATATCCATGTTGTGACATCATTTGGTAGCTTAGATTACCCATGAGAACTTAATTAAGAGTCCACTTATAGAATAACATTGTTATTGACTTTTACTGTAGATTTAATTCAAATTAATATGAATATTGCATTAATATTAAAACTCTTGGTTAAGTTCCTTACAAATGAACTTTATCCTCACTTGCATTTTCTGAATAAACTCTACAATGTATTTTTTCTCCTTTTCAGAGGGAAGTTTTTGTATGAAATGAATCAATGTGACCTGACTGCCCTGAGCATCCGCTACGCTGCAGAAATGAAATCAGGTAATGATCAGATAAAGTTCATTTCACTCCACAGAACATTTCAAGTGCACTTTCCGGCCTCGAAATACTTTAGTTGTTATTTTTCGCCTCTTTTAATGAGCATCATTAAATCTGGTTAGGCCACCTGGCCCCAAATGAAGGTGAATTAAAGCAGAAAAATGTGGTTGGTGTTGTCATAACAACAGCTATTGAGTAGATCAGACTGCTTAGATTCTTGCTTAGTTTGTAAGCATTGTATAGCTTTAGTATAAACATCAGGATCTGGGAACAGGTTTGAGTTCAGATTCGACAGGCAAACCTAGAAGAAAGCTATGCATGCAAAGTGCCAGTATTGTACAGTATCAATGAGAAAAGTGTTATTTGTCCAGTCGAAAACAGAAATATCTAATTTACTTTTAAAAAATAAAATTTTCTATAACAATTTCTATATAAAATAGTCAATTGGAGTGAGTTTTCAAAACTGACAGTAAGTTTCACCATTAAGCAGGAAGTTGTTCTCAGCTACACAAGGTCCGATGAGACTTGCAAAGTCTGTTAAGAGTCCATTTCTGAATACATAAATATAGCAAACTGTAGTGTCAGTCATAGCACCACATAGTGACCACAAAGAATATCTCCTTTTCTGCTGTTTTGTCTACTTCTTCAGACTGTGTTTGAAGTACATGTTGAAATTGGGAACATTTATGTAAGAGATCCTGAACTTCCAAAAAGTCGAATGGAGCAAGTTTCAAAACTGATACAAAGTCAGTTCCCTTTCAGTCGGTACCGGAGACGTTTAGTCGATGACCGACTGAATGGGAGCTGATCTCCATGGGAGATTGGACCGAATTGTTTAACGGGCAAATTGATTTGCAGGCGTGAGTGATTGATTAGCAATCAGCCGGGTATAAGACCGGGCGTAACGCAGGCTTCAGTATGCGATTTTCCTTCGGAGCGGACTGAGTGTGACTCTCCTCTCTAACTTTGATGCTAAAACCGCCAGTTGAGATTGAGGTTGCTTTCCTAGCAAATACAGCGTGGTCCTCTGTTAGCCCCAGTATAGCACGCCGCTGTCGCTTCGCCTCTGTCTCCTCCGGCATTAGCCTGTCCAGTGTTGTTGTTAGCTGTTTGTTCACATCCTGTCCATTTTTCTCGACACGATGAGCAAAACGTGCTGTAATCCTGGTTGTGTTGGGTTTATCTCGTCGAAGGACGGTCACGAGAAATGCGTGGAGTGTTTGGGCTTCCAACACGCCTGTGCTGCTCTTGTGAGGCGAGAGTGCGTGCATTGCAACGCTCTCCCGGCTCGCACTCTGAGGTATAGGCTCCTCCCCCTTCACCACCTTGGATGATGCAGCAGCTAGGGGGTATTCTGCGATTCCCCGGGTGGAGCAGGCTGTCGCGGTGCACTTGTGCCCCGGCAGTGCTGCCGCTTGGCGGTCTCGTTCGACTGTTCCCTCTAAAGCTGGTAAGTTTTCGTCAGCCCTAATGACGAAGGCTTACTCAGCCGCGGGTCAAGCTGCTGCATTGCTGCATGCTATGGCGACCTTACAGGTCTTTCAGGCCAAGGTCCTCCGTGACATGCACCAAGGGGGTGGTGACCAGCAGTCTCTCAGAGACTTGCGCTCGGCCACTGATTTAGCGCTTCGTGCTACTAAATCAGCTGCGCTGAATATTGGTCGCACGATGTCCACTCTCGTGGTCCAGGAACGCCATCTGTGGTTGGAGCAGGCGACTATGTTTCCCGAAGACCGTAACAGGTTTCTGGATGCCCCTGTCTCCCCAGATGGCCTCTTTGGCGTCGCCGTGGACGATTTTGCGTCAAAGGTCTCCACCATCAGGAAACAGGCGGAGGGTCTGGGTGAGCTCATGGTCCCGCGTCGGAAGCGGCAGCGTTCCGCTGCTTCTGCGCCGGACCCCTCTCCGCCTGTTCGCTGCCAAAGAGAGCGTCCTCCGCCACGGTCTGCGCCTTCGACCTCTGGTCCGAGGAAGACCTCTACAAGGCGGAAGACGCAGTCAACCTCGGAGGGTTCTCAAAGGCAGACGAGGGCTTCTAGTAAGAAGCGCCCCTGAGGTTGGCGACTCGGGAACATATGAGCTGCTCTTCGGGTCAAGTCACCGGCCCAACTCCCCTTGGAGGGGGGGAGTCCACCACACACTCCTCGCTGCCGTCCTCCGGGACGGCGGCACCTATTGTGTCAAAGACAGATCTCATGTGCTTCCCGAGAATAGTGGAACCGCATGCCCTGCGGTCTGGGGTTTATCTTCCTCGGTCTCCGACGAAGACCCAGACTTGGGCGCGTGTTCCACTGGCCATGGCAGAGAGCGTGGGGGCTCAGTTCCCCTTCCCTCATCTGACCATTTCCCAGGGTTCGCCCCTGGTGATTCCGCCTTCAAGTCCGCCTCTTGGCGGCCCCGCCTTGGCGACCATCGGCACGCCCCGACCAGTACCCCTGTCAGCTTACCTGGGAGCCTGGCGGAAGCTTCCCGGGGTCTCGCAGTGGGTGGTCCGGACAATCCGGCAAGGCTACACGATTCAGTTCGTGAAAGCCCCCAGGTTTCGAGGCGTAGTGCACACCCCTGTCCCCTGGACAGGCGCCTCATTCCTGTGAGAGGAGATCGACGCCCTTTTGACAAAAGGAGCTGTCGAGCCGGTCCCTCCAGCCGATATGGAACGCGGGTTTTACAGCCCATACTTCCTGGTCCCCAAGAAATCAGGCGGGCTGCGACCAATCTTGGACCTGAGGCGTCTAAACCGGCACCTGGCCAAGTACCGGTCCAAGATGCTGACGGTCCGCTGCATTCTACCGTGCATCCGTCCTGGAGATTGGTTCGCAACAATCGACCTGAAGGACGCGTACTTTCAGGTAGAAGTGGTTCCGAGACACAGACCCTTTCTAAGGTTCTGTTTTGAAGGCCATGCATACCAGTACAAGGTCCTACCCTTCGGTCTTGCCCTCTCCCTGCGCACCTTCACGAAGGTTGCCCGGGCCGCTCTTGCCCCACTCCGCCGGGCAGGCATTCGGATCCTGGACTACCTCGACGTCTGGCTTCTCATAGCCTCGTCCAGGGACCAGTTGATCCGACACCGAGGCAAGGTGCTTCAGCACTTAAACCGATTGGGTCTGAGGGTCAACTGGGAAAAGAGTTGCCTCACTACTGTGAGAGTCATCTCCTTTCTCGGGATGGAGCTGATCTCCGAGAGCATGCGGGCGCACCTGTCGGTAGATCGCGCCCGGGCCTTGCTGGCCGCCTTATTCGCGGTGTCCTCTCTACAAGTGGTCAGACTGAAGTTACTTCAGAGGCTCCTGGGGCATATGGCAGCCGTAGCCTCAGTGATTCCACTCGGGCTCCTGCATATGTGACCACTTCAGCTATGGCTTCTCTCGCGAGTTCCAACTTGGGCATGGCGTCAGGGAGCCTTTCGTCTGTCCGTGACAGGCGCGCTCCCTCACCTGAAGGTCTGGAAGTCGGTACGATTCCTGCGAGCTGGAGTGCCCCTAGTGTGCATCACCAGTCGCGTAGTGGTCACCACCGACGCCTCCAAGACCGGTTGGGGCGCCGTGTGCGGCTCCCACCGAGAGTCCGGTTCCTGGAACGGACTGGTTTCTCGCTGGCACATCAACCGTCTCGAGCTAGTAGCAGTGATCCTCCGGGATCGGCACATGCTGGTCAGGACTGACAGCACTGCGGTCGTAGCGTACATCAACCACCAGGGCGGTGTACGCTCCCGCTTCCTGCACTACCTCGCCCAACAGCTGCTCCTCTGGAGTTAGAGCGACTTCTGTCGCTCGAGCCTTCATATCCCTGCGGAGTGTAACAGGATCGCGGTTCCGCCGTCCAGATTCCACCCCTCAACAGGAGATTGGGGACTCCATCCTCGGGCTGTTTGGCAGATTTGGGACATCTTCGGCGAGGCCCAGGTACCTGCTGCCTCCCGTGAGAATACCCATTGCCGGCTCCTATTCCTGTCCCTGTCTCCTCTCGGGACAGATGCGCCGGCTCACTGCTGGCCCAGGAACAAACGCTTATGTGCGTTTTTCCCAGTGAAGCCTCCTAGCACAACCTCTGTGCAAGGTCAGGGGGGACGAGCGCGGGCTAATCTTTTCGCCCTCTTCTGGCCGAACAGAGTATGGTCTCCAGACCTCTCTGTTCTCGTGACAGCCCCCCCTTGGCCGATCCCCCTGAGTCCAGATCTGACTCAAGGGGGGGGGGGGGGATACAGGCACCCGCGGCCAGACCTCTGGGCCCTACTTGTATGGCATATCTGTCCGCGGTGGACCCCGAGCCTCTACCACCCCTCGCGGTGACTACCTATACCATGCGTTAGCCCCCTCCACTGAGTGTGCTACGCTGGCAAGTGGGGTCGGTTCGTCGAATGGTGCTCTTCCCGGCAGGAAGATCCCGGGACATGCCCCATCAGAGTCGTGTTGACCTTTCTCCAGGAGAGGTTCGATCGGGGGCTGTCCCCTTCGTCCCTCAAGGTCTACGCCGCCGCTATTTCTGCCTTCCACCTCCGGGTTGAAGGGAAATCAGTGGGCTGTCCCACGCACTGACGGTGAGATTTCTCAAGGGGGCTAGGCGCCTCCGGCCTCCTAGACCACCCTCCATTCCTCTTGGGACCTCTCCGTCGCCCTTCGGGGCTGCGGGAGTCACCTTTTGAGCCCTGGCATTTGGCAGAGCAGCGTGTCCTCTCATGGAAGACCGCACTCCTGCTTGCTTTGGCCTCAATTAAGAGGTTGGGAGATCTCCAGGCACTGTCCGCCGACGAATCCTGCCTGGAATTCGGCCCTGGCGGTTCCCTGGTCTCCACCAGGCCCAGGCCCGGATTCATCCCCAAGGTCCCATCCGTCCCCCTCCGGGACCAAGTGGTGACCTGCAAGCTCTGCCCCGGGAGGAGGCAGATCCAACCCAGGGTTTGTTGTGTCCACTGAGCCCTTCGGGTCTACCTGGACAGAACCCGGGAGCTACACAGCTCCAAGCAGCTCTTCATTTGTTTCAGAGGCCAGCATAAGGGTTCTGCTGTCTTCAAGCAACGGCTGGCACACTGATCGTGGAGGCCATTCGCCTTGCTTATGAGGCGTGTGATATGTCCCCTGCCCTCTCCATCTGAGGGCCCACTCCACTCACGGCATCGCTGCTTCGTGGATGTTGGCTAGGGGGTTCTCACTCGCCGACATATGTCGAGCTGCGGGTTGGTCTACACCAGACACATTCAGCAGGGTTTTCAACCTTCACGAGCTCCGTTCCCTCCGCGGTCCTGTGTGGTGGCAGGCTCCCTCAGGGAACGGAGCAGGTGTAGTAAGCTTGCAGTACTCTCTTAAGTGAGCAGTACATCTTCTTCGTGCCCCCCCCTTGGGGTGGCTCTTCCTTCCTCCCCCCTTCGGCATCTGACTGAGCGGAGCAGTCAGCCCTGCTAGGTTCTGTTCTGGAGCTTTGCTTCGGCCTGGCCCCAGCAGAACTAGGGTCCAGATCTGGGAGTCCCCCTTTCTTGGTGCTCCCTTTCTGTGTGTTTTTTCTACAGCTCCCCCTCCAGGCGGCTAGTAGGAACCCGTCCCGTTACCCCCCTGCCTCGGTGAGTAACGATGACTTACGCCTCTGCCACTCTCTTGTCTGCAGAACGTCTTCGCTGGTAGCCCTGCGGGCCTCGACGCGATCTCCGCGCACCCCTCCCCACGATGAGGGGTGCCCTCCTTCTGGTCGTCTTCGCAACAACCGAGTATAGCTAACGCTCTCAGTGTTGGACGACTTCCCTGTCAATGAGAATTCCGGGCAGGGGCAGAAGGAGCTCCCATTCAGGTATTACAGCTTAATTCACTAAACTTCTCCAAGTTTAGTGCTGGCCTGTTTGGATGGACTTCGGGCATGGCGCTTTGTAGAGGCTCCCATTCAGTCGGTCATCGACTAAACGTCTCCGGTACCGACTGAAAGGGAACGTCTAGGTTACTTGCGTAACCCCACGTTCCCTGAATAGGGAACGGAGACGTTGCCTTTCTGCCATGCCTTGAAGTCGGGAGACTGAGGCGCCGGAGGTAAGTAGGTCGGCTCCTCAGGAAAATCCCATACTGAAGCGTGCGTCACGCCCGGTCTTATACCCGGCTGATTGCTAATCAATCACTCACGCCTGCAAATCAATTTGCCCGTTAAACAATTCGGTCCAATCTCCCATGGAGATCAGCTCCCATTCAGTCGGTCATCGACTAAACGTCTCCGTTCCCTATTATAGACGTTATTTAGCAAAAACCTCTAAAAAAAGGCACTTTTGCACATGCTGTGCTTTAACAAACTATTCCTAGGGATTATATCTGTTCACGGGCAGCACAGTGGCGCAGTGGGTAGCACTTCCAGGTAGAAGGTTGTCGGTTCGAGGCTCGCCGGTGACCTTCCTGGAAGGAGTTTGCATGTTCTCCCTGTGCTTGCGTGGGTTTCCTCCGGGTCCTCCGGTTTCCCCCACAATCCCCAAAAACATGCGGATAGGTTTATTGAATAAGCTAAATTCCCCTTAGGTGTGCATGTGTGTGTTGCCCTGTGATGGACTGGCGAACTGTCCAGGGTGTACCGGATATAGGCACCGGCAGACCCCCGTGACCCCGAAAGGGAATAAGCGGGAATGAAAATGAATGAATGAATATATCTGTTCACCTCCAATCAGTCTCATCTTAAGGCTATTGTTTCTCCATGAACAGGAAGTTGTTAGAACACAGCCATACAATGTCTGATTGGTCCCAAACTTACAAACTATTTTAACAGTCCATGTCTGAACAAAAAGAAAACCTAAAAAATGTTCAGACTAATTCACTGCACCACCTGGGGGACATGACACTTTATGATGACATTTTCATTAGTTAAATTGCCTGTATTGTTCAATAATGTTAACAATTCTCACTTAAATACATTTCCTAAATAAAATTGGTCATGGTGCATAGTTAAAAAAACTGGTCAACAAAAGTTTGCATCTTTAATTGGCTTTAATATTTGATTTAAATGGAATAAAGTATATTGTACTAGTTTTGTTTTTACAAATATAGTATTTTGAACACAAAAGTAGTCAAAATAAATCTCTTAATCAAATAAAGACACTAGCATTCCAAATATCCGCTAATTCATAATTAGCAGATGTCTCTGTAAATGTCTAGTGTGTAAAGCTCTTGCTTTCTATCGCAGTTCTGGGTTTGTCACTGGTCCAGCAAGCTGTCATCCATTCGTTCCTGGGGAATGATGCAAATGCCATCGTCTGTCTGGAGCAAGCAATCGATACACAGCCTTCTCCTCTGACTCTCATTCTTCTTGGACAGACGTTGATGAGGGAACACAGATATACTGTGAGTCTGAGAGCTGTGTGACTATAAGTCAAGCTTCGTCTGGCAGAGCTAAACTAGACAACAGAACTCACATGAAGTCACATGATTGATTTGCAGAAAAACATTTAGCAGAATTTCAGAACCACACTGAACTTGAATCAGTTTTTGTCAATTGACAGTTTCAATTGCCAACATAATGTCATTCGTATTTTGCTTCAGACAAAACATTCTAAGCGCATCTGCTCCTAGTTCGAGCTACAGCCACCAAACTTCACCAAACTGGTCTGACTCAGGTTGCTATATTTTTTAGGCTGGTACCACTGAAGCAATTCTGGGAAATGTTTCATTTCATTTTTCAAATATCTTATTTTTCTATATTAAAGATTAATATTTTACAGAGACATTTGGATTTGACTCTTTTAATCATAGTGATCTTTTTGTTGTATGACATCACTGACAGATCCCTAGAAACTGTTTACATTAACAGTTACATTTGCAAATGATAGAGACATAGGAGTTGGTTTATTTAACTTATAGTGACATGGGCAACACTATATTGGGTCACTGACGCTACTGTAGCAACCAGGCTGTTTACCATAGCAGCCTATTTGGCATATCTGCATCCCAGCTTTGGAAAATCATAGAAACAAGTGGGTTAGTATTAGTATCACTCATAGGGACCGTTATGTCACTGATCCCTCCATGTCAACCTGGTGTTTTACCATAGCAACTATTTCTCAGGCTGTTTACCATAGCAGCCTATTTGGCATATCTGCATCCTAGCTTTGGAAAATCATATAAACACTAGGGGTGTAACGGTACGCTAAAATCGTATTCGGTTCGGTACAGTGTCTTGGAGAGCTTGGTTCGGTTCATTCGGTTCGGTACAAAACAATAAGAACTTACATAATCTTTATTTTGAAAAGCTGTCAATACACAGTAGAATTCTTGCAAAAAATAAATAAAAGTGACACTTTTGAGTGATATTTTAAATAAATTGCACTCTTTATTAAGAAAAACACATTTTTTTAAATAAAAAATGAAATACTGCAACTAGTTAGGATAGATTACCTATCCACATTTTCTGAAGAGAGCATATATCTGGTTATAATATCTCCAGCAGTAGAAAATGTTAGATGTGTTGCCTGCCCGATCTCCGTGGAACAATGTCGGCATACAACTTTAAATTTATCCACTCGTCTATCCCCGTTATGTATTTTAACAGAGAAGCCAAAGTGTTCTCAAACACGAGACCGTAGTGAGGTGAGAGGGTCTTCAAGCTCTGGCTTCTCTTTCGCTTTTGATATGATTCCATTTTCCTACTCGCGCTCGTGCTCGTCAGTCAATAGCGTCCGTGCGGAAACTCGCCTAGGAAAATTTTTCCGCTGCGCTTAATATCGCGCTAATAATACATTTATATCATTTAATAAAAATACCGAATACCGAAACGGTACGCAAGTGTCCCGAACCGAACAGGCCGTACCGAAACGGTTCAATACATACCGTGAACCGTTACACCCCTAATAAACACGTGGGTTAGTATTAGTATCACTCATAGGGACCGTTATGTCACTGACCCCTCCATGTCAAACTGGTGTTTTACCATAGCAACCATTTCTCAGCTTAGAAAAGTATTGAGAAATGGGAGTTTTGTCTTTATTAACAGCACTTTTACAAGCCAACATCAAAGTTTGTGTGCAAAATTTAGCCATATAGTTCTGTTTATTTTAGAGTGTGTTTTATTTATATTTTGGCCCAACCCACCATCTCTCACTGGCCAGTTGTTCATTGCCAACCATCTAGCAGAGTTGGCATGTACTCCTTGTGCTGGCATGGATTTTCTCCCAAATCTAAAAACATCCATCAGGTGAATTGAAGATTCTACATTGCCTTCTGGAGTGAAGGTAAGATGGAAAAAAATTGTCCAGATTGTGAGTGGTAGAAAATCCAGATTGTACTTTCTGCCACTGTGAAAGAAAACCACAAACTAAAATGAAACCAGCAACACTGGTTTTTGACCTTCCTCCTACCAGTTTCCTGTGTTGCATCTGTTACACTAAAGGATCTTCGTTTAATCTGAAAGATAGTGTTTTTTTTTATTGATATCACTTGTTGATTGCTAATGTAACTTTGTCTTAGACGTGGGTTTGCTCTTACTTAAAGGGGTTATGAACTGGATTATTGTTGTGTAGTTTATGGATGTTCAGTGTTATGTGTATATATATTTTTTAGTTAAATTGCCTGTATTGTTCAATAATGTTAACAATTCTCACTTGAATACATTTCCTAAATAAGGATTGGTCATGGTGCATAGTTAAAAAAACTGGTCACCAAGAGGCGATGGCGCCGGAAATGGTCGAGCCCTTTGATCGCTGTTTGCAGCTTTAATTGCCTTTGGAATTTGACTTAAATAGAATAAAGTATATTGTACTAGTTTTGTTGAAAAGTTGTACCGGGGAGTTACATATTTATTCAGCTGAAAGTAAAGTATAATTCCACCAGTTGCATGGGAATAGTTAAAAGCGACCTATTCACATTGTTTTGCCTGCTTTCGCCAGTTAATGATGCTAAAGTTACATTATGCTTGCCACATACAGGAAGCAGTGGAGAGTTTCAGAAAGGCCCTTGCACTTCAACGTACAACTAAACTCAGAGTCACAAAAGAAGTTTCTGAGCTCTTCTACCTCATTGGCATATGCTACTTGACACAGTGGCTTTTGTTTCAGGTAATTTAACCCAAGCTTTATTTAAAGTATTTAAAAATGCCAGATTTGATTTACAAGAATCACGTGCATGGCCATTATAACAAACAGTGTTTTAATTTAGGAGAGTGAAGACTCCCTCCTTCTTCATGCCTTGGATGCTTTTAATAGCTGTGTGAATTTGAACCCAGACCACGCTCATGCTCTCCATCAGCGAGGCCTTTGTCGCATTCATCTACATGACTCCACAGGGGTCCAGGACTTTAACAGAGCTCTCCGAATCAACTCCAACCTCTATCAGGTAAACCATGATTAGAAGACCTCTCTGTATGAACTATTCTGTGAATTTTTAAAGATTAAATGCTTTCCTAGGTGCACCTAAGCCGTGCTGTGCTTTATGGAGCTGAAAAACGATACGCAAAAGCTCTTCTCGACTGTAATGAGGCTATCAGAATCCAGCCAAGGAGTCTTAGAGCGTACTTGTACAGAGGGGCTCTTAAATTCCATTTGAAAGTGAGTAAAATTACTGTTTTGAGTTGAAATGTCTTTCTCTAAAGGCTGATGCTCCATGTTGTAATTATCCTATCATTTAGGCATACGAGAGTGCAGGGGATGATCTTTCAATGGCAGTACAACTAAACCCCTTATTGTCATTTATTTACTACAACCGAGCAGTATGTTTTCAGAAGCTGCAGGAATACAAGCTGGTAATATTTTTTCTTGAATCAGCAATGTTAGTGTGATTATATACTGTACACAAACACATACTTGTCTTTTCATGAAGACTGGACTCCTCTATTTGCATTTTAATAGATACTTGTTCTCTTCCCCCGCTTCCTCTTTAATCTTCAAGGCTCTCAGAGACTACAGCACAACGCTGCTCTTGGGCTGTAGGACCGAGCTTGAAGTGAAAGTGTTGATAAATCGCGGCCTTGTCTATGCTGAACTAAATGACTACAGCAGTGCCCTTCAGGTAGGGCAGGGTTCTAAAGAGAGCAAGTACTCTTCACTGAAAGGAGACTCTTTAATCTGTGTGAATGCATGGTCAACATGCTTTGTTTTCTTACTTTTTCTTTTCTAGTTTTCAACACATCACACGGCTTGTACACAATATTTATTAATGCATGTTAAGGTTTTGAATTGATCAAAAGTGAAAAAAAGTTGTCATTCAACAAGAAATTGAATAGGGGCTTATTGGATTCCAACTCTGTGAGAGAATACCACCTGTGCTACAAGTCTAGTTGTGCAATATCCAGTCAGCTGCCAGTGGTATTATGACTAAGAGGAGGACATTGCGTAAACAGCAACTGTAAAATGAAAGAGCAGGGGTTCAAACTTTGGACTAGGTTTTCATGGCCAAGCAGCTGCATTCAAGTCATACATAACCAAGTGTAATAC
>SRMA01025943.1:2215-211815 GCA_007224835.1 Danionella cerebrum
TGGCTATTATTAGTAACGTAGTGACAATGTTACTAGCTATTATTAGTAATGTAGTGACAATGTTACTGGCTATTAGTAATGTAGTGACAATGTTACTGGCTATTATTAGTAATGTAGTGACAATGTTGCACTGGAACAGTGATGGTGATAACAAATGGTGGACTTTAGAGTGATGAGTGGGGGCAAAGAAAAACATTACAGCCTTTTTTTTTGTTACTTTTACTGTTTACCGTCTGTTCATGTTACATGTTTGGCTGTTAACTTTTACACAGTTGATATAAAATATTTTACAACAGTATTTGGTTCAGAATCTTTTTTTTCTGGATTTTCCTCTTTAAAAATTGGGTGCGTCTTATGTGCCGGTGCGTCTTATGAGCCGAAAAATACAGTAAATAAAAAGTAATGATTTATTAGTGTTCTGTTTGTATTGACTTTAATTTGAATGTACTTTGTATATTACATTATACAGTTTGACTATGAGTTTTTATGTAATTTGGGCATGCAACGTCCCATTTCATCCAATGTGTCACTGTTCTGCCATACATAACTTTCCTTTGCATTGCATCATGGGATTGAAGAGTGCTCATCGTATAACCCTAACACAAAGCAGGTCACCCAGGTGCATTCACATTTCATATTCTCAAAGATTTACGCTTCAGGGTGCCTACCTATCATGCCATCTCTCTCTCTTTCTCTCTCTCTCTCTCTCTCTCTCTCTCTCTCTCTCTCTGTGGGAAAGGCTAGTAGATGAGAGTGAGTGGAGGTCATTCTACGCCTCTTAGATTAGCCCCTGCTAAAGCACTATTGTGCTCTGAATGCTGGCCTCTTCCTGCTGTCAATCAAAGGCCTGCTCCGCCCCCTACCTCTTCTCTAAGAAGCTTATCTCTGCTCAAAGGAAAGAGGGAATGGAGAGAGACGAATGTAATGAAGCGTGTTTTTTAGCAAACGACAGAAACCTGGGGCTGGGAGGACACAGGACAGCTGCAGCACACCCCTCCGACACCCCTTCCCTTTCTCACCGTCCATCTATCTGTCTGTCTTTCTTTCACTCGCTCTTTCTTTCCTCTTAATCTCCCACTGTCAATCCGTCACTTTCCCCCACAGTCAAAGTTGTGGCTGAAGTTTCTGCTGTCTTTCGTTCTTTGTCGTTTCTCGTATGGAACTATCTTTGCTTTGTTCGGTTTTTATTTGTGAGATCATTTGTGTCTTTGTTCTATCAATTATTCTGTTAATCTGACGATCTTGTGTTACTAACACAATTTTAGCCATCAATCTATTTTTTTCATTCTGTCATTCCAACAATATGCCAAACAGGCAAACTTCCTTTCGTCACTCTTTTAATTCTATGTACCATTCTGTATCATTCGTCTACCTGTTGATCAATCCATTCATTCATTCATTTTTCTTTAATGTATTAATTCTTAATTTATCTGTTTGGTTTGTATTTTTTTTTTTGCTTGTCTGTACAGTTTTATGTTTGCCAAAGAACAAAGAAAAGATCACTCCTTAAATTTAATAACAACAGAAAAAAATGTGAGTTTGACGTGACAACTTGAACTTTCAGCTCCATCCACATATTTTTTGCACTTTTAAAATCTAGCTTGGTCACTTTAGAACCTTTATGTGCTTCTTCTAGAGAAGAAATTTGGGCCACTTTATTTTGAGACATTGTCATGCTGGAAACACACTTCAAATCTTGTTTTTGCATTATTCCTTCAACACCAAACACAGCGAGTTGAGTTGCTGCTAAACAGCTGACTTTTGGTCTCATCTAACCACAAAACGTTCTCCCTGTTCTCCTATGAAGCATTCAGCTGTTTCTTTTCAGCCAAATCATTCGTTGTGCAGATCCAGAATCTTGTCATGAAATCATTTAGACTCCCATTTTTTTATCCAATGTGAGGATTTTGCTGTCTGATTGGTTGCTGCTGTGGACAGGTGTCTTTAAACACGTAATAAGAGGATACCCCCTCTTTAAGAGGGGATCATGATATCAGCTATCTGTATAAGATTACATCTGGGAGCCAGAATTATTGCTGACTAATTAGGGGTCACACTCTTACAGTTTGTATTTCCATTTATTTGTCATTAACTTTCATAATTTCAGTCATTCATGACGTTTCCCCGTTCTTGCAACTTTTTCAGGCATTTAAGAGTTACCGTAATTCTATCTAAAACAGCCAGTTATACTAATAGAATGCTTTATATTATGAATTCATTTTTAATCACTAATCATATTTATTTGTCAAGTATACTTTATATATTGTCAAGCATATTTTATGAAAAAGACTGAAAAAGAAATGTACATTAAACCAAGATAATAAAATATTGGCGTTTTCACTTGCATTTTAGGTTGCTTGTATGCACGTGTCTGTGACCCTCGTTTCTTTTTGTCTCAGCCTGCTTGAAAAGGGGGAAAGTTTAAGTGCTGCATGTTCTCAGAGTGAGTGGGGGAACAGAGCACCAGGGTTAAGCAGCAGGACCCATCTAAGTGTGTGGGGCATCTAAGTGTGTTTGCATCCAACAATTTTTTTCACATGGTGCTTGTTTGCTTATTCCCTCAGCATGTATTGAGTGACTAACTTTAAATGAGATGCCACTCTTCTCCATGGCTGTCAGCACTGACCTTTAACCCCCATAGGTCAGTACATTGCCTGGCTCTTTTGGCCCATGTCAGTGTGTCGAGTGGTTTAGGCTTAGTTTGTATAGATGGATCAATTTAAGTGATGTAATCATGCTGCGCTGGAGAACTCGGCAGTCCATTTGAAGTGTCCTGTGATGTGAATCCGCTCATGTGTGCTATGGACAATTTAGATACGATGGGAAAAGTCTTTAGAAAGGAAGAGAGCAACTCTTCCAGAGTTTTATATATATGTTATATTATTTGAGTGTGTAATTGGAGCCTCATGACATCTGTGAACCTAGAACTTATCTAGAATACTATTGGTCTGGACAGAATTGTTTGGTAAAACTCCCACATAAAACAAATTCTCCATTCACCCCATTGTTTCCTAGTTTAATAAATGTCAAATTCATACAATTCTTGCCATGAAACCTCACCATCACTTCATTATTCAATCAGCCATCGTTCATTATTTCTAAAATGAACAAAGTCTTTAATATCTCCCCATCTTGAGAACTCTAACGTAGGAGACAATGTTTGTACAGCGCTAACAGTGTCCAGATCAAGTTGCAACCTCCACTTTCCCTCTGGTTGCATAATAGGAAGCGACTGAAGCTGCAATTCATTGACTGTCCACTTGAGGCAGCATATTAAAACTGACATGCAGAAAACACATGGTAAACCTGCTAAAAACATTTATTTGCATTTAGATATCTGAAAAGTGCTCCTCCAAACCCTTTATCAGAATCCTATGGTTGAACAAATGCACCGTCTATGGTTCAGATCAACGTTAAAATTATTTTAAAGGGGAAAATTTCAATATCCTGTATTTCTTGGATGTATTTTTGTTTTTCTTGTAATTGTAAGTGGTTTATTTCCGCCTTTACACTGTGCCTTTTCCCTAAAGTTTGAAGATGTACCAGGAACCTTTATGTGGAATCAGAATCTTCTCTCCTTCCCTCCTTTTTCTGATCTCCTGTCCTCTCATCCGTGAGCCAGTGTTAGGTGGCACATTGTGTTGTGGACGCTGAGTGGATTTGAAGGCTCTTTTGCCATAAACATGTGAAGGCCTGTTGAGGGGAACAAAAGAGTAGAGAAGGGCCTGTTTGGTTGGGTCCTTTTACTCTAAATGGACATTCTGTCCGCGCATGGCTCACCCTTCAAAAACCATCCTCACCCGAAATTACCATTTCTATCGGCTGGCCCTGAAGATTATGCTTTTGGGTGTTCGTCTGAATTTCTTCCAGTGGATTCACTCTCTGAATGTGACACGTTTTGTGTCACTCCACACACCCCCGAGTGTATTGAAAAAAAAGTTTCTCCAGTCTCCCTATCTTTCTTTTGCTTTATAGGACAGGAATCCTGCTGGTGAATAGATAGCAAATCTCCTCAAGGTTAAGACTTAACCTTCCCCTCTGTCCTGACTTCACCCCCCCCCCCCCAACCCTGCTCTCAAACCAATCAAGATCAGATGATTGCTAAACAATGCCTGGGTGTGTGACGGACAGGTAGGAGCCTCGGTGGGATTGGCTGACTTTGCTTTTGTGCCCATTTGCTTTGGCTCCATAGCAGCGTTCAAGCACAAACACACACACGCACACACACACACACGCACACACACACGCACACACACACACACACGCAAGCACGCACAAACAAAAAGTGAAATTACTATTCAGTTGGAATGGTGCCATTCATCTTTGTCAAGTGCAGACGCAGTCCCGGCAGGCCTGCGTTAGGCCGCTCCCGAGTCCAAATTAATTCCTTGTTTTGCATCAGCTGAATTTGGACAAATCCAGAAGGATGGTGTGATTTCTCTCTCCATCTGCTTGCCGTTCTCGGCTGGTTTAATGTGGTAATTCAAACTGATTTGGGCAAGCGGACGATGTACGTCTATGTCAATATTTACTACTTAATTCACAAAGAGCAGAAGAGAGATATGAAAACGAAAGAAAAATAGTGGAAATCAAGCAAATGCAGAGACCAAATGAACCGAAGAGATGCAAAGAGAATTAAATGCACAGAATCATGCTGAGAAGAGAAAAGGAGAAAGTTTACAAAAAGAATACAAAACAAACGTCTGAATCGAAGTAAAGGCTACATGGTGAAGAGTTTTTTATTATGGGTGTATTGTAAAAGGATTTCGATATTGCTCTAGTTGGCCTTAATCTCATAGGAGCTCCAAACATAAACAAAGGGGGTGTTGCTGGAATATTCAAATGTACATTTTTGGTAAGAGAAATGTCAGGTTGTCACATGGCTGGCAAAGTGAAGCCAAACCACGGCGATCTCCCCAATGGTGCAGGCTGCAGATTGATTTCTGGCCTATGCAAGTCTATGGGAAAAAGCTGAACTTTAAAAATTATTTCCTTAGAAATTACGTTATTTACACAAACAGTTTTATTAATTTGTTTACAGTGTTAAGTTATGTATAAGTGTTATGTATACAGTGAAGAAAGATCAATAGTTAGTGCGGCTCACAGTGGTTCAATTGTCCCCTGAAAAAACTAGGTGGGCCATGTGATTGACAGCTATGATCAGCATCACTGCACAGAGCTGATTTTACTGCTGTCAACACATTGTGAGAAAGCCCATTTACACTGCCAACGATCAAGTTGTTCTCCAATTCCTGTTTATAATTACAAAATAAGTTTTATGTATTAGACTGTGTGTGAGAGAGGCTTGTTTGAGCTAGACTCGAGGCGGTTCCATCACAGTTCCATCCTTAACGGGAAGTTCCATGTGTGCATGTGCACCCGTCAATGGCAGTGTCCAAGCCAGCTCGCAGGTTGCCTCATATTAGCCTGATGGCTGTAAGGGGTGTTACGTCAGGCATATTTTTTAACAGTCCATGGTTGAAACCATTCAGAGTCTTCCTACCAGAACCAACTCCAGATATGACAAGCGGAGTGAGCCTTCTACTGCAGCTCAATATAGTACTTCAACTAGTGATCTCCTATGGCAAAAATTAAGTTAATATCTTCATTTTTCATTTAAAATGCCATTATCTTTATAGCCCAGTTTACACAGCCAATTGAATGTGACCCAATTTTGATTTTTTTGTTCTTTTGTGATTCGGATCTGGACTTTGCTAGTGTAAATGCATGCTGCAGGATATTTTGAGATCTGAATCAGGCCTCATTCATGTGTGAAAATAAATCAGATCTGCACCAAAGTCAGTGTTGTGTAAACAGCTCATTTTATTTTCTGATGCGTCTTGGAATCGACGTCATTAAACATAGACATTTAGTACAAAGTGTCAAAACTCACGACAACGCTTTAACATGGAAGAGGAAAATGCCTCAAAATCATCTGGTTATTTAATTTTAGGGAATCTTGCCTAGAGTGAAGAGCTTTTCACATTTTTGATCTTTTCCATTTTGCACTACTGCCATCCTGGCGACCTTGTGCATGTTTTGCATTTGTTGTAATAATACAGCAAATAGTCGTATACGGGTCACTTTTGAAAGTAGTTGAAGATGAAAAAAAATTAATATGAAATTGAGCATCAAGGCCTGCAGGTTTTTGTTCAAACATGGTGCAGAGGGTGAGGTAAATGTACAGAAATCTTCCTTTATTGTGAGTTCTCATAAAGAAACTTTAGCTGACCCCCTAAGCTATATATACAGCATTTACAGTACACCCATCCATATGCCTGTCAGTGCTTCTATTTTAGTCTGCTGTCAGTGGTCTGAGCTCCGAGGGTGGAGGATGCTGCCTCTGCTGCCCTTGTGCTCAGAGCGCATATTTCAGGATGTCCTCACTGCCAGATTTTGATGCTGTTTTAAAGAGAGGCTTGCTTGCTAAAAAGGGCTCCTGGGTTAAATTTACGGTTTGTGAATGTGCTCTGAGCTCTGATTTGCGATCCTCCACTGTTTGTTTTCTGCGGATCCACGATCTTATCCAGAGGATGGATAGAAAGATGGATGACACATGTCCACCGAGGTTTGTTTACTTGGCCTCTATTTTTTCCAGGCCAGAAATATGATCGAGCGCAATTACTACAAATGTGGCCTGACCTCGGAGCTGAGGTCATGGGGTCATAGGGCAGAAGCCATTTCCTGGCCCCCATGTGTCTTTGGGCTGAGGATGATTCTAAAAGATGATATCTGCATGCACATGTGTGGAGGCGTCAGATGTGATGATATCTGTGTGTGTCATGTCTCAGTGCTTGATTATTGACTGAAGAGCTGGTTTGCTTTAAAACTTTAGTCAGAGATGATGTCACTTATGTGTTCATAATATGAACCTAAACACATTCTTTACGACAAAATCTCATACGTGTTTTGAGGAGGTCAGTACATCTAAGGCAATTCAGCTGCTTCTATTAGCATCAGAAATTTGAGACTTTATACTTTATACGAGGTTGCCCCTTGGTCAGAACTTGGGAAAATGTACATCTGATTGGGGTTCAAAAAGTGGGTGTGGTAAAATGACTCTATAGCTCCGCCTAATGCATTTCAGTTACGTTGTCGTTGTTGAATGAAATTCAGAACACATGTGTAGGGTACCAAGACTTAAATAAAAGTAATATAGATTGTGTCTAAATCAACAGACATTTGGTTATTGCGCCAAAACTTCTAAAAATGACCACTTTTGCTTGCGCTGTACTTTAATGAAGATTTTATCTGTTCATCTGCAAGCTCCATCAGTATTAACTTATGGCATGTGGGATGTTAACTCCCAAAGCTTTTTTGACTTTGGGCGTCAAAAGATGAAATTTTACCATAAAAGGGAGTTGTTAACTCAGCCATGCAATATCCAATCGCGTTCAAATATGCCTGGTGTGTTTTTTTTTTTTTTTTTTCACTGTGTCCTGTCTCGCTCAAAAGCCATCACATGGGAGAGTAAATGCTTTGCTGAGTTTTACAGTTTTACTTTCTCCGGGGGAGTAAAACACCTGGTGTGGTGTTTTTTTCCTCTAGATTGGAGCGTTGAATGTATGTAAATATTTATATGTTATGGTTCCCACGAGCCAGTTTACATTATTTATGTGTGTTAAGAGTTCGTGTCTGAACAAATCTAAATAGCACCCTACAGAGTCAGTTATAGCGCCATCTAGTGGCTACATGGAATATTATATTTTCTGCTGTTTTTCTACTGCTATTTTATGGCTGAAGGACATGTTTGAAATTTGGAACACTTTTGTAAGGGGCCAACACCTACAAAAAAGTCAATAGGAAGACAGTTATTTGTCATTTATTGTAAATTTAAATTGAGTGCAATTCCAGGCCTGGTACATTAACAAATTTTCTTAAGGTATACAGGATGTTAAATTGCGAAGCTTTTTTTTTTAATTCATTAAACTTCAACAGCAGCCGTCAAAACAACTGGACACCAAAATGTGATGATGTCGGAGGTGCGAGGGCTCTTTGATCGCTGCTTGCAGATTTAATTTAAATTTGTGTTACTATATTGTACTTGTGTATCTTAAAAGATGCCTTTAAATATATCTTACAAATTTTTATGCTCAAATGGATAAAATAAAACTATATAAATTTTTAAGGGGTGTGTTTTTGTGCTGCTCAACTAAAACATGAAATTAATTTGTTTATAAATATCGTCTTTCAGAAATCACCTACCCTGCCATTAAAAGAGTGGTGAGGAGACACGTGAGCAGATCCGAACTGGCAGCAGTATATTTTGTGATCTTGTCAGATTGATAAACGAGTGCTGTTTTGTTTTTGTGGTGCCAACAATCTGAATTCCAGTATTTACTTTTTTATTCTTTAAATGGTGCAGTCTGGGAGCAGCGACACTGCTCGTCGTGTTCTCCCACTAGTGTGTGTGTAGGGAGTCATTTTTCTCTTGATCTCAGGCCTTTCATTCTCTCCAGCATTCAATGAATGAAATCTTGTGGCAAATTATGCATTTTTTCACCTCACAACTCCTCTTTAACTCAGAGGGCTTATTGGTAAATGAATAATGAGAGTTTCAGCTCTTTGGTCCTTTCAATTTTCACTTTAGACACCTGCACCTCTTGCTGTCCCTCTCCTTTCTCTTCCTGCATCTCTCTTTCTCTGTCCTCAAGTGCTCACTTTGTCTTGGGATGCGCCATTGTGCACTGGAGGGTCTTAAGTGGAGTGGTCAATGACCTCGCTCTGGGCAGAGAGGCCTCAACTGTTGGCCCACACAAAACCCATAGATTCCTGGAGCAGAGATCCAGCATTCCCCAGCCATTAGAAGATGTTTATGTGTGTGAGAAGGAAATACATTCTCTGAGGTGAATTTGAAAGAGCTCACGCACTGAGGATTTCACCTCAGAGAGTGTCAGTTTTGTTCAGGGACTCGTTCATCTTCGGTCTTTTGATTTGAGGAGATAAAGAGAAGCAGCTCTTTCTCGCTGTAAGGGGAGAGAGTGAAACTGAATCCTTGGGGTAGAGCAAACAAAGTGTCTATGTGCTTTTGATTTTAGCATGTTGTAGTAGGGACTAAAAAACACGCTGTAATAAATAAACGGTAAATTTTACAGTAAAAACGGCGGCAGCAATGGTTGCCAGAATTTTACCGCCAAATATATGGTAGCAACGTTATTTGTTTGTATTGTAAATTACACAAATTTTTTTTAACTTTTATATCTGCCTTATTATTATATTTTTGTTACTATGAAAACAGTTTATACCTGCATAATACAAGGATTTAAATCGTAATAATTACATTTCAAGACCAGTCTCATTTTAAAGTTTTGAGCTGTAATAAAATTGGTAAGTTAAAAATAGTGTAAACTTTACGGTGAGCCAAAACTTTACACTCAAATATACAGTGGTTATTAGTTTTACGGGATAGTACCGTACATTTTCCATATTGTAATCATGTTTTTAACGGTTTATAGCTGTGTAAATGCTTTTCTATTAGAGATAATACAGTCATTTTTACTTTTATGACAATAAACTCTATTTTCATTCAATTTTAATTGTTCATTTTTACTATTTTTTTTCACTGTAAATTCTACAGATGTTTGTGTTTTTGTGAAATACAGTCTTTTCGGTAGTATTTAAATTTGTTTTCTTTGAGAATGAAATATTTAAATCCTTTATTTCTTAAAATTTGAGTGTTGGCTTATAGATAAGCCTTACTATCATAAGGAAGTCTACGGACATTGAAGGGTAAGTTTCAGAGTTCAGTACAAAAGAAGCATAATGCAGAATAATCACTGGAGATTTAGTAGCAAGAAAAATGTACAAAAAGGGGTTTCTGCAAAAAATGGAACCTCAGTCTTTTGTATATAAGAAATTTGGGAGACCTTCACATGTAGTGGGTTTAAGCTGGAGCAAGTCTGAGCCTCTCCATACTTTACAGCCGATGTGAGATATTGTCTGAAGCATCTTATCTGAGCTGTGGAGAAAAATAACTGGACTTGAAGGGTGTTATTTCTGCTATTGGGTGAATTTAAGTAAAAGCTTAATTTACGATATGCAAATGCAATTTGGTCATATCTGTAATTTAGTCAAAAGTCTGTGTTACCACTCAAGAAATTGTAACTGCTAACCTAGTTTTCGGCCCCTGGATTACAGTTATTTCTTCTATTGCAGCAATACATTTGCTTCTCTTTCATTGGATTTCAGCACCCTGTAGAATGGTGTGCCTGTAGTTTATTGAAAATTGTTTTGTTAATCACAGAACAGCTTTTCCCCATTTTCAGAGTTTACACAGGTCAAACTTGAATTGCCCTGCTGCATGAAAAGGCTTTTTGCCACTTACTCCGCGGCTTTAGGCATCACGGTGACCCATACATACACTCTTTTTAATCAAATGTATTAGCTTGAGTTTTGGCCTTCATCTTTTTTTCTACACATTTGCAGGAATCAATGTTTGCTGTAAATAAAAATTTTGTTAAAACATTCAACATTTTGCAGTTATATGCTTTTACACTGATTTTCCTCTGATTTTCTTGATCAGTTTGTCACAAACAGCTCATGTCATATGTGATTGGAGCAGGTCTATTTTTGGCCATTAACGTGACATCATATCGCATGTAAACACTTAAACTCGCATTCTAGCAGTTCATTCATGTGCATATGTAGAATTGTACGCAAGTGATATACGTCACTAACGGAAGTAGCAGTACAAAACATCCTGGAGACTAACAGCAGTATTTCTGGATTGAGGAATAAGAGAGCAGGCACTTAAAGACGAGCGGTGATGGCATTTCTTACTCTCTAAAACCTATTCAATTGCATCGTTTATTCATGCAATTAATGCAGAATCATCAAAATAAAAAGAATTTGCTACTTTCAAAGGTACTGAAAGTCACGATGCATTGGATTTCCCAAAGATTTTTGGAGCTCTGATGGTGATGTCGGTACAGTGACTACTGTGTGTTAGTGATCTGGCAACCCTTTATAGTAGAAGATTACTCCAAATTATTTTATGGTTATCTGCATATAAACACAATGTTTTTCACTTATTGACGCTATAAACTGGGAAACACCTTTTCGGATGAGTGTTCCATTTAGCATGCTAGTATGCTAGTTTTGAATGCGGGGTGTGTGTGTCTGGGGTGGGGGTGATTAGGCGCTGTCTCTGGTAATATCTGTAATGGGCAGCAGCAGATGAAAGGCTTGCCTGTCACAGTGATATGAATCAAGCTGGATTCATCTGGAAGCTATAAGACTTTTGACTCATTAGAACTAACACACGTGTGCACACGCACACACAAAGGGGTGTTGATATGAGGGCTGAGTGCTTTGGAGTGCATCAGTGTGAGCGTGTGTTACCTGAATGGCGGCCTGTTTCCTGAATGTCTGCTTTAAAACATCTGTTCTCTCTTTGAATATTCCTGCTACCTGAATGTGTGTCTTTAACTTTAAGAATGTGCATCTGTTTCCTGTGGTCTGCAAATAAATGGACATCTGTTCCATGTCTAATTGCTCCATTGTACTCGACAGTTACTAAGCATCCTACAGTTACTTCTGTAGAGGAAAACATGCATGTTTCACTGCCGTTATGTTCTTTCAGACACCTTCAATTGTTACTGGCTTGGTCAGTTATTGGGATTTAATTGGGCACTGTTGCAAGGAAATGTACTGGCTACAGTTAAATTCACTCAAGCACCGAAGGACCATGAAAACTCCACTCAGAAAAGCCACGACTTGAGCTAGGAACCTTCTGATTGAGAGACAGTTGAGCTACACCATTATGTCCTACCATCACAATATTTAATCAATTTTTTACAAATTTTTACTTTCTTTACACAATTAAGCATAATAGCCAGGTGTGAAATGGTGTAAAGAAAATGTTTTATATATAAATTATGATTATTTATTTTTGTGAATTTCCAAAATACAAAGTGAGCAAACAACAATCAAATTAACTTTTACTTTCTTTCAAACTAGTGCCCCTTCTTTTAGCACACTTGCACAAAGACTATAGTATCAGGTGTATGATCAACCAATCACACCAAAAAGGCAATCATAATTGTCAATTTCACATGTAGGTTGTAACCCAGTCATGAAATGAAACAGAACAAGCTGTGTAGGAAGGTCAAAACATAGACAATCCAAGACAAGGAGGGTCTCTCCTAGACAAAGATTTCAAAGCAGACCGGGGTTTCAAGATGAGTTGTTCTAGCTCAGGCAATGTTGACGCAATGGTCAGCCAAAGAAACATGTCCAGCAGATGAAAGACACATCAAGCGAATTACAAGATGTGCATCACCTCTAGATTAGCATTCAGAAAATCAATAGTGTGTAGTGCTTCAAGAAAATCTCTCACCAGAACATTATATTTCACTGTTCCCAGCAGTTGTAAATTACATACAGAAAAACCTCTAAAGCACTGAATCAGCTGGAACCTCTTTTATGAGCACTTCTTTTGAACAGCCTCCTTGTTACAATTTGCTTGTTGTGTTTCTTTTCCCAATGTTAAATAAAAGTGTCTTCTAAATACACCAATCTAAATGTAGAGTTTATTTCTTTCAAAGCAGCATCTACATTTCTGCAGTTGTTAGAACTAGGATGTGTTCATAGAGACTGAATACCACATGTTTTTTTTTTTTTTATCCACCATGAGAATTATAGATTTGCATGTTGTTTTTAGCCTGATCCGATGTATTTTAGTTGACGATTAGAAAGACTTCTGCACTGGAATGTTGCAGTTTGTGTAGCAGTGTTCACATTAACTTAAACAAACCGCAATTAGATGTGTGAACAAACCAAACAATAAAAGTATTATCAGATATTATTAATAAAATAAACATACAATAATGTTCATTTTGAATCAAATCCTCAATCAAGTTTTAGTGAATCAGGTTTATTTGAGGACAAAAGTGTAATTTAACTAAACATATATTAAAAAATGTATCCAATATCTATTTTTGAGAGTCACTTCTTTGACTTGTTCATATAACATGAATCAAACTTATTGACTTATTAACCATAGATTTTTTGTTTTCTCATACAAATAGTTTTTTGTATAAATCAGACAGGGTTTATTATCTCCGATTTTTCTCAAAGCTTGAGGGGAAAACCACCGGGTTCGCTTTATCTAATTGTTTTTCCTTCGTTAAACAATTTGTTCAGTGCAAACCCTTTAGATTTGACTGGTTGGCTGTTATTTATAGATGCATGATGTGATTAGCCGCAATGAGTCAAACAGTGTTGTGTGGTATGGAATTTGCCCAGTTTGTTTTCCTTGGCTATTTTTCTTCGTTAACACTCTGATAATCATCTAGTGCTCAGCACCACCTCTCTCAGACAATGATGTGGCCCTGCCATGCCTACCCAGTGTGTGTAAGTGTGCTTCGAATGTATATTATCTCTGCAAACACTCAGCGGACAGTGCATTAAACATGTTTAAGTTGGCCACCAGCCTCTTTCCATGTGATAATAGTGCACTGTTTGTGCCTGAGGAAGAAACGGAGCAGTCATTGCTTTGGGGTGTGGGCACATCATTCTCCTTGATGATGTAGAAATCAACCTGTCATGCCATCAGGACTGTGAGATGGAGCTGATATGTAGTGAGAGTGTTTGTGTTATCCTGTGTTTGTTGACAGATCTTCACACCCTATTGATTAGCATCTTTGCTATTATGAGAGTGCTAATGTGTTAGAACATAAAAAGGGCTACACCCTGCGACTGCAGAGAGTCCATAACTGACCTAGTCTAGCCAGAGGTCACTGCAACCCAGCTTTAGCTAGGACGTGCTAGCAGAGGTGGACAAAGTACACAAACCAAGTACTTGGGTTAAAGTAGTGATACACTAGGTAAAATATTACTCCAGTAAAATAAAAGTGCTCCCATCAGAATTTCTCTTGAGTAAAAGTACAAAAGTGTCGTAATTAAGTATCAAAAGTACTATGAATTGATGATGGCTATAGTTTACCATTATCATTTCATCATAGACACTTTAAATTATCTATTATTTAAATTATCATGAGCCCAAAACCTTGAACAAAATCTAAATTAGAACCAAATGAAATGACACGATTTCAGAGGAGGACTTTTCAATTTAAGTAGTTTATTTATAACATAGTTGCAAGTTCAAGTTAAGAAAAATTCTGTTTAAACACAGGTTAACAGACAGCTGCTCTCAAAAAATGCTGCTGTTTCACCGAAACTGAACTGCGTTCACACTAAGTAGATACAACCTAGTGGCAACCAAAACAATTGATATCAGAGCGGGCTCTGTACCATGATTGGTGCTTGCGCGTGCTTGACCAATTAAGTTTTTTATCCCATCATAAAAAGGAACGGCACAGCACATTGGAACAGTGGGTAGCACTGTGGCCTTCCAGTTAGAAGCTTGGTTCGAGGCTCGCCGGTGATCTTTCTGGAAGGAGTTTGCATGCTCTCCCTGTGCTTGCGTGGGTTTCCTCCAGGTAATCCAGTTTCCACCACATTCCCAAAAAGATGCGGTTAGGTTAATTAAGTAATCTAAATTCCCCTTAATTGTGAATGAGTGTGTGAATGTTGCCCTGGCGACTTATCCAGGGTGTACCCCAGCCTCTTGCCCAAGGTGCGCTGGAGATAATTACCGGCAGACCCCCGTGACCCCAAAAGAGAATAAGCGGGTTGGAAAATGAATGAATGAAAAAAAAGGAACAACCGATTTCGCAAAATGTAGTTGAGTAAAAAGTAAGATAAATATTTGGTTGATTGGTTGATTGGTTGATTGGTTGATTTAATTGGTTGGTTAAACAATTGATTGATTGATCAGGTGGACCATGTACATAATCCAGATAATACTATTTCCAACTGCTCAGTGAAAGTATTTCAATCTTTCTGGTGAATTTTTTTCCAAACCATATGAACCATATGACTCGGTCAGGGAACCATATGACTCATTCAGGTGAACCATATGAATCAGTCGCATAAATTTTATGAATCGGTCTGTTGAATCATTTAAATGGTTTAGGTAAATTGTATGAATAGGTCAGGTAAATCATATGAATCAAGGTGAACCATGTGAATCAATCAGGTGAACAATATGACTCGTTCAGGTGAACAATATGATTCGGTCAGGTGAAATGTTTGAATCAGAATGGTGAACCGTACGAATCAATCAGGTGAACTGTATGAATCCGTCAGGTGAAACCAAATCATTCAGGTGAACCTATGACTTGGTCAAGTGAACCATACGAATTGGTTTGGTGAAACTGTATGAATTGGTCAGGTGATGCGTATGAGCTTCATGAGTTTGAATCAAAACAGAATTTTTAATAATCATGTATTTCTTGACACAAGTGTGTATGTGTGTTTTGTTATGAGATGCCGTTGGTTGAACAGACCCTTGGTGGTGATGCCAGCAGGCAGAGTCACTCTGTTTGGGCGCCACAATGCATCTGTTTGTCTGCAGGACATCACACGCATAATCTCTCTCTCTCACACACACACGCACACACACACACACGCACGCACGCATGCACACACACACTCATGCAATTGTGCACACACACACTCAGTCTTCAGGACGTCCCATAGGAGAGAAGGAAAAGAGGTGCGAGTTCTGCCCTTGTCGAACCCAAATCATCCATCATACTGACACGGTCTGAGAGCAGAGCAGGCCTGGGAACGCCACCGGCCAGCAGGCAGCAACACAGACATACACATGCATGCCAGACTAGAGAAGCCCATGCCAGCTGCATGCATTCACACTTGCCTTGTCACACACACAAGTGAGGCTATGTTTATAAATGATAGACCTGATCAACCTCAAGTCAGAATCCTTTGCTCATTACAGACTGACAAAGTCATCTCTGAAAAAAAGTTATTTTGCTCAAGAGTATGTGCAACATCAATAAAATAATGCAATGAAATTACAGTTTGTCCACAAACAAAAATAAACTCAAACAATCTGCAAGACAAGCAATCCATCAGATTCCAAATACTGCACAGAGGGCAAGGATGTCAGGGACAAATGTGAAGAGTTGGTTTCCATGAGAACGAGAAGGTCTCCTGCCCAAAAACGTACACTTCCAGTCCATCCTACTCCGTACTAAACTAGACTTTAGCAATGTATGCATAGATTTTTTTCAATTTGTAAATTGTCTGTTTTTAAATAAAAATTCTTCTCAACACTTTGAATGAAATTAAGAATTCTAAACTTCTCTGAAGTTTTCATTGATAAACTGCACAGTATGGTTCAACATGGACATGGGACACACAGAAGTTTATAACAAGTTTCAGGAGGAGCTTTCAATCGGTTAACCACACTGTGGACTTCAGGTCTAGATCACCTTCTTTTCCCAGACTCTTTGCACCAAATACACTTGTGAATTCATAAGTTAAACAGCTCTTTTGTAAACACTGGTGTATCTCCAGAAGCCACATATCTGTAAAATACCCCACACCCCAGGGCATGCGCAACAAACCCAAAACCTCATCTTTCTTTTATTGACTCTTTCATTTTAGAAACTGTATACATGATCAACCTTCAGATGATTGATGAGGTTGGTGGTGTTGCAATGTTTTTATGCATCTCAGGTTGCACAATTGCCATTTTCAATAAATTTGATAGACAGATGAACCCATTCTTTAGTAGCCTGTAAAACATCATTTGTGTTGGTTGTACGATTGGCTTTCTGAATCTTCCACTTAAGAGACTGCCAGTCAGTCTTCCCATAACAAATGTTGGACAATTATGGTTTTGCAGGCAATTGGTTTTCTGATTAGATCAAAATTAAGCTCAATTTGCTGTGTTTGGTAGAGGAGACTGCTGCTTATGAATCCATCCTCACAGTCAAATATTGTGGTGGAAACATTGTGCTTTGAGGGAGACTGCAGGACAATGCATCCAATACCATCCAATTTTATGGGTGATGGATGTATGACAATGACAAAATTACATGGCCAATGCCTTTGTCCATTTCAAATAACTTTGGATGGGGGCTGAAGGTCTCCTTAATGCTAAAGTTGTCACAATCTTAATGTTTGGCAGAACATCTGAACATCTGACATCAAGTAGAGGGTGATGATATAAGCAAAAAAACAGTTTAGAAAGGCATTTTCTGTATTTATAACATACAGTTAAATGCATTTGCTGATTATTTCTTTGTCTGTGGGCAAACACTCAAAATCCGCTGGGAGTCAAATACTTCAGTCATGGTTATTCATGTATCATTGTAGTTTTACTTTGGTTTTTGACATTCCTGATAAGAGACTTTAAATACAGAGTCAAAGATTTCTCCAGAGGAGACCTACATCCAGTTGTGCTCAGTTCATGTGGAAGTGATTTTGGGTTATAGGTCAGAGGTCATCTGCATTCACACAGAGGATATCACCTCCAGACATATCACGCACTCTGACTGAGCTGTGTGTGAGAGAATGTGTGTGGCTTTGTGACCTCTGCAGACTCTGTTCTGGCCTGTTAGTAAACAGGAAATTATTAACACTATGAACAATATAACAATATGGAGAAACTGATACAGCGTGCTTAGGTTTGCCCTGTCCACATCGTGGCGCCTTCTCATATTTGAGTCAGACAGACAGGCAGGTCAGACAGACTCCTCCTCCTCATTAGAGTCTTCTCTGTGTGATCAGGAAGTGAGTTTAAGTCAGCATTAATCTGTCACGGTGGCTAGACCATCCTTGCCACGGCAACTGTTTCCTCAGATAAACCCTCCAGCGACGCGGTGATGACAGGTGCTGATTGGTTATGAGTGGAAGGAAACCCCTCTGACAGGAAAGAGCGGACAGTTCTTCTAGTGAAGCTGCGGGTCAGCAGACTAGGACATCTCATCCTCTAAGAAATGCTATTAGAGGTTCCCTGTAGCATAGTCTGTGCTCTGTGCAGGGGGGAAACTGTTTGTTTGGTAAAGATTTCTCAAATGTCTCAAGTCCATAGGTTTAAAAATTTTAAGTCCGTATGGAAGGATGTTAGACATTGCTTCTGAAGCATTGTGTGTGTGTGTTTATTCAACAAGGTTTCATCACATGCGCTGGCACGATAAAGGTCAAATGCATAGCTAAGCATTGATGACTCAATTTAATTTTAGAAAATACAATTGGGTCAAGGTGACTTCACAAATGCGAAAATGACAAAGCTGTGCCGTGACCAAGTGAAAAACTGAGGAAAATAAATATTGGGAACCAGTTCACCTAAGGACCATAGGAATTGCATTTGAATGCAGCAGAGCTATGTGGGAACATCTCAATGAGGTTTCCTTGGGTCACCTAAGGTCTGGAGTCCCATTTAGCAGATAATTATCAGAGACACCTGGTAGGTTATAACTAGCGCTTTAGTTGGTGTTAAGACCTGAAATTACAAGGAATGAAGGCCTCTATACAAACCGATCCGAACTGAGATTCACACGAATCTTCGATTTGCTTCTCAGCAGGGTGCTCTTCATCTGGGTCAAGGAAACATTTTCACTAAATCTTAATTTGACTATCAGGCTAGTTTTTTATGATGCAAAATATGAGAAAACTTACCTTTGGCTTTCTAGAGATCCAACTGATGCAACTTCTTGCTGAAAAACTGACTTATGGACATCCCCCAGTTTTTCAGGTGGTGGATGGGTTAGCTAAACAGGAATGAGTGAAAAGCTGGGAACGTGAGAATTTTTTTTTTTTCATTTAAGAAAGTATAGATAATTGTGCAAATAAATGTGTTTTAGAAAAAAAAAACATTATAGGTATGGGTTTAAATATCAATGCGGAATAAAAGTTCTTTTTAAAAGATCTATTTTATTATATTTTAATGTGAAGTGTGGCATCAGTAATGTCCCAAGGACAGAAATGGCACCCATTCATGAGGCTATGAGGGCCTTCTATGTTAATAAATATGATGCGTTAGCTAACTTTTCTTAAGGATTCTACACACTTTATTACAACACTTTAAATGGTTTTCACTGGCAATTATAAGCTTTAACTTATGCAACAATGGAGTCGTCCCATGCAAAGAACCCTGCTCAAAATGGACGTACAGAGGCCTCACAGTAGACCTCCTTCCAAATCTTTGGTTTGAAGAGTATTTGAGTGATCCAACAGAAAGAGAAATAGATGGGAACTTGATGAATGGCTTTTACTCCTTGCAACAACTTACTTGCTGGGGCCGCCAGTTCAACAACTTTTCCCATAATCCTTCAAGGCAAACAAACGAGTGTGTTCATCGGCTGCTAAAGAAAGATAGGGAGAAAAAGAGAGAGAGAGGGAGTAACAGCAGGGTACAATTCCTCCACTCAAGTGCTCCTCTCATGCAGTAGTTCTGATTAGACTCTCACCCCCTGCCAGTTTGTCGGCAGGAGCACCGTGAGCGGGACTAACTTCAAATGCGGCCCCGCTCGCTCGGCCCAAATAAAACCTGACTGCTCCCCTGCCTCCCTCTGCGGCGCTCCTAATGGACAGGGTTTAATCTCTCTTTCTCCTTCCTATATTTGAAGATTTGCTCCTGCCGCGGCTGGCCAGCGCAGAAACGAATTCTTCCCGCTTTGTTGATTAAACCGGACGCACTCCACCGCCGCTTATCGTTCAGCAACGAGCTGCTCTTTTTAATTAAAACTAAGACAATTAACTGCTGGTAATTATGCGCCTTCTCTGAAGTACGCCAGCGCTTGCCTTCCTTTCACTTGCCAAACGGACAAGTGGCTTTTTGATCTTTAAATTACTGAACCCTTGTAATATTTGTTTTGTGGCAGATTTGGTGGGTTAATTGTGGCCTGTGGTGGCCCTGTGCACATGATTGATGTTCCAGCGGAGAAAAAGGGACATTAAAACTGCAATAGTCTATCAGGATATGCAAATCACACCTTCATGTTAACAAGCGGGCAAAAACAGGAGGAAGTGTTTAATGCACAGGGAAAACAATCAGCCACTCTGCCTCTAACTGATTAGTCCATTTGAATCTGAAAGTTTAATTAAGTGGCTCTAATATGCTGCGTTTTGGAGACTGACACATAACATTAAACCATTTGATGCTTAATTTTGTATTGCCAGTTTTTTGTTGTTGTTTTAATAGCAGGCTCACAAGGTTTGAAATTTGCATCCGTTCTTAAGAGGAGAATGTGTCATGCCACACTGCGTTCTTTCCCGAAGGAAGGCGACAGGCATTGAATTAATTTCATAAAACTTGGACTAATCTTCCTTGAATATATTTAATGAGAAGTATGCTCTTTCAAGGCATCAAGCAGAACACTTGTTTGGCTTTAATTACCACTGATTTCAATCCTTCGACATGATTCGTGAGTTGCTGTTTGCTTGTTTCCACTGCTGTTTTCTTGTCTTTATCTGCATTCCATCACTATGAGAACAACTTGGGTCATTTTTCTCAACTCTTGGAGTACTCATCTTTTGGATTTTGACTATAAAATATATTTCATTAGATCTTCTTTTACAATACAATATTATTTAGTCATCTTTTGCATCTACTTATGAATCTGCATTAGTCATTGGGCTCCATATTGGACTATTCCAGGTCACGTTATGCAAAAGATCCTGGCTCTCAGGTCTTCACATGGTCATAAGAACTCTCTAGAGGAAACTGAAATACACTGAGGAAACCCAAACAAGCTCGAGGAGGTTCTGAGTGATAACTAAATCTTGCTTACCACAGCATCACCAAATCCACCTATACACATATATATTTATGTTAAACAAACAGTTGAATTTATATTAAATAGAACATATTCTCTTACAAATAAAAAAAATATTTATTAAAAAAAATATTTATTTTCTGTTGCACCCTATGGGTTTGTTGATGAATAGATTGATAATCAGTACTTAATTTATATTTTTTCTGGTTCTTTATTAAATATTTGTTACGTTTCTTTTTTTTAGATTTTCCCTTCTGAAACCTGTCCAGCTGTTTTCCGGATCTAGAGAAAGTGCTGTTAGCATAGGTCAACAAATTAGACTTAAAAAGGGTCAGATTTTCCATGTTTTTTTTCTGTAGTTTATAATTACAGCTAAAAATCTCAAAATGTAATTTTCCATTGGTTTTTGCATACACTGTAACTATAAAAGAGATAAGTTTTAAACAAATACCAATCATTATCCTTCTGGTCAAACCAAGGTCAAGGTTGCATGCTAGGCTATGCCAAAATAGCTATTGTTACTAAACTCTGGAATGTCTGAATAGATTTTTCAATTCTAACTGTTAGAAATTGGAGAATGAGCTTGTTTCCAAAAAGCAAAGTGCTCCTTAAAAGACAGTTGTTTAATTATTTTTTTGAGGGTTAAAAATCAGAGAACTAAACGTTAGCCACTCCCCCCTCCTCGACTCATTCCAATGCAGTGATGTAAAGTCTTCTAAGGTAGGGTGTAGCATTTACAAGATATCGTTATGAGTTTTGGCCCAATTACAGCTGTCAATTTTCCTGTATAAACAATAGAGATATTTTGTCATTAAAAACATTTATACCCAAAGCAAAAATAGACTTTTTTTACCTTTAAGCACAGGATAAAGAACGTTCATAAATGACATAAGCCATGTTTTTGGGAGAAATAATAAAAAAATCTTAGGAAAGGCCCTGGTTTCCAGCCAGCAACCAGACATGTATAAAACTATGGAGAGAATCCAGCTCAGAGCTGAAGATCTTTGCCCAAACCCAACAGGGCCTGTCAGTACCTGAAAAATCCGGTCAAGTTTGGGTTTAAATTATATAACTGTACCAGGGCTCAGGCTCTGTGGTGCTCGTGATGTGCTTAGATTGCCACGAGAGACACGAGAATAGACGCAGAGGAGGTGAAATAGAGCTTGACTATAGGGAATTTCCTTTAGTATAGATGTTTATGCCATGGTCTGTCTGAATACTGGATTCTGTTTGGCTAGTGGGTGTTGATTAATTTCGTATAACCACACAGGTTCTATCAGTTTGGTTTGTTCACTTATATCAATCCTCCTGCACTTATAGTCACTCGTGGTTTTGAATGATAGCAAGATACAAGCAGAAAACTTTTCCAGATTAATTTAACTAGGATTACTGAACTATTTTGGCATTTTTATAGACGTACAGTCATTTCACAAAAGCCTGATTTGTGGAGCACAGTTGTTGGTCTCCTCTAAAGCTGGACTGAGAGACACAAAATCAGCCGCACGGTCACTGCGCATGCTTTTCAATTTAAGACAAACCTTAAGGTGGGAAACTGGTAGGATTCTTATTTAATTTACCTCAATTTGCAATTAACTCAGGAGGCATCAGTTCAGGTAAACCATCTTGAAAACAGAAGTATTATATATATTTTCCGCCATCTATTCAGCCCAGATATTATTGATTATTTTATTATGTTTACAGCGGCAGGTGATCATGGCATCTGAAGGGTAAACGTGCAGCCGAGGTCTATTTATGCACAGGGTGGAATGGTTCTTTGCCCTCAGCCTTGTGATAATTAATTTGAAAAATCTCAGGCTCAGGTCGGTTTCAGGCTCATAAATATGACTGTAAAAAGGCTTGGGTTTGGGTTGGGCTTAACTTTTTAGGCCCGATTACAGCTCTAATCGAGACACTGAAAAGAAAAGTTAGTGTAGCCATCTGCATCACTCACAGATAGACAACAAAAATGTTGCTGACACCCAAACCTATGGCATTTAAACACTATATGCCTCCAAATGACCATACCCTTAATTTTGTACCAAATAAAGTTCTAATTTAACTTAGGAGATTGTGTAAAATATTAATAAGTGTGCTGTGTCTGCGTCTACACTGCATTTTAATTGAAGCATATTTATGTGACCTGGAAGAATGGATTTTAATAATATTTTCAAACTAGTGCTATCATAAATATTCAGTTATATGAAATAAATTTCCTAGCAATAGTATGTAGAACCTGTAAAAAATGAAAAGTGTGTATGTATTTCTGAACAAGCTCTCTGCTTCTGATGCGACGGGTGAAATGACAGATTTGTGAGGAGTTGAACTTCATTAGAGTTTTAAACATGAGCTGTGTGTGGTGGCTCCCAAGGTTTTAGGCTGAGATTGATTAGTTAAGATGCTCGGTAAAAGGCAAATACAAGTAGTTATTATAGATGCTGTGGAATCTGCTGATCTAGTCAAGACTGGTGCAGATCTGGCATAGCCTTCCACAAACTACAGCATGCTAGATCTGATCTGAATGCAGTCTGGGTTTCTAAACAGCTCTGTTCCTGATCACAAATCAGCCGAATAAAACAGACAAAAAAAATAGAATGAAACCGGACCAGTGCAGTTATCGTTCAGACCTCAAGAAGAAGGTAGAGATTCGGTTGAGCACTACGTGGAGAAATAAACATCTTCATGGATGTATGGGTGCTATAGATGCATTACACTGATGTACCGTGAGTGTGTGTTTTTGTGTGCTGGCCATTACGACTAGGTTTAAAACAGAATGTCACTCTTTACAATCAGGCATGTGGCTTTGCTTAGGGAGCCTGTTCTCTCCAATTAGAAACTGACTAGGGAGACTGAGGCAGGGACATTTGCCAAACATTCAACATGGAAAGAAACTGGAAGCCATGGAAGTGTGTGTGTGTGAGAGAGAGAGAGAGAGAGCGAGAGAGAATGAGAGGGGGTGAGAGATAGAAAGAGATTGATTGTGTGTTTGTGCATGTGGTCAGTTCTCATGAAGAATGCATCAGGGAGGTCTCAAGTCAGTCCGTGAGGTCGGGTCGTGTTTCTCTGGCAGATTAATAGAGGCTTCTGTTTGTGTCGTGTTCTTGTCATTCACTCAAAGTCTCGCTGAATTCACCCGTCAATCTTTGTGCTTCTCTTACCGTCTTCATACATTTGTCTGCTTGTGCTTGAGAGGAAGCAGAAATATGAGTAGCTTTAAGTGTATATATATATGTAGTTTGCCAGTTTTTATAAGAATCACTTTTGAAATGTCACACAATGTTCAATGTAGTATGTGCCTCATTTACTGACATTAACACAAAATTCCCTTGCATTTGTTTCTGATTCACATTTCACGATTTGATCCAATTCAATTAGATTTTCATTCATTCTAGAATGAGTAGCAGGCCCCGGTTATAAATTGGTTCAACTGACATGAAAACCTGTAATTGTATAAAAAATACAATTCTTAGTATTAAATGTTAATTTTTTACAGCAAAAACCTGAAAATTGAAAACGAACAGTTTTTATGTTTTATAGGAAAAATCAAAAGTGTTGAGACAAAATAAAGATTCAGAAATCCACCAAAAAAGCAAACACATGGTCAAAACAATGTGAAAATTGTATAAAGAAAGCACTTCTAAGCACTTTTTGTGACATTGTGCTTTGTTTGTAGAAGGCTGTTGTACTTCCAAGGGTTATAATCTTTTTGAAACATACACCTTATATTTGAAATCAAAAATAACAGATGGTGGGTCGTGTCATTCCTACTTTATTCAAAGCAGCCAGTGTGAATGGCACATGAAATGGTGCGCGCAGAGACTTCTAAGTGTTAAAGATATAACTCAAAGTAAAAAAAAAAGAAGATATAGTTCCAGCCCATCTAAAAAGGGCTAAAAAGTAGAATTGGTTACTGCCAGGATTTCATAATAAAAGTCTTTCCAATCATAAATGTATAACATAATATTTGAGGTTTGTTCCAATATTTGTTAAAAATAAAATTCTGAGTGATTATGACGATAAAAATGGATAGGCAGCAATATTTTAATGATTTTATCATAGTGTAAGAGATTCAGTTAAATTCCCTGTCACCGATCTCCATCTGATGATCTCACCTGCAGCGAATCACAACAGTGAACCCATCCTCCAACCACTGTGCACCGGTCCTTAAAAGACTTCTTCCAGCACCATCGCATTTGTCAGACCCACAATACACTCAATATGACTCCCCTTGAATGGTCCACTCCTTTTTGGTTCTTACCTGTACTTCCTGTTGTGACTCTACGGGAATTTCTCCACTCGAGAGATATTCTTGTTTTCACCTGACACTTACCCGATGATCCATTCTCCACCTGTGACAATGTTGTGGGTCTTGCTGTCCTCCTGACATTGATGCCTTTGGTGACTTCTGGGTTTGCAGACTCAGTGACAGCAACATCCCCTATACAGTGAACAAACATCAATAGATTTTTTTCTTGGCTTAAGTTAATTTTCGTGGGGTTCACAATGGTTTAAATTTTTCCAAAAAAAACAAAAAAAACTAGGCAGGACCATGTGTTTGACAGCTATGATTGACAGCTACACAGAACAGTAATGATTTACCGCTGTCATCACGTCGTGAGAAAGATCATTTACACTACCAACGATCAAATTCAGAGAAGTCGCTCTCAAATTCTTTAAAATTTACGAAATAAATTGTATATAACAAGTTGCGTGTGAGAGGGGCGTGTGTGAGCCTGACTCGAGGCAGAGCTCTGAAACCACAACGGTTTCATCCTCAACACGAAGTCGCGTATGCGTATGTGCAGGCCTCAATGGCAGCCTCCTCTCCAGTGCAGAAATGGCTTCATATTAGCCCAATGGCAGTAGGTGGTGTCACGTCGTCCATATTTTTTTACAGTCTATGATTCCAAACAACAGTTTTCCAAATATTTATTAGTTTTACCAAACTTAAAGTTTCAATATGTAGTATATTTTGCTCATGCTTGTATAATGACAGTCATCATGGGTAAATAACATCCTGGAAATCTAAATACACAAGTAAACAACAGAAATCTGTCATTTATTCATCCTTTTTTGAATTAATAGCATAAAAGCAGCTTAGTGGCATAGTTATAAATATTCACTTTTCTCACGTTATTAAATGTTTTCATGTATCTAAATTCTTGTGCAGACCCTTTCTTTCTCACTCATTTTCCTCAAGCAAGGTGTCAAAGTTACACGACTGGCTGGCAGTGTTTAAAACAAAGGTCACAGTTCTGCTTTTATGTTTCATTGCAACAAAATCCAATCCAAGTGCAACAGCCAGACATGCTGAGTCCAAGCTCTGGCTGGTTTTGGTGCTCTGTTATGATGGAAACACTTTCTGAATCCATTAATCTCTGAAAGAACTGCCATCGTTCAATGTAGAGTTTATTGTGAGTGTGTTTAGAGGTGGGGAGCTACACGAGGGCCTCTAAAGGAATGAATGAGGCCTATTTAGAAAGCAATAGGAATGGGCTTTTAATGAGAGTTTATAAGTAGTTGGACCCACAGATAGAGAGAAGCCAGCAGTCATCTGGAGCTGCATAAGCCACACAAGGAATATCACAAAACCTTTAAAACTCAAGACGCAGTGTGTGTTTGAGTGCTGTGTGTGAATGATCTTGCCAGGAAAGAATAATAGACAACATTTATGTTATAATTGTTGAAATATCTGCAACATCATCTCATGATTTATAGAAATTAATTTATTAAATGTAAAAAAAGATCATACCTTGACATATATGCAAGTTCAAAAAGTAGATTGGTAGTTTTTACGAGATATTTAAGCAAATTACAATTCTGTGTCATACGGCTGGCGGAGTGAAGCCACACCACAGTGATGACCCCCATGGAGCTGGCTGCAGAATGAGTCCTGCCCAATACAAGTCTATGGGAAAAAGTCAAACTTTGAAAACTTTTGAGACTATTTGCTCAGAAATTACGTTATTTACACTTACATTTAAATGTTTTAATGGTTTTCGAAAAATGTATCTATATAGTTTTTTTTTTTTTTTTTTTTTGGGGGGGGGGGCGATTGTGGGACTATGTGATTGACAGCTATGATTGACAGCTACACTGAACAGTGCTGAATGATCGCTGTTTTCACGTCGTGAGAAAGATTATTTACGCCATCAATGATCAAGTTCAGAGAAGTCTTTCTCAAATTCCTATTTATAATTACAAATAAGTTGTATATAATTATACAGATTACAATTATAAAGATTACATGTGAGAGAGGATTGTGCGAGTTGGAGTTCTGATACTATAATGATTCCATCCTTATCAGGAAGCTGTTTGTGCGGCTGACAAAACTGACAAATAACATAATTGCTTACAATACATTGCTTTATTTTAATCCTTTATTTGAAGTGTCCTTTGATAAATTGTCCCTTTTAAAGAATAGTGTAGTCCTACACCTTATCCCTTACATTTAAGTGACAACTGAGACATCCCCTTTTCTCACAAGAATGCATAAAACAGAGGCAAAGGGCTAAAGGCCTGAAATGAAATTGTGCATATTACAGAATACACAACAAAGCTTTTGAGGTGTACCTCAGGGACCTGTTTTAAGTCCACTTCTTTTCAATCTTTTAATGTAACCGTTCGAACAGTACGTACATGCATCTATTACAGGATTCTATCCATTTAACATGTAAGGGGTAATCAAGCATTTTCAGTTGTTGCCCGTTGGCTTTGAGATAAGTTCTCCCAGGCATTTATTTTTTTACATTCTGTATGTCAGATTTCTCATCTCTTGTGTTTTTATTTCTTTGTGGGACATTGACACCATTTTTCTTACTTCTTAAACATTCATAAATGTTTAAATGAAAAATATAAATATTATCTTTTGGGGTTTTTTCACACATACTTTTAGCCCTTTGTCTAAACAAGTTATTTAGTTTTTCTAAAATTGAAATGTAATATTATATGGATTAGATACATATACTATATACTAACAATAATGTAGGGGTGGGGGGAGATCTTGCTGCTTTTGTCCCATTGTGAGATGTAAACAATGCTAGTTTTGATAACCTTTCACCTTTCTGTATTTGAGTCCACCAGAGGAGAAAAAAACTAAGCAGCTGCTGTAGAAAAGGTTGCAAGATCAGGAAAACTAAAAAAGAGGGAGAAAGTGTTTATTAAATGAAGCTTTCCAGTCTTTTGCTTCTGTGGATACAGACACACCAACTATCTGCCACTGTTAGCAACATAGACCCCCTTCATGACATTTCTGACAGCAGACAAAAGCAATAAAGCTGTAACATGAGCTGCATATGTTAAGAAGGCTGGTTTATATTTCCAAAGCGGCTAATTCTAAAAACATTGGCGATGGATGATTTGCTAAAGAATTTGGTCCCAACAATGCCTAAATGAATTTATCAAATGTTCAATTTATAATTGGTTTGGCCGTGATATCTGCCCGCAAATGTGTTTATTTTGATCTTTTCTGTCGTGATTATATTTTCGACTTATGTTTGAGTAGATCCAGTTGTGAAATCAGGAGAATGGAGAGCATATTACCATCCAGGCAAAGTAACTGTCAACTGCTGCTGTTAAAACACAGGTGCATGGAGAATGTGCCTTGTAATAATAGGCTAATCTTATATAAACTAATCTATGGTGCCCTTTTTTGGCTCGTATAACAAACGAGCTTTATACAGTACACTGCGACTCAAACACGATGATATGCACAAAAATGTTCATTTTAAGTCTGTTTACCTTTTTCTGCTTATGTTTAAGTCTAAACAAATGTCTTTATTTTCAAAATGACAGTCCAAACACAATTGCTGCAATTTCTGTTAATGGTGAGAGTTTGTAGAAACTTTGGGTTCAATGTTTTGATGAACCACCAAAAATTCAAATTAGCACAATTTTTGGCGCTGCTTTACATGACTTGAGGGCCATGCTTACATGTTATTATTGCAATTTAATGGCAGAGAAAATAATGTTTTTTGTTTTTATTATTATTATTCATTATTTGACTAATGACAAAATTGGAAATTGCTGTTCACTCCTACTCTCCCTCTCATTACCACAATAGCTGCTTACCTGGAATCATTAGCCAGGTCGTGCTAGTAGTGTATGCAGCTAGTGGTGCATAATTTGACCATTATATTCTTCTGAAAGCAGGGTTTCTTGCCATTTAGAGATGACTTTTCATTTACTTTCCTTTAGCTTTGTTCATTTGTCAGCATGTAACACTACAATACAATTTGGTGATTTGTACACAAACCTCAATTTAGATCTAGACAAACCAATGTGACATCACTGGGGAAAGAATCTTCATTCCACGACCCTGTTCAGAAAAAAAAAAAAAAAAACTTTTCTTGATTGTGGAGTGTTTTTTTTTCCCCCTAAGATGAGATGGATAAAAGTGCGGATTGAAAATGAAGTCTATACATGTTGTGTGTGTGTGTGTGTGTGTGTGTGTGCGTGTGTGTGTGTGTGTGTGTGTGTGTGTGTGTGCATGCGTATTGGCTTCTATCTCCTGGACAGAGACAAGAGGCAGAGCCAATGAGAACTGAAATGTGTTGGTACACACATTTGTGCTTTTCTTTTTTTTTGGTGAGCCAGCCAGGAGATAGGCCTACGTGTCAGATGCCAGAGTCATGGGTTCTAGGCCATTTGTCATGCCGGGGGTTTGATTATGTGTGCAGCTCTGTGCGATCAGTGGCGACCTGCTCTGACAGACAGACACTCCCCCTCCATTATGTCACCATGGCTCAGGTGTCAGAGCGGCCACAGTCTAACTGTCTCTCTGACAGCAGCACAGACTCACCTCATCGCTCTTCTGCTGTCTCATTCACAACTGCAGCCTGATTCAGATTTTTCTTAGATATATGTCAGTTTTGGGTGTAGTATTGAAAGGATTAGGGTACCTTATGGACAGTGTTGAGGGTAAAAATGTCAACAAATATTTTTGTTGTTGAGAACATTTCCAGACTCTGCAGATTTAATGTCGTGGAATCACAAATTTACCCCTTTTCAATGGTTTAGTAGCAAAGATTTGAATCCTGGGTGATTACACTATGCAAAGTACCACAATATGATTTCAAAAATATTTCTTACTAAATATGTATATGTATGAATATTGTAATTAAAAAACTGTTAATATAATATTGTTTTACCAATAATGTTTGAAGTTCATGTCTTATATTTCAACTAAGTAACATGTTTAAGTTGGCATATATTTTAAGTTATAGGTTTAGATCTCATTTACATATATATGGTGCACTTAGCACATTGTGGATTAGTTATGCACTTACAGTATGGCTCTCTGATTTTAGAAATGTTGATAACCTCACACTTCTGAAGCAGTTATGTATGTTGTTGTTTTTTTTTAACAAAGTGCTATGCTCATTTTCATAACTATTCATGGTTTATTAGCATTGCTATTAGCTGGTCACAACATATGCTCAGAATCTATTGTCCGTCAGTGGCCTGTAATTTTTCAATTAGCTCTCATTGAAAGCCAAGACGGCTGAAATCTCAGCCAGTAATTTCAGCCCCTGTGTGCGTGTGTGTATGATTAGTGGGAAAACAGAGCAGAGGTGACAGAAATCCTTCTCAAATATTTTGTCTTCATTTTTCTGCCTCAGCATCTTTAATTACAGAGCATTACTTAATTACGGGCCATTCATGTTTTATGCATTCTATTAATTTACAGCTTTATTAACAACACTACGGCCAGAAGACTGGCCCCTCTGTGTGGGTCTGCAACATTGAACAGGTGTCTCCAATTAATGACTGTAATATAGCTGAAAACTACAGGAAAAGCCTTTTACTCTTCAGTTCCTTTAATTATATCAACGTTAAAGTTACACCTTTAACAGTTTAATCAACATTTTATCTTCTAAACAAATTGTAACCATTATATACAGGACTACTGGGGTGAACATGAGGTGTATGTAGGTGCTATGTTTAATGCCACTCATCACAAGCCAGGACGTCAACAAGGAACTACTCTGGTGCTAGCTTGAATTTTATTCATTTCAAACTACAAGTACTAAATGTAAAATTTACATATTAGACCTGTATCAAGTTCAAATGTAAAAGTTGCTTTTTTCAAACTTAATTATTTCTTTTCTTATGGTTAGCTAGTACTTTAATATATGTATTTCCAGGCTTATTGCTTGAAGAACATTAATTTTCAATGTTATCTGGAAGCACAACAGACATACATGTCCTTTTTTTTAAATATCCTCTGAACTTGAAAAGTATTTAAAATTACACTTGAATTTCAAATTACACAAGATACACTGAATGTTTTTTGTGTCTATGATTGTGTAGTTGGTAGTGCTGTTGGGACTAATATAATCTAATTTTGCATCTGTTTAACAAATTTCGGTCACGTCACACACAACTTTGGGAAATACCTGCCTCAGTAGTGTATTGGCCAACCATGTTCAGCAGCTTGGACTGTGGATGGCCTCTGTAATTTTGTACAGTTATTTTATTTTTATTTTATTTCTATTATTTTACAACATTTTGTAAAAAAAATCATGGATATCATATTAATGTAATGACTGCTTAAATGAAAACAATCTTACCCGAAACTATTATATGTAGCCAGTCTCAACGGTTTCTTAGATTTGAAGGTTCTTTTTATTTTTTATTTTACTTTAAAATTGTTTTGGTGATTTTTCTTTTTAAATCGAAAAAAAAATTTACTCAAATTTTTTTACTCAAAAATTGCAGACATCCGCATTCATATGGGATTAAATTTCTCAGACATTATTCATTCATTTTCCAACCCATTTTTTCCCTTTTTGGGGTCACAGGGGTCTACAGTGCACATTGGGTGAGAGGCAGGGGTACACCCTGGACAGGTCGCCAGTCCATCGCAGAGCAACTTTCAGACCTAAGGGTAATTTAGATTATTTAATTAACCTAACAGCATGTTTTTGAGATTGTGGGGTAAACCTGAGTATCCGGAGGAAACCCACGCGAGCACGGGGAGAGCATGCAATCCAGGAAGATCACTGGCGATCCTCGAACTGGAAGGCCACAGTGATACCCACTGCGCCACCGTTCCACCCTTCTCAGACATCAGTTTTCTGAAAAACAGTAAGTCTTTTGCCCTAAAATGATGGTCGTGAGAGAAAAAAAACAGATTAACAGAGTACATCTGTGAAACTAGTCCCTTCCGAACAGGGCTATAGACACCAACCTGTGTGGATAAGGAGAAAAGGAAATTTAGATATAGACTGTTTTGAACCAATAAAAAAAGTTTCAGTTATGTTGTTGTTGAGTTTGAGAAACCATTGTACTGTACAAAACTTTAAAATTCTCTAAAACTCAAAACTCAAAAGTTTTGTATGGTCCGTTTAGTTGTGAAAGGGGATTCCAAATGTCCTGAAAATCAAACCAATGGGCAAGACATAGATGCATTTTTTTTTTCTTGCAAAACACAAAAATAATTTTGAAAATTGCTATAAAATGTACTTTTGATTCACTAGAGACTGTTTAACTGCGATTGGCTGTTTTTTTTTGTTGTTTTTTTTTTGAAGTTTTATTAAGTGATTGCTCAATTGGTCACTTCCTGAACTTAAGGCTTTGAAGTTAATACGGCACAAAACATGATATTGAACACATATAGTTTAGTAGCTTTTGTTGTGTTCTTTATGCTTCTACTACAGTTTTTAGGCGGAAGGTCAGTCTGGCCTTTAGATGGTGAGTGCATTGACATTGCAGTTATTGCGGGGGAATAAAGAAGTGCACTGGAGGGTAAAGGCTCTATTGGAGTAAATATTAAAGTAAAGGTGGTTAGTTGGCTGAGAGAGGTTCATAGTTGTCAGTATAAGAATAGGGAAGAACAAATTCACCTTCCTGCCAAATCAAACCTATATGCATCCAGCATTGAGACCGATGAGCCTAATTTGGCAGCCCACTCGTATACACTGAGATTGATGGAGGAAGAGCAAGTGCAAGAGAACCCAGAGAAAAAGCAAAAGCGTGAAACGGCTTCGAGATGAGGAGGAATGAAAGACGGTGGTCAGAGAGAAATGAAATGCTCCATGCCATAGCCGTGGGCGACCCTGTTCCTGTGGGGTGAATAAAAGCTAATAGGCTAACGCTAGCAGCCCTGACTGCTGATGCTGATGGATGTGGCGTGTCAGCCACGTGCGAGCGATGGCTCTTTGATAAGACTTATCATCCACCCGACTCCATAAATATTTTATCAAGTGTAATGGAAATTGTCAAATCAATCTAATTGTGTAATACATTACTGGGACATCAGAATTAAACAAAGCACATATGCTATCATTTGGCTTTATGATCGGGGAGCTAGGCAGACACCTCGCGGGGGCCCGGGAGGGCCTGAGGCTGAAAGCACAGACTCTTGAAATATGTCTCCCTAGCGATGGTTGTTGCCCTGATGCTGTGCACTCCATCACACGATCAATTTCTCAATGTGGAGAACCCTGTGTAATCAGGATATAGCCGGATGGCGACAGGCCACAGTCTAACAGCGTCTCTGCCTGTCTTGCCTTCTCATGTTGATTACAGGATAACTAGACGGGTTTGTCTTTGTCACTTCATGACAGTATTTAATGGTTTGTGTATGAGACTATGTGTCCAAGAGTGTATCGCAGTGATTCATCAAAGGGAAAGCTCACAGGTGAGACAGCAAACCTGAGGTGAGACTGAGAAGAATGCTGGAAACTGATCAAATGGGAACTGTCTGTGGCAGGTGAAAGATATGTGTGAGATAAACACAAGCAAAGCTTTTACACCCTTCCACTTACATTGTCCTGGAATTGTCTCTTAGAAATCTGATGCCTTTTTTAGGGTGTTTGACCACTTTATAATTTGCTCTAATAAATTACTTTTTAATCAGCTTTCCTGTGGCATATTACAAGCCCAGATTATTATTTTTTTACAAATATTTTTTTAGTTATTCCACAACAAACCTGAAGTTGTACAAAAAAATTTCTGTAAAATTATTGTACTTTTGTCAAATACAATTACTTGTACAATTACTGAGTTAAAAAACACAAGCCATCTCACAGGTCTTGTAATTCCAAGGGTTATCCTTTCTTTTGACCACTAGATGGCTATGATTAATATCAGAGTGAAAGACGATCAAACATTTTCTCACATTTAAATTTGAATTACTTTGCAGATTATGTGCATGTTCAGTACTTTATTATTACTTTATTATTTTTTAATATCAAAACTTATGAGTGAATGACATCAGGAAATATATGGAGACCAACAATGGATCCCAAATGTGCCGCAGGACTGTTTGTTTGCTTTGAATTTTATGGACTACGTTGGATTTGAACAACTCGAACAAACCAATTTGCGCTGTGCAATGACGACTCTCTCAGACCTATCAGAACTTAACCATGTTGTGCAGTGGAAAACAACTGTTGGTTGCTTTGCTTTTGATATTATATGTGCATACATAAAAGGGTAGTACTCTATACTTTCAATATTGAGCAAATTTTAGTATGAAATGTCAAAATATGTATAATTTCAAGCCATTAGACACAAAGACAAATGTACAGTTTCTTCTGTTTCTGTGGGTTATTAGTGTGTTTTCTGTGAGTTGTTGCGGGTCTTCAATAAGACGGGAGGGATTGTGACTCATTAAATCAAATGAAACAGTCCAGCCCTCATAAAACCTCATCTGGCAATGAGAGAGAGAGGGCGAGGGAGCGAGCATATGCTGGCTGGCTGTGGTTTGGGACTCTTAATGATGTAAAGTGCTCTAGTGGATATGCATGCTGTCGTCCTGCCTCGTCAATGATATTGATTGCGGCTTAAGATTCCACCACATTAACCCCTATATAAATGTGTGCGTATTTGAGTGCATTCCTTTCTTCCAGAAATTCTGTTTTTTATTAGTGAAATACTAATGGATAATGCTTTTCAATCTCTTAAATACAGTTGATCCCATCTTGAATTTTTACAACGAAAAAGATGCTGATATTAAAACATGCTTTGTGTAACATAATACTTTATGTCACAAATAACTTATTCTGGTAGTAATAAGTGTTACTATGTCATGATTGGTTGAAACCATAGCTCCTGAATTATTAGGTTATCCTACGGTTTGTGGGAAGCTGATCTTTTCTGAACTACCTAAACATGAACATTTGACGATGCAGTTTTAAATAAAATATTATCACTGAAAATTATTGCTAAATACAAAGATTTACTGCTGGTTGTTCACTGAAAAACAAAAAAAGTTAAATACAGCTTTCAGTTCAGTTCAGCGTGGTTTTAACAGCTTTTCCACTGGGTTGTGGCTGTGGAAACGACACCATTTCTGGAACTCACTTTGAGGAGGTTCTAGAACCGACGCCAACGCTCTGAACTGAAATCATTCTCTTGATTGGCCAAGCAAGCATGATGTATGTGAGCGGTGATTGGTCCATTAGAATTGTCATTGCTTTCATAATTGAACTGCGTGAATTAAAAATAAACAAATACTCACTAGAGGTGGCACAGTTTGCATGTTCTCCCGATGGTCCGTGGGTTTCTTCCGAGTACTCTGGTTTCACCCACAATCCCAACTGTACATTGTACTTAGACTAATAAATAAAAATAAACTTAAAAAAGTAATTAAGTGCATTTTATGCTATGGATGGATCTCTTCTATGTGTCTCTTCTGGTTTCCTAACCCTGCCATGTGGTCCCTAACCCGGAGCAGAATTGATGTAAAGCTCTGGTTTCCACCCTTTTATAAAAAAGCATGTGGAATGGATTTAAGAGAGTTTGTGGTAAATGCTTAATTTACTTATTAACTTATGTTACAGAATACTTTGATGCTTTCTGAACATAGTGTCTTTTTTATCTGTGTAAAAATGTCAAAGTAATTATATGGTGTAGTAGTCACTCATTTAAATATCATGTTATATTAATAATTTCTTTGAAACGACAGAGAAAGTATTACTATTATAATACTTACATAGTAGCATCATTTGGCATGTGATAAATCACTTGTCTTATAAATTTCAAGTTACCTATAGGCTAATGAAAGCATGCCCTTGTTGTGCATCAATTTTAAACACTTGGCATTTAAAATGAATATTCATGTGAAGACAAACTTAACCTTATGGTTTATTAGTGTCAATGAATTTACTCTCATTGATTTTATACATTTGACACTAATGATTTTATCTCAGCTCTAAACTTTACTCAAGCCCTTCAGCTTATCCTCATATCTAATGCTTTTTAATTGTTACAGAATTGAATCATATTTGCCGTTTAAATCCATTCCCAGGTCAACTGGGTGAATTTTTCAACTTTATACGTGCCTGTTATGTTTTGTTCTATTTGTGAAAAACACACACGCGCACACATCAGGCCACCCCCCCCCCCCCTCTCTCTTTACTCTATCAGGCTCCAGCACAAACATACATCTTTATCCTCCGCTTGTTGTCAGACAACATTAGATAATTAATAGGTCATTTGTCAGGCTTGTGGGAAACACGGTAAGTCCCTCTGAGCCCCAAGACATAAGCAGCTGTCTACTGCAAACACACACAGACCGGCACTTTTAATTAATTAGAATTAGCAGTGATTAATAATGAGCCTCTCATGGCTGTTTTTTTTTTTTTGTTTTTGAATATGTGTGTGTGAGACTTGAGTGTTAATTGGTCAGCTCAGCATTGTGTATTAATGAAGTGTTTGTCCATGAACACTTAGCTGAGAGTCAATGCGAGCCCAAACAATGCCCTCATTAATTAAGACTCATTAACTTAGGCAGCCTCACAGGTCACTGGATTGGAACAGAATACCAGGACTGATGCTCATGTCATAATGTGGATACCATAGGTGTAGAGTTGTTGGAAAAAACTATTTGACCATTTCTGATTCTAAAAGTTTGGTGAGACAAAGAAATGATCTGTCCATCATTTTTTACACAATAGCAACAAAACAATCTAGAAAATGCATTAAAAAATCAGCTGATTTACTGATTAGAAATTGACCCCTTTCTCTCCACCTTGTCATTTTCAAAACTGATGGGTGGTACCTTATACCTTTATCTTTCACTATAGAGTAACTAAGCCACTCCAAGACCTTAATCTGTTTGGGGATGGAGTTGAAGAAAGCTCTTTTAGGTTCCCGGAAATCCCATCGAGCTCATGAGCCACGCATCAATTCTGCATAATTTGAGGAGTTTGGTTCCAAAACACGATAAATGCCATCTAAAAAAATGATTGCGAAATATGAAGCTATTTTAATTTGTGTTTAAAAACACAATACCACAATGCCATGTAATGGACCCTTGGTTTGTCAGTTTTTTTTACTAAAGCCAAGCACAGTACAAAGAAGATGTTATGCTAGGCAGCTGGAATAAGGCCAGTAGTCATCTGCAGCAAGCGTATTGAATCGTTTTATGATCATTCCACAAAGATGGATTAGAATTAGGCAATTTTCCAAATGATAACAGACAAAAAAGTCCAGGGGAGACGTCCCAAAGTCACCAGGAGACAATAGGAGAGTACACAGACTCACTTGACCCGCCAACAGATAACTCTATCGTGTGAGTTCTGACACTGTTCAAACAATCCATTCAGAATCCAGCCACTTCATTATCGATGTTGTTTCTTATTGTATTTTGAATAAATTATTTAAAAAAAATGTATATAGATGTCTTAAATTTGTAATCTTATGTGAAAAAAGGGCCAGAGAGTTTTCTCATTTTTGCAAAAAAAAAAAAAAAAAGAAATCTTGAAAAAAAAATTTAAAGAAATCTTGAAATAACAATATCTGGATTTGAAATGTTTGTTTACATGATTTTGAGGTGTTTTATGAAAGTTTGGAACAGGAATTTAGATTTCCCTCAAACCATTTTGTGCTAAAGAAAATACCATTACTCAAATTCATCAAATTTGAGTTATGGCATTTTGAAAAATAAACTCTTGATTAACAAATTACATTCAAATTTCTGTTAGGGAGTGTCTGGTCTGTCATACTGATGTGCTCCTTGAATGTTAATTGTTGATCAGAAATCACTCCAAGGTTCCTGACTGAAGTAGAGAGGGTTTGTTGAGGACTCCAGCTGAATAATTGAAGTCATGCTGAACAGTGAGCTTTTGCCTTCATCCATATCATTTTGAATGTCTGCAGAAGTAACAATTACAATTTTCTGTAGATTCATGTGATTAAAGGATAGTTATGGGTGTCCGTCCCTTTTAGACTGTTCCTGAATGAACAATTCTTAGATCTGTTCTGCTGATCGTGAGAGTATTCTGTGTGATCAGCAAAGTAATGATCTTTGAGAAAGGTGTTAGGAGATTGTTAAATGTTCTACTCAACTTTGTGAAGTATATTCTCTTGGCCTACTTGACTCTTTTTGAGATTGAATCAAGGGAAGTCTTTTTGAAAAGATCCACATAAAAAATCCTCTTAAATAGTAAACTCTCTGATGGTCCTGGAGACTGCATGAGCCAGGATCGTCCTTGGAGCTCCAGAGAAACACAAATATTATGTGTTTCTTCTACTTGTTAATAATCTGTTACTAACATATTCACCAAGCTGTTAATAAAGGCTTTGGTACTTATCCCTTATCTTGTGTAGGTCTACAATCGTGTCCATGGCATCGCCGGCAGCTCATTGATTTTGACCATGATTTGTGCCCATATCTGTAGCCTCTTATTTCTAAATATTTAATTAGAGTGTCTCAGAAGGCTCTCAAATTTTTGGGGTTCACATTCCAGGATGAAATTTTATTTGCTGACAGCTTTATTAATTAAATGTTGCCATTTCAGTAAACAACTAGCAATCAGGGATAACACAAATGTCCACAAAATAAGCAGAATTACCCATAAAGGAACCTTGCTTTAGTTAGTCAGGAATGACTTACTATGGAATTTCTTGATTTATGTTTTATTTTTACTAATCCACAAGAGTTTCTGCTGGTTTGTCCAGCTTATTTGCATTGCATCATGGGATACAAATCCCTTACGTTACGTTTGAATGCAGCACTGTTTGTCAAAGGCATGACATCATCTCTGTTCCATGCATATGCAACATTCACTCGCTATACACAGCACGCAAACGGCACTCTACAAATATCTGGTGCAGTGTTTGTTGTTCTGTGGGAGAAAAGTTGAGTGTGATTGAGTGAACGGCTGTTGAGTTCATGGTCGTGCTGGGAATGTTTGGGTGATTCTAGAGGATTTCTACTCTGATCCAGTGGCGTTTTCATTCCATTGAGTGTCTGGGTTAATTATGTATTGTGCCTAGTGTTCGTCTTTCCCTGTGGGCTCTGGATTTACATCTGCTCAGCACACACAGAGAGTCAGACCCATACTCTTTTTAAACATCCAATCAGCCAGGCCATTGGGAAGACGAATGTAGTCATTTAGCACAGCGGGTCTCCAGTGACCGATGAGAGCTGAGTCTTAATTCCACACAAACAGTCTGGAGTTTGTTAGCGGAGGCTTGTTCTAAGCATCTCTGCTGCTGGAGTTTGTGACACGATTAAAGCTTGGAGGATGTGATGGGTCCAGGTCTTGATCAGACCATGTTCAAATGTCCTCTAACAAAACATTGTATTTGGTAGTGTGTATATGAGCATTTTAGTGCACAGTACACACTAGACTTCAAATCATGACCAGTTCAATAAGGTTCCTCATACAGCATAGCAAGAGTCACCACCTGGATTGAACTTGGAGGAAATCGGTAAAAGCCTCCTACTGGACAATTACTTGCATCTTTCAGTTGGCAAGTAGTTCAACCCCAACTGGAGCAATGAGTTGTTTCTCATTTCCTAAACAAAATTGTCAGAAGACACATCCTGTGATCGTAGAAAAAATGGTACTTTTTTTGAGAAGAGTCAGATCATTAGTCAAGCAAAGGAAACATCTGAAGAGATTACAGAAACTACTAAAATTATGTTTACCCTACATTTTTACCTGCTTTGGTGCCATGTTTTGGAGTATTGTTTTCTAAATACAAACATTTCATAGGATCTTCCAAAATATAATTTTCCTTGAAAATGTAGTCTAGAAAACATTTCCTAACATCAATTCAGATTAAAAAATTTACATTTTATATAATGTACATTTTTTTTACAATCTAAGACACACCTCTTTGGTTAATGTATGCATTATTTTCACTCCATATTTGATCTGCTAACCATGAGCTGATGTTTGAAGGATTTTTCAAGTAGCCTGGCAGCTGGAAAGCCTCCCTTGCTGTTACAGAAGAATGTCTGCTTTAGAAGTATTTTGATTTCTGCTGTTTCTGACCAAAACGCTGAGCTGTCAGAAACACTAAGCATGAAAAGCAAGAAGGTGCATGTGAGTAAACGAGCAAGAGTGAGTCAAGGAGAAGGTTTCATCCTGTTTGAGATCTCTACTTTTTCAATCATCAGGTTTAAAGAGAGGGCCTTGTTTCTCCATTAACTCTAAGACTGTATGTGTATACTGTGGTCCTGAAGGTGCATGGGATTTGTGCTACACACTCTGGAGGTGTTGGAGCGTTCAGCACTCTCTGGTTTTGTGTTTGTGTGCGTGATACGCTCTGGTCCTGTAGGTGTGTGTTTGTCCGCGGGCGTTGACTGGGTCACCTCTCCATTAGGGCGTGTTGTCATGGTGATTAATGGGGGGCTCTCTCATCTTTAATGCTGCTGGTAATGATGCGGGGTCCCGTGCCACCCACAGTAATCGGCTGATGTATGAGCACAGCAGAATCCAGAGCAGGGGTGAACACACACGCACGCACGCATACACACTCATGCATGTTTACTCTCTAAAATGATAAGTAATGAAGTGACCTGCGGGCCATAAGTGATACATTACACTTCATAATATACACCATCAGTTTTCCAGTTAGGATTAGAGGATTTGAACCTGGGTCGACTTTTTGAACAATTACAGCAGTAAATGTTACATTATAATGTAGATAATTCTGAATCATTCGAAATAATATCATTATATTTTTTGGGGCGATTTGAGGATGACTTGGATTTTCTTTCAACTAAAGCTAAAAATGTTAATCGGACGGACAGTTAATGACAATTGTGTGCTCAAGACATAAAAGGTTTAAAGACTTAGGTAGAGGTAAAATGTAAATTTAAGATGTATTATAGTTATTATTAGTATTAATATGATTAAAAATCTCCACAAACACGGGGAGAACATACAAACTCTTTCGAGTCTCGAAACGACAACCTTCTAACTGAGAGGCTACAGTGCTATCCACTGCGCCACTGTGCTGGCCTGTTATTAATATGTCAGTAATAATAATAGTAACCACCACAAGTATATATATCATAGTATATATTTTCATTTAAATCATAGTTACAAAATATTTAGCTCTGTTAATAATATTTATTTACAAACTAACCATTTATTATAAATAAAAAGAAATATTGAATAACACTGGGTTTATTTTAAATAATGCCTTAAATTATTACTTTACTTGTTAAAAAGGTGCAAAACTCAAATAAAGTAATTATTACTTATTATTTTATCTGATAAAGAAGTGAGCCATATGAAAAAGCTCCAGTGGACCCTAACTATGTTTCAAAAGATTGTGAATACATCAGTAAATTGTTAAATTATTGCTAAATACATCTACTTTCGCTGTTTACCATCGAAGTGTGTTTGGTGAGTGTGTGGTAATGTGAGCAGAGCAACCCAATTTCATCATTGTTTTGTGAGTATATGTTGAAAAGTAGTGAAACCAATGCTTCCAAAGTTCACACACATTCGCCAAGGCTTAAAATGCCACTTTATGGGTGGAACAGGAAGTGATGAGATATGTTCAGTATTAAATGACAGGAAGTGCTCCCATTCTTTCACATTAACTGATTGTGATTGTTGGGTAGATGTGACATCATCCCAGACCATTTTTAGGTTGTCACTGTTTTGTTCTACAATGTCCCGTAATTCCTTCTTGGGATGTTCTATAGGTACATTTAATCTCCAATTGTCTTGATGACATCATAATTGCTAGTTTGTGTCCATACTGATGGTATCTGCTCAATTGCAGGAGGAGAGCTTTTGTTCTATAGCATCCCCAGATCTAGATTACAGGAAACCTGGCTGTTTCTCAGGAGTTTTACCTTAGGTTCTAAATCAGAAACAGCATGCACAGTGTTCGTTTTCAGCTCAGCGGTTGAATTTTCTGATCCTAATCGAATCAGTTAATTTCACACAAATAAAACATGAGGCAAGCTCCATTTGACAACCCCAGTGCTCTATGAATGCCAAACCATACTCAGGCTTGCAACTTAATACTCAAACCAGCACTACATTCTGCACTTCACATTGGTATATTTTTCTTGAGGGACGTTTACCTTCCAGAAATATATATGTTTATAGAGCAGAAGAAATGCCCCGTACAGCTTGCGAGTGTCCTGTAGTGAAGGGGCTTTTTTTTAACGGGCAGGATGAAGGCGATCAGGAAGGGAGTGATGGCAGCCTAGAGATTGAGTTACCTTTAAAAGCTCCAGGTTTGAAGACTGAGGCCAGCCAGCTTTCAGAAGCCATTTTACAGACCACAGACTCAGATGATCCTCATGACATCTCGTGCTTAGCAGATCCACAGGCCTCAACCTGGTCCCTGTCTGTCAGTTTAAAGCAAGCAGACGTGTGTGTGCAAGGCACCGGACGAGGTCTGGAAACACTTACTGTAGCGCTCTCAGATCACCTGTGATTGGGAGTCAGGAGGAATAACTGGATGGAGCTGCAGATAACTACATTGGGCTGTTAAAACGTTGACAAGTATGACTTTAGACAGTGTCTAGACCACTAATGTGTCCATTATATAGTTATGTACATTGATGATATTATTTCAGCAACTGTGTTCAAAAACACTGCATCTGAGGATTTTCCTTGTTCATGTTCACGTACTACTCAAATAGTTTTCTGAAAATGTTGGGATACGTGAAATGCTATAAAGTTGAAAACTAAATTTAGCCACTGGAGGATCTAGCTTGTATTCTTCTTCAAAAATATATATGGAAAATGGGTCTAAAAAATTAATGGGAAAAAAAAATTTATTTTACTCAAACAACTTCAGTGCTAAAAAAAAGAACAGCTCTTCACTTACACAGAGGGAGTAACTCAAAGGTCAATTTAATATGCTACTAAAGCTGTACCAAGTGATTAATATATTTTTTTCACACCCGTTTTCCCCTGTCCTACAGCTGTCACTCTGCTTTTTATGTGATTATGAACTGCGCTGCATTTTGGGAACACATACCTGTTCACAAATTTAAATATAACACAGTATTGATATAAATAAACCAGACAACCTATAGTGTATGAAAATATGTGCAGGCTTAAACTATTGTAAAATTGACTCAAATTATATATTTTTTTTTAAATGAAAGCCGTACTCTTTGCAATGTTACAAATGCATTGGCCCAAAAGCAAGGAATCGCTCTTGGGCCAAAGCATTTTTGGTCCTATGGTCGTTCCATTACAAAATAAAAACTTTACACTTAAAGTTGTCTAGAAAAGCCGTTTTAAGCATAACCTACATCTTACGTTTACAAAACTAAACCTGAATCCGTTAAAAATAAGAGTATCTACAAACCTTGCTCAACCACAAGCGTCTCAATCCCACTGGGACCTCAGTTTCTACAGCTAAAAGCTAACACACAGTGCTAACATGCTCTACCTAATGTGCCGTTGCTAACACGCTTGGAGCTAGCATGCTGTGCATAAGTCACGGTGGGGCTAGCATGCTGTGGCTAGCTCGCTAAGGCTAACATGTTGTGACAGGTAGTGGTGAGTGCTAATGAGGGCTGAACGGCCGCTCCTGCACATCTTCCTGTCTCCTCACATTCCTAACACTCAGCGGGATGTACGTGAGCACTTCATGCAGTCTTCAGAGCCATGGTCATCCTGATCAGATCTGTTTTTATCTTTGTACTTTTCTTGGAGGCCAAGTTACATGAATGTAAAAATCAAAACGTTAATCGTGGAGAATTTCTGTTGGGTTTCACTGAACGTTTGTTCTGAATATTATTTAATACATAAATAGGAGCATTGAAAATATGGCTGTGTACACTTATATTTTCTGGGGCTGACTCCAAAACCTACAGAAAACCATTTTGCCTTTGTTAATGCTAAACATTAATGCTGAAAAAGTGGAAAAAAGGTGAGGTGATCCGCATTCTGCACCACAACATACACCACATTCTGGCTTACTGGTGGATTTAAGCCAGAGGAGCATGCTGGGATTCATGACCAAATATGTTCATTAGTACTTATATACAGCCCATATCAGTACTTACCAGACTCAATCCCTGTTTACCTTTAGTGGAATGCCAGTCTTTAACAGAAGCCTAAATTGATGAGATAAATCTCTGGAGGGTTTTAGTTTCAACTCTGATTCAATGCACACAGCAGTAACTTGAAACTAGACGGCTAAAGTTTGTGATTGCTATGAAGTAATCAGTTATAATATACAAAGTTTGAGTGATATAAACCAACCCCATGTCTCTATGATTTTTCTTAGCTGAGGTAATAAGATGCTGAATTGGTTGCTATGGTAAACAATCAAGTTGCTATGGAGGGGTCATTGACAAAGTAATCTTTGTCACTACATAAAAGTGTCTTTATCATTTAGACAAAGCTAGGCTAAGGCAAACAGTTTGGTTGCTAGGGAGCCGTTTGTGGTTGTTTAATTTTTTTACTATGATCAAAATTAATAGCCATTTCTCTATGATGTTTCATTATTTATTAATCACTATTTATTTTCAGTGGTTAAAAGTTTATCCCTTTCTAGAGCCCGGGGCTCGAATACTTTTGCACAGTGCTTGGTAGGTTCTTGCACACACACTGAGAACCTCCATAAGTGTGGTGTGTTTGAAGTTTATAAACAATTTCTTGTATGTAAAAATTGAAGTGATTAACTTTGTTAGTGTATGTCATGTAGAACAGGTGTAATGTGCTCATAGGACATGCTGGTGACAACGTGTGCAACTGCATTCTGCAGAGTCGAATAGATTACCTGGCAGACCATACAGGCTGTCATCACAGAAATCCTGGCTTGACTTTACCAGTGTGTTCATTGGGGTTTCAACTGATTTTCAAGTTAGTGCTTGCTGCAAACATTTAGGGTGTAGTGGAATACAGCCCATGCAGCGCCAGTTGTGGGTCTTTTATGGAGAGGGTTCTGTTCTTTTTGACATTTTGGAAGTGATAGTACTTTGAGGCCTGGAAACAACCAGTTTTCCTGAAAAATAAGTTTTCCTGCCTAAATGATCACGGGTTACATCCAATCTGACCCACATCAGGGAAAAATCTGAATTGGGCTACTTGAACCATGCAGTGTAAATGCCACGCATATTGGTGTTTCTTTCACATTTTCTCTTAATATCTTAATCTTGATGTTAATCTTGAATATTTCAAATATACAGTATATTCATGTGTTCTCATCCATTTATGACAGATCTAAATGGATATAGATTTTTACCAAGAATCTGTGAGGAATATATGTGTGCTTTGAAGTACCAGCTTTTACTCTGAAAAGCAATTCCTTGAAACAGAGCAATCTAATCTGTAAGTGTGTTAGTGGCGCATCTCCATACAGGAAAAGCCTAGTATACAGTATCATACTCTTGAGGGCCAGATGGGATTTAAAGACAGACAATATGAAGACTTCCCTCATCAGCCACGCGCTGCTTTTCCTCTGTAAGTTGAGCAAGGGGTCGTAGGTCACCAGACAACATCCTCCCTGGATTCAGCTCATAATTAACCCAAGCAACTACAGTATCCGCTGTTTTCACTGAGAATTCTCTTCTCAGGGGAACAAAAAATTGAAAAAGGAAGCATAAATGTGCTGCAATTCCAAGGATGTGTCAGTTGTTTCTGCTGGAGATTCCCTTTCTCCCCTGAATCCAAGCGATCCTCTAGAGGAGGGTGACTGGGGATCATTGGGCCAGCCGCTAAAATGATTATCACCCCAGACACCGTCTTATCCCGTCTGTGTTAACTGTTATCACAGACACAAACCACTTTTCCCTTCCCTGTGTTTGTTTAACTGCTCTGCTGGCCAAATATTTTTATGGTGCTGTGTATATTTACTCCTATCTGCAGAGGTGGCTTACATGGGTTGGTTGTGGTCTGGACGTGTGGCTGTTTAAAAACAAATAAAAAGAAGTGCTTCTCTTTTAAGCAGGACCACGAGTTGATCAGTGCAGTGTCTGAAATGCATGTGGTGTGGTGATTTTTTAGGGTATTAGAAAAGGTCTGTAACATACCTTTTTGCTTGTAACAGATTTTTCAATTGACTAATCTTGGAGTTTGGCCCTTTAAGCTGCTGCTGACTTCTTCTTCTACTGCTCCCCATCCAGACAGGAGCTCACCTCTCTATCTTCACCAAGTTGTTGACAGTGAATAATTACTTTTTTGTTCGTCTTTACATCCCAAAACAAGACAACACCATCAGAAAGAGGTTGCTAGACAGAAGTCTCTGTCATAACTCATGGGCAGTAAATCTGTGATGTACAAAGTTATTATTGATTTGTGCGATAATGAATAAAAAAGAAAAAAACATCAAAACAGGCATGATTTCATAGTTTGTTTTACGATTTAACATATAAATATTTTATGCATTTAACATAAAATATTGATGTACAACCCCTGTATGTTTTTGCTGAATTAGCAGTGTAAAAATAATTAGTGAATGTGTTGGGAAAAGGGCTGTATAATGTAAACATGTGGTATATATTGATTATTGCAGTTTTATCAAACAATAAAGGATCGTTGATAAACAATTTATTCTTGACATTGAATTATTAATTGGTAAAAGGGTTTTTTAAAACAAAATGCATAAAAGTGATATATAGTATACATGTCTCTGAATTATGGCATCTGGCATTTCACTTAGCTACATCTGCATTGTCAATGGATTGATGGTGTAAAAGGAACTATTAGGAACTATTTTCTTCTTGGAGCTGGATCATATAAAATGTGAAAAAAATAAAAAAAGTTTATCTGTTCCTCACCCAGTTTTAAGCCTAAACTGTTTAAGTTCATGACTGAGTTTTAATCTATGAATAAAGCTGATTATCATTACACTATGTTTATTATAACATACATATATACATATATATTTTACTATATATTTTTTTTCACACCTGCCTAAAACTTTCACACAGTACTGTAGATATATAACTCTAAACAACAACAATAACAACAAAAGTTATTTGGTTTTTAAGTTCATGGTAGTTTTTGAGGATGTATTTTTGGACCATTTTAATGAGTTCACAAGTTCATTGCAGTAAAGTACTTTTTTGTCTCAGTATCTGTGCTAAATGCTATTTTGTTCTTCAATAAGCCGCTAAAATGTTTCTCAAAAATTGCATTTGAACAGTTCACAAGCCATTATTTGATTCTATGTATACTTTTTTGTTCAGGTGATGGAGAGGAGTTTTCTATGTTTCCCACTGAAAACCTGGAAGAAGTTTGCTGTCTTTCCAATGGAGATTTGGTTCCATTGGCCCCTTCCATTGACCTTCCTTCACCAGGTCTGTCTGGTGAGGCGGTCTCCCCTTCTCCTTTCCATCCATCATTTCAGTCTGCTGTGTACGAGGACGGGATGGAAACATTGCCGACAGACTTTGAGCTTCGAGAGTCAGCTGTCACAAGAGGAACCCTGGGCGTTTGGACCAGGAGGAGGCTGGAGGTGGACGAACAATTGGGACCCTATGGGGGAATGCCAAGACACAGTCCAGAAAATGGCAGCCAGGCATGGGAGGTAGGATCAAACACTTGAGTTTATGAGGTTTTCCCTACAGTCGCTGCAGACAAGAAAACCTCACACAGTTGGATGGCCTCATGAACCACTTTTATTTCACTGTCATCAGCAGAGAGGAAGCGTGATTAACCCTGGCCTTCTTGTTTTATGGTGAATCACCTCTACTCGGCTCTGTGATCTTGTTCTAACCCCGGTTAGCAGTTGGCGTAATCCCATTAGTCACAATTAATAAACAGGCTATTGGTCAATGTTACAGCAGTTACATAAAAAGATGTGTCCTTGATGGTCTGTTACATACAGATGGGTTTAAAAATACTTGCAGAAGGTTTCATGCTCTTGTGCTCTGTACACTGTGAAAAAAACGGTCTCCATTTGCATTTATGTAGCATAAAAAGACACAGAATATCAGATTGTGTAATAAATATTGAGAGCATGAACAAGAAGTATTTTTAAATCCAAAGGTTTGAATTTCATCAGTGTATTTGGTCCAAATCAGGGCCAATTTCTCTTCAAAAGAGTTTTGAATCTCTTTCACACCACATTGAGCACCCTGAACTGAACTAACTTCAGTGAATCAAACTGCAGTCATGTGAAATCGTACGCAACACTTTTTGGAAAATGTAATGGACATCCTGGAAGTGTCCAAGGCAATTGACATCCTTAGTGTGTCCAAATCCACTCTAAAAAGTTTTCTATTAATAACAAACATTTTTATACCCTCTGAAAACAAGCAATTTTGAAAATCTCCTTTAGAATGAAGTCAAATACCATAAGCTCATTACCATAGACCCTGTCCATCCATGGCCTTTAAATTCATGTTAATTAATAAACGTTCTCGTCCAGTGCACTTTATATTAAATATTAACAGACATTCCTAGACAAAGCATGTAGTGCCTTCATAAAAAAAAAAAAATCACACTTTGCTAGTAACATGTTGTTTCCACCAAGTTTGGCTGGAGTCACAGGAAAAAAAAATGCAGAGGCATAGGCTGAACCCTTTCATTCAGCGTTTAAAGGTGCAGTTGTCATAACTATGTGTTTTTACTGTAAATTGGTTTTCACTGGAGTTGATTTTCATTGTGTGGAGTTTTTTTTCTTTTTTTATAAGCTTAAAGAGTACTTGCTTGAGTACATTAGCGAATCATGTCAACCTAGTAAATTGTCATCTAATGTCCCCTTTAACAAAGGAAGGCAGTTAGAAAATAAAGAGTATGTGCAATTGGAATAAATAGAAGCATGAATTAATCCTGCAAAATTTCGGGAAATTTAAATGACAATCCATCAGTTGATTTAATACCCTGATTATGTTAACATTTTTTTTCTGTTTTTTTTTTGTCCTACCAGTCTATGAAACTGAAAATTTCTTAATGAGAGAATATTGCAGTGTTCTTTTGAAGTTAAGTTGGTACCTAAAAAACAGACTACTCTCGGTTTTTGTTGCTAATCAAAAACACGTCATCAAACCATTGATATAATGACCAGGAGTGACATGTGCAGTTATATTCACTTAATCAACACCTGCCAGCCAATAAGAATAAAGTATTGGCAAAATCAAAACTGTCCATCTTCATAGCTTTGCATGACCTTCCTAAACCTGATGTCATCAAAAGGGGAGGAGCTTGCCTTTCAGAAGTTCGCTTAAAACCATGGGCTCATAAATCCTGCTTTGAGCCAGGTTAAAGATCGTTGAGCTTCTTGTGAGTGCCCTGTCTATCAGATATCAGTCGTCTGCACCTTCTGCTGAAACCAGGTCACATGACAAGGCCAGAGGTCGAGTGCTGTCTCGGCCCGGATCAGTTTAAGCTAATTTGGCCTGGCCAGAGAGGTCACAGGAGGGGTTTCGGGCTAATTGAATGTTTAAATAGACCCATCTTGCACTGGTAGAAACTCTAATCCTCCTTCTTCAAGCCAAGCAATTCTCTCACCAGTGATAATAGGACATTTTTTTCCAAAGCTGGGAGGAGTTCAGATTTAGTGCCCTGCTTTTATGAAATGGTTATTTAAAACTGGTATGTTTGTATGGATATTTTTTTTAATCCTTTTGGTCGAAAGTCCTTTTGTAATTTGATAAAATGACAAATAATTTGAATTGCCGTGCTTGCATTTCACTCTTCTTTCACTTGATACTTTGTTGTTTTTTCCCTCTTCATGGCCGAACTGGTACAAATGCAAACATTAGGTTTTAATATGATTGAAAAGGCAGCTGCCTCTTGGTGGTAGATTTACAGTCTCTTGAGCAAGCACTCTTTCTCTTCTTCTGCTCTGTGGAAGGAAACGAAGGAGGAAAGGGGTTTCATGAATTTTAATCCATCTCTAATTTATTGCAAGCTTGAATAATATGTATTTAAGGAACAGAGAGGCCACAGAGAGAGAGATGGCGGGCAGATGACAGCGTGGCGCAGCCGTGCTGTATCACTATGTTTAATTAGCCGGCTGACAGCAGGCCATAACTCTCTCCATTAAGTAAATAAGTTGTAAAGAATTTATGATGAAGTGGCACATTATTCAGAGGGGATATTCAATGATGACATGGATACATTAAATATGGTAAATGGCATTAGGCATATCTGCCTTCTTTTCCCTCTCAGTCCTCATCTCGTCTCATTGTGAGAAGCTGTCAATATGCCAATATGCAAGAGTCTGTAAAAATAAAATTGATTTGGCAAATGCGAGTTGAGATAGATCTGTTTGCTTTCATCATCACTTCTGCCGGCTGGAAGAGTGATGTCACCCGCTGGGGTACGATAAACAACAAGCCCATCTGGAGCACTTGATGAAGTGAGTGTGTGAAGGGACATTCGAAGCAGGGTTTGTCAGCTTCTATAGTACATGAGCTGGTTGTGTTTGCGTCTTGAATGAGGGTTTGATTGTGAACTGTAAAATCTTCTTTATGTGTGGTATTTTAGTGTGTATAACTTTGCATTAAATCTTTCACGCAGTGGTATAGTGCTTAGTTGGGTTGTAGCGATACAGTCTGATCATGATACAAAATGCATCTGGATATCTATAATAAAACATAATAAAAGTTTTAATTGTAAGTTTTGGGGTCCAAAAAGCCTCTCGCCCAATGTGAACTGGAGATAGGCACTGGCAGACCCCCGTGACCCCAAAACGGGAATAATAAACGGGTTGGAAAATGAATGAATGAATGACCACAAAGCTAAGAAGGCTAGGGTCTAGTTTGATTTGATTTAGAGCATTTATTATCATGCATCCACTAAGGGGCAGTGTTACTGTTTGCATTAAGTCATCTCTTTTAAATGATGGGGAGAATTTGCTTTTCAATGTTTTTTCTGTTTCTAACTTAAAATATGAGCATATTTGGATAATTAACTATCAGGTAAATATTAAAGAAAACAAAAAGTCAAGAAGTTTCAGAAGTGACTAGAATCACCATGACTCCAAGAAGCAAATGCACTTCATCTCCTAGACAATTTACCCAAATAACTTGACGAGATGTATTGTGCCATGCAATATATTGTTACACTCCTAGTCCTTCACAAGTTCACCACCAGGGCCTGCCTTGTAGTAAGCATAGAGTGGCGTGTATGAACATACAAGGCAAGCTTATAACCCCCAGTGAGGAGAAGCTTTTGACAGTGGGTGAAACTCGGACTAAGACAAAGAGAGGAAGGAAGGCCTGGCTTAAATATTGGCTTGATTGAGAGCAGCTTATGGTTATTCCTCCTGAAATCGTTTACCAAGCATCACTTAATGTAAAGATTCTTGCTTTGAAAACTGGCTAGGAGAGTTTGACAGTTACATTTTGCATGTTCTCCCCCTCATACTTTAAATTTTCTCTGGTTTTCTGCCAAAGTCTAAAAACTAGCAGACCAGGCCGATTTGTTACTTTAATCTACCCACAGGAGGGCCCAGGTGATCTGAGCCTGGTACCAGTAGACTTTTACAAGGTTCATGCAGAGGTACCGAAGATTCAATATTTTCTTTAAAAATTAACTAATGATTGATACAGCCACACATTTTTGGACATTTGGTCAGTGAATTGATGCTATGTTCAGTAAAATATTTCTTCACTAGCAAGATATGCCTTACACACATAATTAGTTTACAAATCCTATATAAATAGACAGTTGATAAATATTGGCAACATAGACTACACTTTTCGAATATTGTCAAACTAGGGGAGCAACAATATATCTTGACAAAAATATACCATGGAGCTACTAGGATATGTATGGGAGCTTCAGTAAACCCCAACTGTGAAACAGCAGTACATTTTTATTGTGAAACAAGAGGAAAAGTATAAATCTTAGTGTAATACAAGATCATTCTCTTACTTAGAGTATACGAGGCATCTTTCTCTCTGATGATACATGCTCTACACTTGCACTGCTTCCGAGCAGGTGGAGGATATCAAGGTGTTTTATTTACAATCTTGAAACATTTTTTATTTTCCAATGATCAAAGACAGTTTATGCATTAGAATAGTCTCAGTGGTGTATCAAAGCTTATGTTTTCTCTTCAGTTTATTTAATACTGTGATGCATATCTCATCATGTACACAATACACACACATACTACTGTATCTTGAGCAGAGTATAGCATCACTCCCCTACTTCATTCAATAAAAGATTATCAAACCATTCATATGAGCTATTAGTTTCTAACAGCTTGAGTAGGTGCAGTAGGTTGAATTTATGCACCCAAAGAAACTATTCCTGACAAATTTGGGTTCAGTAAACGTTTAGTAGCACAAGAAATATTAATAAATAACAGTCTCTTTAACCAGGATTTCAATCTTTTTCGCAAGTGAATGGAACATTCTAGTGGTGCCCAATTATTAGATGTTGCTACTACCAAGGGCTTCCAGTAGGGGTTTCATATTGGTTGAGGTGGCCTTATGAGTGAATGGGTTTGACAATGGATAATTAATATTGGTGTGTAAACTATGTTGATTTTTAGCACAGGCCAGTAAGAGTGTGTGACCCTGCAAAGGTGTGACTCTGTTTTCTTGATGTGTATTCATGCTTGTGTGTGTGGCAGCAAGGGTGTGTCCAGGAGCTTTTGTGTGAGGTTTGAGTGCAGGGATGTAGGTGGAGGGGACGTAGCAGATTAGCTGCGTGTCTGCATGTGTGTGTACGTGGCTGGAGATTAAGAGTGTGTGTGAATAGGGTTGAGGGATTAGGCCTCCTCAGCATGCCTGTCCCCACACTCGTCCGTCTTTTCATCCCACTATCCTGCTCTCAAACTTCTCTCTGTCTCATTCTGTCTGTCTCTTTTGTGCTGAATCCTTCTCTCTCTCCATCCCTTCTGTCTGTCAGTCTCCTGCTCCCGGCTGCTCGATCTGTCATTCTTTCTCCAAAATATTTATCCGCTCCTTGTCTTTCCTCATTCTTTCCTTCCGATATATATTCCTCCTCTCTTTTTCAGGGTTTAATCCCTGTCTGAGAGAAGCTGACCTCACACACACACACACACCAGCCATTCAGAACGACTGCTTAAACTCATCTCATGGGTTTTGTGAAGCATTATGCTTTAGAGTATTCACTGAGAAGAACGCTTCCACTCCTGCTGCCTGTCGTTAGAGAGAGAGCGAGAGCAAGGAGCTTCCTGTATTGGGGCAAAAGCAATCATCAGTACACAATGGAGTTTTGCAAACACTGTTTCAGTGTGAATCGGGTTTCTTCAGAATGGAAAAGCTATCATTACAGTGCAGTAGTCTAAGGTTACGTGCCATTTCCCATTCCAAAAGGAGCACTCATATCATGCCAAAATATTCCCTGTTTTTAGACGCATATGAATTTGAATGCGTAATCCATGGGGAATAACGACATCAAGACATCTTTTCAGATATAACAGCTTCAACTCTTGAACTCACCATTTTGACCATTTTTCCTGAAGTGCAGACACTATTGTTGTAAATGAAGGCCTTAAGGCCTACACACCGATCTGAATTGAGATTCACACAAATCTTTGGATGGTTCTCAGCAGGGTGCTCTTCATCTGGGACAAGAAAATATTGATGCAATGACACTCCCTGCCTGAAGATGGTGTTAACAGTACAAAAGATGCAATCTGCGCCACACAGGGAAACAGGAAAGAAGAATGCGACAACAGACAAGAAATCAATGAACACATAAAAAAAAATCATGTTGTCGAGCTGATTATTCTGTTAATGGCTGATCACAGGGAGCTATGAAAATGCAGAGCAGCTTTTTTACATCCTACTCATGTCATTAAAAGAATCAGCTTTCATTGGTTGTTCTCTTTGCGAAAAATAGATTCGATATCCATTGCGAAACATTCATTGGCATCACTCATTCGGTCAGATGTGTGGGCTTCCTTTAGTGTCCATGGTTTACAATTGCAGCACATTCTCACACAAAACTTCGGATTGCAAATTCGATCTTAGCTCTAATTAGAACCGATTGTGTTCTTACAATTTGAGATTGGGATATCAGTCAGGATTTTTTCCTCCTCAGAGCATCCATGTCTTTGTGAACTGAAGCATAGTCATGATGAACAGGACCATCAAAAAAAAAATTGTAGTTTCATTCATTAGAAAGCCCGGCTCCCTGAAAATAACCCCAGACCAAAATCCTCCTCCAACCAAACTTTACAGTTCACACAGTGCAGTCAGACCAGTACCACACTCCTAGCAAATGCCTAACCTAGACCCGTCCAACAGAGTCGAGATGGAGAGGAGTGGCGCTGTACTTTACACCAGAAATACCACATTTTTTTTCATTACACATATAGTTTGGATGCAGCTGCTCTACCATTGAAATCCTTTCTATAAAGCTCTTCACACACTGATTTTGAGCCAATCTGAAGGGCACATCTTTAATTTGGTGAACTATGTGCACTGTGCTCAATACCACACTGAATTCACTCAGAGTGGCTCATTCTTTGAATGTAGTCTGAATGCCAAATAGCTGGATTTTGCACTCATTTGTATTGAGCTCAATTGTTATGTTGCCAGAACATTTTACGTTGCACACCAAAAATCCTTATTATATTAAATTATTCATATTTATTATTTAACAATATTTTATTTTAATTTATTAACCCCCCAAAGTTTTTGATCCTGGTAGTGACTTTTGATGTAAGTTACGCATTCAGAGGAGCTCATATTACACCTTCGTCAAAAGTTTAGTCCTAAATAGTCTTTACTTTTAGGATCAAGGGTCTGTTATGGGTAAAATTACAGAAAAGCAAAGACATTGAAATGGAATATAAAACATTTGCAACATTTTAGTAAAGCAAAGTGGAAGTAGCATTATGCTAAACTCTCTTTGTTGATCCAGCACCTTTTGAAAGCTACTTAAAATAATCTGTTTTGTGTTCTATGTAATATTTCTCTGCTAGATGCTCCATTTCAAAGCAAACAGAAACATTGTTTCTATGATTAGAATGGCTGGGTGAAGAACACAGTTCAGATGTGTCGTCAGCCAATTAATGGTGCTAAAGTCAGCCACAGGAAAATGGTCCAAGACAACGGCAAATGATTCTGAGCACACAGAGGCGAGGGCATAATAATATAGTGCATTACCGAGTACCAACAGAGTTGTGTGTTTTCATCTAGGGTTGAGCTTATTGGTCAAAGCACCACCTGCTTCAGATTGAAGCACTGCAGAAATTGTTATGGCTGTTATATTGTTAAGGCTGTCAATTGTTATGTGAAGCTGAAAAATTGTAGACTGTGAGAGAATGAAACAGATGGAATTGCTTTAATGTAATGCACAACATTTTCAGATGAAAATGTCAGACTTGGTGTTCAAGCCCTTTAAGTGTGTACACCCTCAGCCAAACTGAAACCATGTTTGTAATAAAATCTAAGTTATTCGCATTAACTCAATGCACTCCACAACTTTTACCTCAAAGGCTCAGAGACCAATGAGACCCTTCGAGTATAACTTTCCTGTCAGGAATTCTAAAACATGCTGACAAACTGAGCACATTTTTAATTAAGACATTTTCAGAAATTTTATGGACAGATGATTGAAATTTAAGGCAATTTTATAAATGTGACAATATCATTTGAAGGATAGATGTAAATTATCCATCACATTCTCCTTCCATTCCCAAAATCCACAAGAATACATTGGTAGTTTCTAAAATTTTAAGAATGTCAAACGGACATAACAAGACTGGATGTAATTTTATAACCTTATATTTATGCAGTTTATTTTGGAAAGCTACCATGTTCAGGGAATCTTTATTATTCAATACAACTATGTTTACATATGTACTCTATATCCCTACTATCGTCCTTTGGGTCAATATTCCCTCATTCATTGTTTAACGTATGTACATTTACATGTAAGTATGTTGTTTTTGCTTCGGATTAAATACATTTTCCTAAATTGATGTTCAAATTATGTGGTAAACATAAAATTAACATGATATATTTTTATATATATGGCTTGTGCACATTTTGTCACATCGGTTTTCATTCATTTATTAATTTTTCAACCTGCTTATTTCCTTTTTTGGGGTCACGGGGGGTCGGCCTCCAGAGCACATTTGGCGAGAGGTGGAGGTACACCCTGGACAGGTCGCCAGTCCATCGCAGGGCACATCGGTTTTCCTTGGGATACAATTTGAAACCAGGGTTTGTATTTAGATGTATAAAACAAAAGTAATATTAACAGTAAAATTGCACATAATTGTGTCATATCTCTCTTTATGCTCTCTCGATTTAAGATAGCTTTAATAATTTCTGATAGTGAAAGTGACAGAAAAAGAATGTGTCTGAGACGAAGACCCTGATTATGAGGCATCTTCCTCAGATGAGAATGAGACTAGTGTTGATCCTCCTGTTATGTATTAGCCACCAGCAGACACACTACATTCCAAAAATGGAAAATTATTATGGTCCCACTCCCCACTTGAATGATAGAGTAGACTTAGTGCTGCTAATGCTATCAAAGTGTTTCAGCGTGTTGTTAAGTAGTCAACAAAAAGATCAATTACCTGACACTAACCTTTTACCCAAAAATATTTTTCTGTAGGTTTGAAGTCATCAAATTGAAAAATCAAATTGCTGGGGTCAAATTGACAGTTCAATTTGTAAACTGTTAAATTGTATTCAATTTGTGTTCTGCGTGTTTTAAGAGCTCTCACTCAGATGAAAATGGCTCCAAAGTGTATTGGTCCTGCTGCAATGTATCTGAGGGCAACAGCACTGTGAGGAACAGAATTTTGGATTTTCAGGCAGAAAATCTTTTCCTACTTTAAAGAGCAACAAAATCCAAAATGAAGACTTATCATTTCATCATTTCTAGAATATAAGGCTTTTTAAGACCACCCTGTGAACAACATCCAAGTCACTGGTACACACATCTGCATAAAACTATTTCAGTAAAGCATAAAAGCAGTTCAAAAATTTCTGTACATCATGTAATAGCCAAACTGTTCAACAACTTCATAAGAGTGACAGTTTGATGAGATTATGTAAACAAATGAACAGTGGAAGTGGTCTTTAATGCAAACTTGCTTCAGATTCCTGAATGTTTCTGTTTAAATAAACCTTGTTTAAACATGTTATGAATCCCACTGTTGTCAGAACTTACGGCTGGGTACAAGGGTCTCAAAAACTCAACTCGCTTGTTGAAAAATAGGTGGCATCATTTGAATCGTGGTCATGATTTGATAATGTTGCCTTGTGGCAGTTTTGAGCTACTTATTGGGACTCAAACTCTTTCCGAAACCCCACAATGGGTCACCATTGTAGTGCTAGAGATAGACAGGAAGAGGAGGGTTCATTTTAATGAAAGCCCACCTTCTCCACCCCACAGAGCTTTTGAGCAGGTAGAGTCCCACACCCAAATACCCCCTCTCCCTCATTCTTTAACATCTAATGAGGTCATGACCTCCGCAGACACCCCCTCACCTGGCATTGTGACACACATCGATGGCTTTGTCCCATCATCATTTGTATACCAAGTGGACAAGCATCCACCCCACATCTTCCCCTCCCCACTGAGAAGAATGGGGAGAACAAATTGCAGACTTGATTAAGCTTGTAAGCAGTTTATTTTGCTAATCCGTTTTCACGTCCTTTTGTACTATTATATTAATAATCTAAAACATCTCAAGGTTCTGGATGTGTTTTGAATGCTCACAGATGGTGTTGGGATTTTTCTTGAATCGATATAATTACATATAAAAAAAGTTTAGGATCACTTTAGGATTGCATAGTTTATATCGGGTTTTTTTTCAACATTTTTTTAAAGAAACAAATTAAACTTTCTGAAATGAAAACAGAGTTACAGATGACGATATATCAAATTTGAGTTTACCCCTTAGAAGGCCAGTGCCCTTTTGAGCATTTTTTTACTTTACATTTTTTACTTTACATTTTCTTCACAATTTGTTATAATAAATTACCTTGAAGAGTTTTATGGGCAATGCTTGAAACATTTTTAGTTAATCCCCAGCTTTTGTTTCACAAATGTTTTTTTGCAAAAATTCAGAACGAACACTTTTGCAAAAGTATTTAAAAAAAGTTTTGCAAAAAAAATTCATTAATTCCCTGAAAAAGCAAAGGCATGGTCAAATCTTTTTCTCATAAACATTATACGATGTTCCAAACACATTTTGTGGTTTTTTTTTATGCCAAAAACAGAAGCTATATCATATTTACTGTAAAATGAAACTGATGGATGATCACATGACTTTGTAAAATTTTAATTTCAATTGCCTTGCAAATTATGTGTAATTACCCTAGTTTAAAAATACCAAAACTAATAACCGTTTGAAATCTATCATTCCTTTTAATTCAAAACAGCCGGTGTGATTGGCACACACAACAGTGCATGCAGAAAGGAATTTAATGAAAATTTATTTTAAAACAATTTTAACTTGCCCACACTTTAACCACATGTATTCTAGCAGTTGAATATCCTTTTAATAATGTTCTATTTACAGAAAACAACCATAGAAAAAATATATATTTATATATTTTTATGTTGTTAGAAATATGTGTTGGACACTGAAGAGTGTAGAATAACTAGACATTGCAGAATTTTTTTTGTATTTTTTTTTTGGAATATTGAAAAGAATGCTTGAAAAATCTGTGAAGATAGAAAATGTCGTATTTGCATATGGTTCTTTAATGTTTTAAGTACATCACTAAATAGTAGAATTAGATCTGTGTTGGACATTGTACCAAATTGTAATTTCCTGCTATAGTATTTTGCCAAATGTGAACATATTTCCTGAAATTCACAAAACATAAAAGTAAAGATGATGTGCCATTTAAAAGGAAAAAAAAATACCTAGTCATTTATAAGGTTAAAAAAAAAACTTGTAAGTTGAGCAATATGTAAAAAATATCCAGCCCAAGTAAGTCCAAGTAAACAGCATCTAATTCGATTTTACCAAAATCATAGCCTAAAGGTACTTGTTTTGATTCCTAAATATGCTTATGCAAATTGAGATACAAAAAAGCATGGGTCATTTAAAATTTGGATAATTTTAGGGAAAAATGGTACTCTTATTTTTACCTTTCCATTCTGTCCTCTTCCTGTTAAAACAATTGCTAGACCCCAGACAGATATGAGGATAAACTTTATTTGGTTATGTGTGAATCTCTGACTGACTTCTCATTGGGTAGATTGCGGTATTGTGTAGAAGGCACCTAAACTTGAGCTTGTGTATAGTTTTGTGCACCAAAAGAGCTCTGTGTTGTCTTCAGAGCAGTGTGGAGAAAGTGCACTGACACATTGTTTTATCATGTGTTTCATGGTAACTGGTTTTAAACTTCTGTGTTATCTTCTGCGGTAGATGGCCCTAACTTGGCCCTTCACTTGTACACTCCCTTTTCTCCTCAACATTACTTGCAAAATTGCTAGAATTACTGAACCATGAGGCTTGACAAAAAAGTAAATGCATTGTTTCTACCTAAAACCTTCAAGTTATCCAAAATCTATGTGGCTTAACTTTGGGAAAAATGGTGTGCTTCAAAGAAAAAGATTGATACAATGTATTTACCTCACGGCTCTAAAGCAACACAAATACCCCGAACATAACACAAAAAGTTCCCCCAGTGAAGATCAACAGATTGGAGGAAAATTGGATGAAGATATGCAGAAAATGATAAAGAGTGAGCGCCTAATCAGATTATCCTGGAGACAGCAGGTAGCCAGCAATGGTCATTTTCTTCAGTAAAGGGTTAACACTTTGTTAGCTTGGCGATGTCAGTCCCGATCCATCAGGTGGAATTCAATCCAGCTCCATGTGTCAGTTATGTTAGGACAGAGATCTGCTCTAATTGATGTTACTGGTCAAGACCAGTTACCATCTCCAAAAAAACCAAAGGAAGAGTTTTCCATGGCAGATTATAACCTTGACATTCTGCCATCTGCAACACCCCCTCCAAGAAAAACAAGTTAGCACGAATACTCTTTGTGTTGGAGTGAGACTTCCAGGGTTTCTTCTTAAATAGAGCAAAAACACATCCATCTTCCCTCATCTTCTGATTGTCCAGATTCTCTTTTTTTCTCCTTGGTGACGGCTCCCTTCTTTCCAACACTTACTTTTCTTTATGACAGCCATTGTAATCTCTTTAGAGCAAGGGGGGAAACACCGCCATTGGCCGCCGCTCTTGGGCCCAGTTGATTGACAGTGGGAGTCCGGCCAACTGCCACCCAGGACACCCAGCTATAAATCATCAGCTATGGAGCGCGCCCACTTCCTGAAACGATACCGCTGCCTGCAGGGGACAAAAAGCCCTTTGTGGGAGGATTTTGTTTGAGAAAGAAGGTATAGGAGCCCTCTGGACGGTTTGCCAGGTCCAACCTCGCAGCCGTCTTCTCTGAAAAGTTGCAGTTAAGAGAGATTGGTCTCATTGGCAACTCTTTGGACTCGGTTAACACCAGAAGCTCTTCCAGGTGCCATGCACCCCTTCTCTTACCCCCAAAGGCCCACTCAACTGCTCAAAGCAGCACATGCATCAGTCATCCAATTAAAATACACAGCACATGCACCAGTCCCCTTTAGAACAAGAACAGAAAGAACTAGAACTATTACTTTTTTTGTTGTTGTTTTACAGTATCTTGAAGAACTTCAACAGTGGAAGTGTCTATGGATATAAGAGTATATGTATTCAAGTCTATTTTTGTTTATAAGGGATAAGTTAAAAAGGATATTTGTTTATTAAAAATACAATTGTTTTTTTTACCATTTTTTTTACGAAAAAATGTATTTTTTTTTAAATCTGGTACATTTATCAATGTTATTGGTTTAAAAAAATATTCTTTTAGCTTCATCACAATCACTTCAATTGAAAACAATGTCTTTAACCCTTTAAGACCTTCAGGAGTGCCGGCAATTTCATTTGCATATCAATTTTTGTCCTAAGACTTATACTTACATATGACGTATGAAACATGAAACAAGCAGTTTTTTTGTCGCAAATCCTTCAAAAGCTTCACAATAAAAACATTATAATCCACACGTGGGTATTAACAGCACTTCCGATAAAAGGATATTTCATCATAACATTTTAAAAGTGATAAATTCCCGCTATATTACCTGCAAATCACGGCATGACGGATCTTCCCGGGAATTTTACCATGGCGAAAACTTTGGCGTTTCACTCAATCGGTATCTAAATCTCTCCTAAACATCCCATAACATCTCTTTTGCAATCTGTGAGGGGTATCAGGCCCAAAAAGCGACACAAGGGTGAAAAAAGTGTGTGGAAAGTGAGCTTCCTTCATGGGTGAGGCAAGTGAAGTACCTTTGTGTTATTGTGGACAGGAACTGTAACAAGTCCAGTTACAATATGGTAACCTTTTGTGTTTGGATTTTATATACTAAAAACGTGCACATTGTGCATAAAACATACTATATATATATATATATATATATATATATAGTATGTTTTATGCAAAATGTGCACGTTTTTAGTTTGTTGTCTTACTTTCTCAAAAACTAAGCAATGAATTCACAAACAATAAATTTACTGTGTTTCAAAAGCATTAAGAATTTTGAGGGATAAAGCTTTGACGTCTCTGTATTTAGAATAATTATGTGGAGAATTTTTTATTTTTTGTATGGTTTATTATAGTTTTGACACTTTCTTCAGGTAATTTTGAACTAACCCCTTTTAATATTATTAAAATCTAGGATAAAAGTGTTGTATTGATATATGGTCAATTAAAATGACTAAAATTAAGTATTAATAAAAGTTACTAAGTTAAATAGTCCCTCTCTCTGTTTCTCATTGGTAAGTAAAATGTTAAAGAGCTAAGTCTCCAACAACAGGTTGAAACACATCTAGGGTCAAAACATATTTCTTGATTATCTTTTAATACATATATTTTTACTGTATTCTCGTAATGAATCGTTTTATGGATCGTTTGTACGAAACTCCTTTATATGACACAACCTGTAATGATTGGTAGTTTTAACTGTCTGCACTCATTGGATACTGCTTGTCACATGCATCTCTCAAATATAGACATCTAACAACAAATACAGTGGTACCCCAAGATACGAAACTAAACCATTCCTGGGTGATGTTCGTATCTCGAACAATTCGTATGTCAAAGCTAGTTTTACATGTAAGTCTGAGAGCCGTGGAACGTCTCTCAGAAACAACAGTATAAGTTGATAAAGAAAATGGAAAACCAGAGAAAAATCAAGTAACGGTTCTCCAATCCTTAAATCTACACATTGTTAATGTAATAAATGATAATAAAGCACATGCAAAATATGTAATATGTACACAAATGTGAAACCTTACCTTGAGAGTGAGGCGATGTGTCACAGGAGGTGAAACAGGTGGCAGAAGACATTACAACACCATACATGAAAGTTGACTTTCTCGAGATATTTCTCCATTTACTGACACCAACACGGTTTCAAGCACAAGCATAAAGAATACCGAGCGTGTGGGAAAGGATGGAGAGACGCTTCTGAGAATGCGTCACAGGGTTTCTCTAAGTTGCGCTACAGAACAGCACCTTCCAGTTACCACGTTATAAAAGTTTTTTTTTTTTTTTTACAACGCCTTGACTCTAACATTTGTTATAGTACATTATTGGTAATCTAAACATAATGTGTCGCTCGATTTAAAACTGATTTAAAGTTTTAAGGTGGATCAGCCCCTTAAAGCAAACTTTGTTCAAAGGGAGAAAGGAGCGCAAGGACGTGAAAGCACTAAACAAGTGGAAAATAGAGCAGAAATGTTATTTATTGTTCGTATCTCAAAATTTTCTTCATATCTCAAAGCAAAAAATTTGCCGCGCGACCTTTTGTATCTCGTACATTTCGTAACTCGAAGCATTCGTATCTCAGGTTACCACTGTATTACACTGCTGTTATTACCCATGTATTATGTAAAAATTACCAATTGCAAAAAGGCAGGAGCTGAGGATAAAGTGCTGAGTTAGGAAGCACAAAGGACACTAGGCCACTGTAACTAGCAAGGAATCTTTTACTCGAATGTATGTAGGAGCACATGTGGAATCTGCTTGATACCAATAGCTTGGCACTGAGGGCAGGAGGAGCTTTGTCATCATGAATGGATGACAAATCTGTGGTATTGGGTGACATCACAGTTTTGAGCTAAAGATTTGGTTGGAAGAAAAAAATTGTTTCTTCATCTCAGAGTCGACTCTTTAGTTTTAAAGACCTTTCACATTTAAAACTCAAAGCATATCTTCCTCCATTTTAGAGCTATTTTACTGCATGAAAGATAATTAAAAACAGTGGGTAGCACTGTGGCCTTCCAGTTAGAAGGTTGTCGGTTCGAGGCTCGCCAGTGACCTTCCTGGAAGAAGTTTGCATGTTCTCCCCGTGCATGCGTGGGTGTCCTCCGGGGACTCTAGTTTACCACACAATCCCAAAACATGCAGTTAGGTTAACTGAATAATCTAAAATTCGCTTTGATGACCCCAAAAAGGCAATAAGCGGGTTGAAAAATGAATGAATGAAAAAAATAAGAGAAGAGGGAGAGAGACATGAATGGATTGGTTTTGTGTTAATAAATGAGTCCAATCTTACTTATTTATGCCAAAATGCCTTCTTCGGTTGAAATAAGATTCTTATAGTCATTATTTGCATTGTTGTGTACCTTTGTTACAAAACAAATTCCCTCTCTTGTTCTGGAGTTGAGGCTGGATCAAGCACAGCCCCATTTTAGGGTAATCTTTCAGAACCAACCAATACAAATGAAAGTGAAGTGAATTGATTTGAGCAAAATCGTGACCATAGGCCACTGCATCCACAAAAGTTTAGTTACATGGAGTTCATGGGTTATAGTTTATCAATTTCTCAATAACATCACTTAGATGTTTGGTGTGCCACAATTTCTGCATCTTTCAAAGTATGGCAATACAAGCAGTCTGTCTTCATTTAAGGGTCAGATAAAGGGTGGGAATAAGTCACAAAAATGAAAAGAAAACCTCACAGACATTGTAAGTGGACATGTGGGATGAAGATAAAATAAAGCAGAATTGAAAGCACCCCCCATTTAGTGCATTTTTATCGTAGCTAAACAATATTCTCCTCTCAGGGCCATACTTCTAAATGCTGTACAAGTTTTAGAAACATTTTCCACGAAACAATGAAATCCTCCATTGAACTGAACTGATGCTTGACGGTCGGGTATCGCTGGAGATGATTGTGAATTATCTGGCATTGTGGTCAAAAGCCCTGACACCGGGGTGAACCCCCTCAACAGCAGCATTCACACCAGAGGAGATCTCCATCCCCATGTTTTCACTCATCTCTCCCTCCTTCTCCTCACTGTCTGTTTTTCTTTTTCCGCTACGTTGTCAGACAGAAGGAGAGACAGGCCTGTTTTCTTTTTCAATATAGATCTGAAAGAAAAGGGATAGGAACGAGGCAGAGCGAGCAAGATGTGACCCTAGAGAGGGAACAGACGAGAAATCCCTGACACCTCCGTAAATCTGGACGTCCCGTGTCCACCCTCCACTGCAAGTGTGTGTGCCATGAGTGTCAACCAGCCGCAAGAGGAAAACATTCCTGTGTGGTTCTCACACAAATTCTGGAGGTTTGCTCTGAAAACAAGGCCTTTCCTCACTGCTTTAGCCTCTCTTGCTCTCTTTCTGGCTCGGACTGGTCTGGCCTGGGCTGGGCTGGCGTAGGTGAGGATGAAGGTTTTCATTGTGTTGCTGTTGATTCTGCATTAGCTTCAGTGTTTAGCTTTTATGATGAATATGTACTTGAGTCTGCTCTGTTATTTTGTAGTCTCGATGGGTCTGACTCACCCTCGCTCATCCCTCTCTCGCACACACAAATGCAAACAGCTAGAGTTAGCCACATTATCCTGATTTTTCACCCAAATGGAAATGGGTGCTGTCACATGGCCATCGCCCCTGACGATCTGCTGTCCAATCAGTCACAAGCAGCCCGCCAGGCCGCAAATAGGCCTGTCATTCTTCCTGGCGGCACAGTAACGGATGGTGCACCATTAAAGGGGGGGGGGGGGGGCGGGGGTGAAGGAACGTCCGGTCAATGATGAGTCAACTACCATCTCAGGTGTGTGTCGACCCAAATATAAACACATGGGAAAAGTGTAAATCCCAGAAAAATTGGGCTTTATTTGTTAAATAGAAATGCTGTTTCTGAACATGTTTGCTAATATTCTTTAGAAAAATACATATTTATTAAAGAAATTTACAACCCAAATGTTGAAAGAATTCTTTAAGGTACATAAATTATAGACATAGTATTTTTTGCATTTTAAAAAAGGACCAAAGTATTTTCTGCTCTTTTGTTTTGCTGTATTTTGGTCAGTATTAGAGTGTAGTAAATTCAAGTGGGAGGAGTGACATCATTGTGACATCAGTGCCATATTTGTAGCGTGACACCACCGTTACACATTAAGCAGAGCAACTCCTATCAAAAGAAAATAAAACTAAGGAAGCTATTTGGGGGGGGGTTGTTATTCTATTTTATTAGTAATAGTTTATTTGGTATTTTTAGTATTTGTAAATATATAACTCCAAAACAATTAAAGCGGGGCTCCTGGTGGAAACGAAGAATACAAACAAAATGGCCTCTACGATATGCACCTCCTCCCATTTTATAGCTCTCAAGCTCTTCTCTCTAATTGGCCAAGATTTCACTCTGTCAATCATCAAGCTCTGTCTCTCTGCTGATCAGTCTACATTGCGTGTGTGGACAACTGTCATAGCATAATAGTGAATGAGCAAAAGAGCAATACATTAGCTATTTCTTCCACATCCAACTACAACAGCGAATGAGCCTTAAATTGTGCTTTTTCAGAAAAAGATTCACTGTAAACTGAAGATAACATGCTCCTGTGTCCTTTGCAGTAATACAAACAATGATGAATCAAACCATCTTTAGAAGCAGATTCCACTCTGGTAGCTTCATTTAGACTTGGTTAAGATTGGGTTTGATGGGATCATGGTTTGGAGAGGGTGATCATTTTTGTACATTTTTGTTAAAAATGTGAGGACTTGTATGTTTTTAACTTTTAACTTGGGGCAAATGTTTAGACAATCATTAGGTACCCGTTTACGTGTAATACTTGTAAAATATTTTTTTAACAAAACGGACTCATAAGGAAAAACATAATATCAATATTATTTGTCGTTCTTTTCCACCACAGTTGTAAATGACTCATTGTAAATGACTTCTTTGTACATAATATTGATCATGAATGCATTTTAATTGCGTTGCAAATTCACATGAATTCACAAGTTCTACATATTTACCCTTTTGGCACATGTAAGACATTAGACTGGTGTCTCCTTGAAGATATCTTCCAGTAGGGGTTTATTGTGACAATTTTCTATAGTGATATACTGTGCCACCATATATTATTTATTTATTTATTTATTTATTTATTTATTTATTTATTTATTTATATATTGCCTAAAAATGTTTATATTTTTTAAACTGTTGATATCACCACAACTATATCACTTTAAAAGATAATAAAATGGAGATAAAGCAATAAAACTTGTTTCACCATAGAATGACCATGTATTGTTTCAGGTTGCACCATTGTTTTTTTTTTTTTCAGGTACCACTGGACATGTAATACATTACTGACATTTTATAATGTATATATTGTATAAACACACTAGCACTGCCATGCTATCTACTCTTACAATAGTTCTGCTGCAAATCTTTTCTAAGAGAAGTTGGCTTGTGTGAAATGTGTGACTAGTGGCCTTTGGTGATCGTAAATTAAAGTGCTGTATAGAAGAAGTAGATAAGGCATTATGGCTATTTACACTGAATCACACTCACCATCCATCAACACTCACACACTTAGAGATATGGGTCCGATCGGTGGTGCTCTTATTTATGTCTGCTGCTCTCAGTAAGGTTATACTGGGGTGGTATGCTCAATGGAGCCATCTGTTTCTCATTGTGTGTGTGGATGAGATGATGGTGATGCATTTTGTCACCAGGGAAACAATCAGCAAAGCCAATCGTTACGGTAACGGGATGACCATGGATATCTGCTTGGTACGTAACAGCTCCATTTGTCTGACGATCTTACAGTCGGACTATAATTAGGCTAATAAAAAGGGAAGAGAGGGGAGGAAGAAATTACTTGAAGGGCATGGCAGTTATGGAAGATCCATCACTACACACAGAAGCACAAACAAAACCAAACTGTCCCAAGTCTAAGCATGTAACATACAAGTTTACAACAAGTTTACTACTTATTCAAAGCAACCCTCATATTGTCTAGCTGACTACCTAAGAGATGGGTCTATAAAAGTGCAGAAGAAAACACAATTATTGTGTGAAAATTGTGTTTTTGGCTTAAGTTAAGAAATTTACTGTTACCTGATTCCCTAATCTTTTCAATTGACCCATCACTAAGGGTCCTTCTCAAACAACAACTGCAGCAAATTCAAATAAGACATCATTAGAGGCTTCCCCTAAGATGTTTTGGACAAATTTTGGCCATAAAAGTTGAAAATCTATAATGAATGGGTTGAAATAATGGATAGATTCGCATCAATACAGACCTCCATGTATACAGACTACAGACCACCACTATAAGGATTAAAGCGAGGAAAGGAAGAAACGTGGAAGTAGATGTAATTAACCCTGGTGTTTATAACAATCCTGGAACCAAACCTGGTTGGTAATACTTTTAATCAATGTTGTTGACAATTGGGCTGAAAATAAATGTTCAATCTCACAGGCTGTTTAATTGGCTTCTCCATTCCCAGTATAGAAGGTAATGTTAAATATATGACTAAGATTACAACAGCATCGTACACAACAGTAAGATTTTTTTCTTGCTTTTCTTCAAACTACTTACCACCCTAGCATTGTGTTCATTCTTAAACTGGCTGCTGCGGGAAATAGGCTACAAGACCAAGCACCAATATCCAGCCCATATAATACTAAGTTTCATTTGAGAATCATATGCAAAACCACACCCCAACTGTTGTCTAGAGCACTGGACTCTTCTTTATAGTGAGGAATTTCTGGTAATCTGGATTCTGGCAAAGTTTGGTGGAGGTGTTTTATGGAGTGAGGTTTTATGGAGTGAGGTGTTTTTCATGTGTATATGTTAAAATAGATCTACATTTTTGACAAAATCTAAAGTCCTACTTTAAATTTAGATCTTAGAAATCAAAGACTACCTCCTTTTTGCATTTGTAGAAAATATAGTAATTAATATGATGTTTGTTAGATGTTCATATATACTTCACCGAAAAACCAAACATTTTACAACATGTAATATATGATTTATTAAGATTTTAGAACTAATAGAAACATACTTTACGTAGATTTTCAAAAGTATAAATGGTTCAGTCTTTCACTGTTTCCTGCTTAGTTTTTCTTTCTCTTGTACTGAGACTGTATTTCTAGCCTGCTCTGTTCAAGACCTTCCTTTAACAGAACTAATTGAAATAAAATTCTTTCCTCCTCAGAAAGCTTCTCTAGTCTCTATGAATGACCCAGTGTCTTTCTGCTGCCTTCGGCAAAAAGCTGACCGACAATGTCATAACGTATTTCATCAGCTCGGGATGTTTTTTGAGGACTAGAATATTTTAAAGGTGATAAAATAACAGTTATAGGTAATAATAGAGCCAGACGGACTCCAGATGCTGCGGTGAGAGAATCCACTTGGTCGGATTCCTCCAATCTCTTCCCTCAATGTTCTGCCTCATTTCTGCAAAGTCAACTAAGGTGATGAATTCAAGATCAAGAAGTAAAAAAATGGTAAAGGATGTAGGGAGCAATCAATCCAGAAGCAGGGAACGATGCATTTAAATATATCTGAGTGCAACGCTTGGCATTGCCAACAGTCATAATGAAGCTTTGTGCACTTTTGTTTCATAAAATAGCATTAAACCAGCAACTAGATGATAAATAAAGACCACATCACACTTCAAGAAACCATTCCCTCAATGTAGCTGGCCCAACTAGTTGAATCTTTGTTCAAAATTCCTTAAAGCTGCTGCGATGGACTGGTGACCTTTCCAGGGCGTTGCCCTTCCTCTCACCCAATGTGCACTGAAGATAGGCACCGTGACCCCCCGAAGGGATTAAGCAGGATAAAAATGAATGAATGAATGAATGAAGTTTTAGCTGTCAAAAGTTTTAGCTGTCACTCATTAGAAAAGTTTAATTTGGAGAATTTAAGTCCATACCATTGGCAGCTTTACTCCCTCATATCACACCCCAGATACTGGGAAAAGGGAGCTAGGGAACAGTGTGAATAGAGAGGCAGAGCTGCCCACTCCTGATAACAGCATCCGTATTTAGAGCCACATACACATGGGGTGTTTGATCTGTGCTTATCGAGAAACTTTAAACACTCAACCAGCACCATTAATCAAGACTTTTATTCAATTTTGAAGATTTCTCAAGAAACCACACTGTGAGGTTGTTTACACACGTAAACACGAAACAAACATCAATCAAAAGCCTAATGGATGTTGAGCATTAAATTGTGGATTCTCTGTTTTGAACTCTGGCTTTTTTCTCTCTTCACACATATTTAACACAAAATCACACACTTGAGACCTGTACACACACTCTCCAGTGATTCTTGATTGAAATTGTAAAGCTGTGTGCTGTGGTTTCAAAGCAGCTGAAGAAAAATGTGACTGGTGCAAGTGTTTTCAAGCTCTAATCAGAAAGCTTCTGAAAGTGGAGTAAGCCCATCATTAAATACGGAAAAAGCAGACTTTATTATCTGACTGTTTTTCTTTTTTATTATTATTATTATATATTAAGATTAGATTAAAGCCCATAGTACAGCATTGTATCCACTGGTCCTTAAAATATTTAAATTCATTAAAAGCATTAAAAAAGTTATTAAATATGAAAAATTCTTACAAATGGTACTAGTGCTGCATCTGTCACTCCCAGCAGGAAGCAATAGAAAGCTTCACTCAAGCAGTTGTGAATTTAAGTGCCACCAAACGGTAAAAAAAAATTTAACCATCTCTCCGGTAAATAAAAAAAAGTAAGTATTAACATTGTTGTGCTTTGGCTTGAGGCTGGAGACTGAGCTTTTAGTCACCCAGTCACCCAGCTCTTCTACGTCCATGACATGGCAGCAATGTCCTTCCATGTCCTTCCGTGACACATCTGGAGGAAAGGAGGAAATCTTGTGCTTGCTTTTATTATAAGGTCAAAGGTCTTTCTGCTTGAGCAGGATTGATCACATCATAATTTGTTTAAATGGAACTAAATGTCTGTAATCTGGTAATGTATTTGGCAAATTCGTATTTGGGGTAGAAAGTGGCATAGTGGGGGAGTTAGTCGTCCTATAACCAATGGATTGGCTATCTACAACTGCCAGGTCCATTCTGCCATTGTGGCCTGGAGCAAGCCACTTCACCCGCATTGCCCTGTATCGATGTGTCTGACTGGTGGGGTGTCTTTGGGGATGGACAGGAGACTGTAGGCGTGAAATGGCAGCCATGTTCTGTCACCACCACCATTTGAAAAGATACCAAGTTAGCTTATCCCCACGAGTTTGTGAAAACAAAATGTTCTAAAAATTGTAAAGTGTCTTGGAAAGCATGATATAAATTGAAGTCATTAGCATCATTATTATTTTCATTATATTTTTAGGGATACTTTGGAGGATCACTGTAGTTACAAATAAAGAAACAGTGTAAAAAATAAAGTGTAACTTTTATGGTAAAAACCCAGTAGCTTTGGTTGCCAGAACTTTACCATCAAATATACGGTGGTACTGTTTTTTTTTTTAAGATTTATAACTGTCTAATTAACATATTTTCATGCTAAAAAAAAAACTGTTTTTACCTGTATGATTTCAATTGTAATAATCTTTTACTGCACAGTTTTTTTTTGTTTGTTTTAATAATAGTGGTCATTTAAAAAAAAAAAATTAAATTTTGCAGTAAGCTGTGGTTGCCAAAATTTCACTGTCAAACATACAGTAGTAAACTTTCCATATTGTAATCATGTTTTTACGAATTATAGCCATCAAATGCATGTTCTGTTTCAAATGGTTTATTATTTGTGTTTCAAAAGGTTTATTCTACAGAGGGTAGTTTACTTTAAACTGGACAACAATATTGACTGTAACAATTTGTAATTTGAGTTATTTTTATGCTTTGTAAACTCGTCTGTGTATGAAAGAAAGGGAGGTTTTGAGAATGGTCATTTACATTGTCACACTAAAAATAGGTTATTAAAGGGTCATATGTGGGTCATGAACTCACAATGGCACCCCTAAATCAATTCCTGAATGCCATGGCAGAAATGATTATTTTTGGTTAGAACAATATCAGATCTAAAATCAAAATCACATCAAATCTAGACCTAATATTAAAATGATCTGAAGTTGGTTCATTAGAGATATTTTATTGTAGTAGGGATGCTCTGACTCTGCATATTATTTCACTTTCTCTCTTTTTGACCTTTGATCTCTAACCCTAGTGAAACAGGCCGCACAGCCTGAGTGTGCTGCTATGACAACAGACGAGGGTCATGACTGGGTCGGCGGGGCCGGTGTACAGTACAGACTCACACATATTCACGCTCTACACACTTTCATTACACAAGCACTTGAATCAGGCAGTAATGATGATTCCCTATTATTTCCTCCACGCTCATAAATAAGCCAAGCATCCAAAGATCCCCCTGCCCCCTGCTCCTCTACTCTTGTCTCTTGTAGGGTGTCTTTTGTTAGTGCGGTGTGAGAGATAAATCAGACTGTGTTAAAGAGTGCATGAGGAAAGAGATTTAGTGCTGGAGACATTCCCGCGCAGCAGAGGGAGTTCATTAAAGAGTCCGTATGGAGATGGGCTTAATGCTTGGATTTAACCCTGACAGCTCAATATATCCTCACACACACTGCCTTTATCTGTGGAGAGCACTGAAGAAGAGTCTGGGCGCAGACTTTATTGCTCACGGATGGTGAGAGAGGAAATGAACACAATCCGATGCACCTGTTACGCTCAGCGAAGGACACTGGATATGACTGAAAGCTTAGGAAGAATCATCTGAGGATAGCTTTTGCACCTACAGCATTTTGAGACATGGTTAATTAGTAAAAAAAAAAAAAAAAAACATCCCGCATTTTCTAAGATTTTTCACCTTTGGTTCATTCATTTAGATCAGTTCAAGGACAAAAACACACTAGTGATGTGTCGTTCGCGATCGAGCCGGTTCTGAGAGTTACTAATTAGTGAAAAATTTAAAAAAGGAGCATCTGGCTACATTTCAATAATCTTGAAGCGTAGCAGTTTATTATATATGTTAAGACTGTTCAATTCAAGTTTTATTCAAATGTTAAACAATAGTAAATGTGTATTTTTTAATGAAATTGGAAAATTGGGCTAAAACTGGAGGTTCTGAGTGAAACTAAATAAATAGCCATTTGGGGACCATAAGAGCCGGCTCTTTTAAGGGAGCCGAGGCAAAAGAGCCAAATCTAAAAAAAAAAAAAAAAAAAGCCAAACTTCCCATCACTAAAACACACGGATTAAGATGGAGTCATGCTCTGCATTTTCATGTAGGGCTGGTTTCAGAGTGTGGAAATCCATGTTTTAATCAATTCCAAGTTTAATAGTCATAGGCTGTCCTGAAGCAATGTTTCTAAAGCTCTGTTAACCAATACATGTCGTCATTTAATAAAGTTGTGACTACATAAGCTGGCTTAGCTCAATATGTTCACTTTTTGGCACCTAGGCCTGTTTCGGTTCAGATCATGCTCTCGCCACAAACTGCTCCAGAAATTCTTGAAAGTATACAGAAGGCAACTCTTCAAAAAGGTCTCGCTTGCTTTTTGATTGACTTTTGGAGTGCATTCTCACTGGCCCAAAAGAAATGTAAGGAAAACCAAACTCTATTGAGATTCAACAGAACCAAATGAAGATGCTAAGGAACCCTAAATTAAATTCTCTAACCTGACTGTGCGATTTATTAATCAGCCTATAATATTATCCACCAACCCACTACTATCCTCTAACCTCACCCCTCAAGCCGCCTTTATAAGTCGTCCAAAAGGCACTTTTGTTTTGCTATTCACTACAGTTTTACTATGTGTCCTCTGTTTGTTTATCTTTTTGATAAACCTTCAACTTTGCCACTTTTTTAAATACATAAACAAAATGCGAAGCCTTTGCTATAGATTTCTTAAGTACAAATGTGAATAGCCTGCCGTTTTCACCTTGCTATGCTGTAACCAGGGATCAGTGCTAGTCTTTGGCTGGAACCCAAGAAACAGAGCATTTAGTTATGTAAAATATTTAAGCTCAATAGCTAAATAACTATAAAAGTATATTGTTTTATTCACACCTAAAACGTGGCTAGAAAATAACCATGGCTGTTGCCACTTTGTAAACGTTTTCCAAGTACAAAGTTTAGAATGGGGTGTCTATGGAATATACTCCCATTTAAGCCACAAGTGGCCAGTAGATGAACTGCAGCTTCAATCATATCGTATAGGATTCCAAGAAGGAGCGGGTTTGGAATGGGCTTGGTTTAATTGCATCGGGTGTGCGTTGCTTTGGAAATAGAGGGAAAATATGATGATTTCTAAATTTGTCACTGCTGCTATTTTTTATTTTTATTTTTCACTGCTGCTATTTATATTTATACGAATAACTCATCGTCTCTTTTTTTTTGCACTGTTTGCACATACACCGATATTGCTACTTATTTAGTTAACTTAAATGTTTACATATTTTCATTAAAATTATATATATTCTGCCTATTTTGCACTCTGACAATCAGTGGGGACAGCAAAGTAAGAATTTAATTGTACAGGGAAACTTGCTTTCCTCACTGTATACAAGACAATAAACACTTTGAATCTTGAATCTTACACTTTAGGGTCGACCTTTTTTTAAAGAAATGCCTCTGCAAGCTGTCACAAGCTGCCTGGTAATGTGTAGCTGTTCACACTTTTACTGTGTTTAATGTTATAGTTCTAAGTTATAAGTTTGCACTGTCGCCAGAGCATTTCACCATGACTTCACATTATGGATGTTAGTGTTGAAAGTTTGATGAGTCTTCAGGAAAACACACAAGAAAAGAGCAAGAATCACCAGTGCAGAGATGAAGACATCAACAAACAGTGAAGCTCTTTATAAAGCCATTGGCGTACATTTGTTTGTATGTGTTTGTTTATTAGGTCACGCTTAGGTTACATTTATTGGAGAACCTCTCTCTCTTTTTCTCTCTCTTCATGTGTAAGTGTGTGTAAAGGTTTGAAGAAAGTATTGTCAAGTCATACTAGGAACAAAAAGAATGTGCTGTGATTCTTAGTTTTGTATGAACAATTCGTAATGTTTCTCTCTTGTCTGTAGAGTATAAAAATCACAAATGCTTAGAAACCGCTTGAACACTTAATTGTGGGAAACTCACAAAAATCAGGAATTTTATTTAAGTTTTATTTTTTTATTTGAATATTTTATTTGAATGTTATTCAAAGTCGAAATCTACACAAAAATTTTCTCCAAGAATTGTGAGAATCATTCGCATTTCAGGAGAAGTTCATTTGATGTAACCCATGTCCTTACAAGCAGGTCCAATCCTTCTCCCATTTGATTCCGAACCTGCAACTCCCCTTCTTTCCTCACCTTCCTCACCTTCCTCCCCTTCACCAAATAGGGGTTGAGGTGATTGCTTAGCTCGCTCGCATGTTATCTAATCTAAGGGTTCGATAACATTTTGTTGGAATAAAGTATTGTAACCTCATAGGAAATGCAAGGAAAGCCAAGTGTATTTATAAAGCACATTTCATACACATTTGTAATTGAAAGAGCTTTACATAAAGTTAAGGTAGGGGGATGTGGTATAAGGATTAGGGGTGTAACAATATTTTGTGACCCAATATATTGCAATACAAAAATATCACAATAGGTATCATGGAGCTACTGGAAGCTATATTTTAGGAGCTTCACTATTTTAAAACACAGCAGCATGAGAACTTTTATGAAACAAAAAAAAGAATATTGTAAAAGAGTGTATAAAAAGCTCTCTTGCAAGAAACAATGACCTCATTAATTTTCCATTGTACAAATTTTATTGCTGCTCCCTAGAACAGGGGTCACCAACCTTTTTGAAACCAAGAGCTACTTCCTGGTTACTGATTAATGCAAAGAGCTACCACTTTGATACCCTCTGCTGAATTTATTAATAATTAAGGATATTCATCTCTGCAAAGACACTGATCATGTTAATTATTTCTCACAATGTATATCAACAATGAATTAATAAGGTAGGAAACAGATAAATATGAATATGCAACACTTTAAATTTATATTTTGTCTTAGTGCAGCTGTTTTTTAAATTGAAACAAATGTATAAATGCTCCAAACACTTCTACAACAGTCATCAACACTATATCGTGGCATGATACATTGCAACGAGAAATTGTTACAATACGCATCATGGCACTACTTGGAGATATTGTCTTGCTGAAGTGCATTTTAATTTTTTGATGTGATTGTGATTCTAGTCACTTCTGAACCTTCTTGTCTTCTTGTCTTATGTACCTTTGAAATAATTATCCTTTACTCACATTTTAAACAAGAAAGATTATAAAATTAGCTCTCTATTACTAAAAATGACTTAATGCGTTCTCGCAAAACTTTTTAAATGTCATTTTTTTCCAATGATGGTTTCATTTCAATAGTTGGTTAAAATAGTCTTGATGCATATATTTTTGTGGATATGTGTGTCGTTTCATCAGCATTATTATCTAAAGAAGAAAATAAATGCAACACTTGTCCCAAGTTTTTCAGGTGTATATTTAGAGATGTCAGTTTAGACCTGGTGTCAACTGAAATTGATTAAATTATTATTATTGTTGTTGTTGTTGTTGTTGTTATTATTATTATTATTTGGTCTCCTTTAGTCAAGCCTAAAGAATAAGGAAAACATTATTTATATCACTAATTTTACCTCCTTGACATGTTTCCCTGACGTGTGATGTCATACACAGAGTGCAAATCAATCTAGCTTGTACAAATCATGAAGGCACTTGCAAATATTTAAAGGTGGTTGACATGCATGTATGTTATGCTTTGGCATCTTGAGTAAGGCTACATATGAGAATGAAATGAATTAGAGAAACTAGTGTTTTTAAACCAGTAACTGAAAGAAGGTTGAAGCAAATGGGATTTTATTGCCATGGAGAGAGCACAGATGTTCAAGGATCATATGGTTTTCATCATGTTACATTTTAAACAGTAGTTCAGCTCTCTCTCTCTCGCTCTCCCTCACAACCTTAGAATTGTTTTTTCGTTCTCAAACTTTCTGATCATTTTGTTCTTCTGCAGCCTTCTCTTTGTTCTTTTTTTTTCCTTCATCTTTGAATCTGGATGGTTTATAGTGCATGTGTGCCAGTCTTCCCCTCTCTCTTTATTTCTCCTAATCACAATGTCATGTTTTCAAACAGGCTAAATGGATCCCTGACTCCTCTTTGTTTTCGACCTCAAATATTTACAGCGGGAGTGATCTGAGAGTGTGTGCCTGAGTCTGTGAGCCAGGATTCATGTGTGCGTGCGTGTGTGAATGGTGTTCAAGGAGCTTAATTGAGATCTCAAAGTGTCTGCTCTGAATGCTCATAAATTACAATGTGTTGGCCAGACAGGCCTGGGTACAGCTCTACAGACCCCGTATGTGTCTGAAAAAATAAGTTTAAATTCCAAACAAATCATGAAAACATTCTAATATTAGTATTTATCTAAACTTGAAAGGAGCACTAAATATTCGAAATGGTTTGCATTTTATTTTGTTGTGCATCCTGGATGAACATGTATGTTATCACACGTGTGCAAACACAGAGTGCTCATTTGTACTTTTGTCAGTAACTCTGAGTAGTGTGTTTAATTTTAGAAGCTGTAATGAGAATGATGTCATGAGTCGGTGCTTCTGAAAACAATCTGGCAATCTGGAAAATGTCAATCCCCCTCTTTCTCTCTTTCTACATGTGTTTGTTAAAGTAGCTAGCTCTTAACTACATGGAGCACACGTGCTACACAGACAAACATGGAAAGCTTCAGACACACCTCATCATACCAACCTCAACACCTTTGTAACAACCTCACCTTCCTTCTCCAACATATTAAAATTGAACACCTCTTTACTTCATTCATAACCACGCGTCCAATAGCTGTTTGTCCTTGTAACTCTACCCTTAACGTTTCATCAGCACTAGCTTGTTAGCTGAGCTATCTGACTTCGTATTAGCATATATTAATCAATTACCACTGATTATTCCTGACTTTCCAAGAAGTCCTCCACTGAAGCGGTAATCCGCGGAGGAGGAAATGCACAGAGTAGACAGCCACTACAAAGTGAGCACTGGTGCATTAGGAGCTGGCTATGTCCTTGTTATGTATGCTAATGTGCTAATAAAACGTGCAGGAACAGGAAGCCCCTGCTTTATAAATGACTAATTAAGATAACGAGGAAAGATGTAGTGGCCGTGTCATTTCTGATTAATTCACTTATAGAGCAGATTAATCTCCTGCTTCAAAGGCAAAGATGGACTCTGAAGATGATTCTGGAAGATTAGAGCTGTCGCCTACATGCTAATACATGGGAATTAATTTGGTGATGAATAGCTGAAGGTTCTGCTATCCATCACCCTTTCATATAAGTGTACTGTCTTATACAAATAGACCCGTTCCCATGGCAATCATTGATTTGTACTGCTTAAATTAGGTGGTGATTTCATTTTAAAAATGAACATTTGGTTAAATAACAAAAACTTAGTTCATTTTTTATTACTGTCTTGACACAGGAATGCTTTTTTAAAAATAATGCCAAATTTATTACAACACAAGCAATCAAAAAGTAGTTTACGTTTTGGTGTTTGTATGTGTACAGATGAGTTGATAAAAATGTGAAGGTGAATTATATTAAATCAATATATTCTCATTTAAACAGAAATGGCAAACTTGTCTCTTTTTAGCAAAAAGGTGGATAAGGGATGACAAACGTTTTCTTTTATCTAAATTGTTCATGAACTGGATTTGTTTTACTTGGCGCTGTCAGTGGACGTCTAATTATATTGATGTAACAAGTCGCATTGTTGACTTACATAAATACATTATAAACAGTGTTGACTTCCTTTATCCAGGTGCCAGATGCTCTGGGGTGGGTGGGGGAGCGTGGCTACAGCCTTTCAGTCTCTCTAGAAAGTTAATGAATCAAATGGTTGGTAAACTCATACGTTATTTCATAATGAATACAGTGATCAGTAAGTTAAACACACTCAGCTTAGACAACCCAGCAAAAAGTGCTTGTTTAGCCTCATTAGACTAAGGACTTGAGAATCAAAACACATGTGTTCTTCCATACACTGGCTTGCTCATTGTTCCTTCCCTTTTCAGAAAATTCTCTGATTCCAGGTAGAACTGTTATAGAAATATCTTAACAATATCTTAACAAAATAACAATATCTTTTTCATATTACAGACTCTTGAGACATGATGTATAAATGCAGTAAAATGGACAATTTTTTCTTGATTTTATAACAGATAAACATTAGATTTTTAACTTCACAAGAACGTTCCTCTGATCTCCTTTTTGTGTCTAGGGCATGAGAGCATGCTTTTGTCATCACACCATTATTTTTAGCCAAACAAGCTAACATTATTTAACATTATCATTAATATTTGTTTATCTTAAGATCTTATTTCAGCTCCTGTGACATTATCTATGACTTTCCCTTCGTTTGATTGATAGTTTAAACAAGAGTGAATGCAGAGCTGTGAGTATATTGCTTCACTACATGGGGTTTTTCTAATTTCTGCATGTGACGTCTTTCTTTAACTCGGGTCACTTTGACACTGGCACTAACACTGGCACTTTTTTATCAATTCAAAAACGTTTTGATTCTTGAAACTTTCATTTTAGATTTATCGTTCCATCAGCTCTTATAAACTCATGACCCATTTAATAAAAAAAATGACCATTTAATAGACTAAAAGTCCATGATGCCTGGAAAACAATGAGTAGCCGTTACAAGCATGCTAGCTTTACCTTCACAGTTCACAGCAAACCTGCACAGTTAGCTGCATAAATTACGCAAAGGCCATATTAACCAAACAAATTAGCATGATAGTGACACTGCTTTGGCCTCAATCACTTAGGGCCACAATAAAGCTAAATTTTGTTGGCTAAGCAGTTCTTATTTAAATATTCTACCTAGTCGGCGTCAGGGGCAGCACGGTGACGCAGTAGGTACTACTGTGGCCTTCCAGTTAGAAAGTTACCAGTTCAAGGCTCTTCCTGGAAGGAGTTTGTATGTTTTCCATGTGCGTGGGTTCTGCCAAGTGACATGATCCTGTGGCAAAGCAAATACACTATTCGCTTCCCTTCCTAGTTTGTGTGTGCTCTCTACATAAAGATGGCCATTTAATCCGGGCATTTAATCAAGGGATTGGAGGTTTGGGCTGAGGTAGGATGATTGGAGCATTTTCAGGATTAAACAAATATACATAAATGAGTGTAAATTCAAGTCCCCATTTGTATTTATGGCCATTTATGAAAATCCAGTGGACTAATGTCAGCAACTGAAATCATCGCCAACTGTCAAAACAATGAACTCCAAGCATGGCGAATCCTGTGCCTGTCAAAAGAGTACTTTAGAGCACTGAGCGACAGTTTGGTTCTTTTTCTCCACAGCACAGGTAAGATGTCTTTGGTTCAATCCCCACATTTTGAGTGGATTGAAAATCATCTCAAGGCTGTTTTTTTTCCTACACATTTATCAGACACCATCATTGGTTACAGCATTTTCCGTAGAGGGTCTGGGGTTATCAAGTCATCAGTATCTCCAGTGTTTTTTGTATGTGATGTAAAATCTGAGAATTCCTGTATTGAATTCACATGAAATACGGATTTCACCCTTTGAAGAAGGTGACGAAAATATTGAAATGATTTGAGATGCATCTGTGTAATATAAAGCCACAAATGCATTAATTATCGACTCTGCTTATTTTCCTTTCATACACATTCACACACATGTTGTGCTTCTCTCTCACTCTGTCTCTGAGACTGCTGCCCCAGGGCAGGCAGTGTAATGGGATCCTGAGTGTTATTTTTTGCAGAATAAAATAAATCCCACTAATTAGCATGTTAAAGTGATTGATGGGATCGCAAGGCCATGAGTGAGCGGGGCTGCTCTGCTTTTTGAGAACATGTTGAGGGGGAGAAAGGGGGAAAAACAGAAAGAAAATAAAGCAAAATGAGTGACTACTAATGGGACAAAAAAACACAGAAAGGAAATACAAAGCGGAAATATACTGACAGAATGAGAGAGGTTATCTGAGAAAGAGAAAAAGATCTTTTTTTCTAATCTCCTTGGTTTCTCTTGTTCTCAGCGTTCTGTCTTTGTAAATTATCTGAGTGAGAAACACAGGGAGGTGAAAGGAAGGAGAACGAATGTGAGTCGTGCACAAGTGAAATGGGTTTAATGAGTGGGCGAATCTGATCCATCCTCGTTGTGTCTCTGTACTTGCACCTGTGTTTAAGAACTCAGATTAGTGCTGACCCTCAGAAAGACTTCCCTCTTGCGTTAACACATCTCACGTTTCTCCTCTGTCTTTATACTGAGGGTGTAAAGCCTTGTTTAAAAAGCACATATCCACTTTCTGAGCTCTCTCACACATATACACATTCTTTCTTTACCTGTTGTGTTTTAACTTTAACACATTTCTACTGTAATTCAATTCTCTTCTCTACCTCTCACATGCAGTTTTTCTCACAGTAAATATCTCTAAGTATTAAAGAGGAAAACTTATCTTAAATGGTTTCCATGCTCTGCATGATATAGTTCAGTCGACCCCCTGTTGATTCTCAACGTGTGCCCACAGAGAAAGAAATAATAAATCCAAAATGTAATACTAGATTTAAGTGGAAAAACCAAATAACCAAACAATCGTGAACAATGCATTTCAATGTCACCTAGTACCTAGATGCATTATCAGCTCAGAGATCACGTCTTGCAGCTGGTGACAGGTGTATCATGGTTGCCAACAGGAGCTCACACTTCTGACCGAACAAGAGGTGCCGTTGAAAAGAATTTCGTATCACCACATCTGACCTATTTTTCACAAGGATAACAATCAATTAAAACGGTCTCTTTTGATGACGTGAGTAGGACGTAAAAGAGCTATTCGATGGCGCATTTTCATTTCAACATTTTCATAGCACATTCGCACAGGAAACAGGTAGTCATCTCTGTCTGCATCTTCTTCTTTTCTGTTTCCCCATATCACGCAGAGTGCATCTTGTACCACAAGCACCATCTTCAGGCAGGGAGCGTCATAGCATCAATATTTCCTCGACCCAGACGAAGAGCACCCTGCTCATAAGCCATCCGAAGATTTGTGCAAATCTTTTTTCAGATTGATGTGTAGAGGCCTTTGATGTTTCGAGGTTTGCCAACTCAAACCTTCAGCTACCACCACAAATTTGACACCCCAGGTTCCTAATGCAACTTGTTTGTTGCTTTGACCCTTATTTCAAAGGAAGTCTTGCATAAGATTTTATGGTACATTTTATGGCACCTTTAATGCTGGATTGCCCTGTCCCTTAGGCAGAAAAACATCCCAAATCAAAACAATTTCATCATAATGTTTGACAGTGGAGTGGTGTTTTTAGGTTCATTTGCAGTATTTCCAAACACAGGTTGATGCCAAACTTGATGTTGACAACTTTTACCAATTATTTTTATGGACTTTGTGGACAGGGAAAATCATCATTATTTTTTTGTTTGGTCCTGAACTAGTGAAGAGATCTTCAATAATGCTAAACTTTCTGCAAATTTTCTAGTTTCCAGTTGTCCAAAATGTTGAATATTTAGACTAAACGTACCTTGTTATACACAGGAAAACTGAGGCTTGGACTCAGAGGAAAGTGTTTGCTGCTCCTTAAAATCTGAAACGCAACAGAAGCAGCTGAAAGGATCAGAAGCCAAACAGGATTGAGAAAAGATAGTGAGGATGGAGCGAGAGAGAGAGAGAGAGAGAGAGAGAGAGAGAGAGATAAAAGGGGCAATAAGAGAATAGAGGAGATGAAAGGATAGATCAGGTCACAGGTCAAGTGCATTCCATCAGCGCCCACTTGACTTATTGAGACACAACAATAAGCCAAATCACCAAGAGAACACACGCACTCACACTACCCTCATCACAGACTGACTGTCGGCCATTTGAAAAGAGTGCTAATGAGTCAGGAACATGCATCCCTTTCACTCTTTTTAACATTCTTTTAAATGTTGTTATGGCACAAGTGTTTGCTTGTATCTCTGTTTGTTGGTGATTTCCAATTGAAGATTTGTACATTGGTTTGTTTGTTGGCTTTTCTCAGAATTAATGATTACCATTGCAGATTTAATTGTAACTGGTTATTGCTCACTAAAATGTGATCTTTTATAAATATTAAATGACTCACAATGCATTGACCATTTGATTGTTACTGGCCATTGACTGATGATTAAACCTTTGTATATTTAACTAGCTATTCATGTTATAAAAACTTGTTCAACAAGACTAAAATAGAATTTCAAAATGGCACAATTTTTTGTTTTTATGTGATATGGTGTTTATTTTTTTATGAATGCTACTGTGACCAATATCCAAAAAGCATGGCTAGATAACAAAATTATCCACAAATTCCATTTTCTCCATAACCTTTGTTCCATTTTTTTTAAATATTTGACGAATAATGCATAAAGTGCCTTTATGAATCTTTTTTTTTAGTCTCTGTCAAAATATTCTCACACATTCAAATAATTTATTCAGATGTTTCAAAGATTTTCATGCCACACATGTATTAAATGTGAAGGCTGACTGCATTTGTGAAAGAATAGGCCACTTTCAGGAGCTCAGTGAATTCAAGCGTGGTGCTGTGATGCTGACTGTCCAAAAAGTGCAGTCATAGAGTTTCCTCAGTGGTATTATTACAAAGTATAAGTGTATTGTGAACAGGTGATCGAATGGGGACAGTGCATGCCGAGGCACATAATCCATAGAGATCAGCAACTTTCTGCCTCTAAACTTTATGGTTTCAAACTAGGATGGTTCACAGAGCATTATAGTGGTATGGGAGGTTGTGGTGTGCTGAGTTTTCAAGAGCTGAGTTTAGCCCCTTACTTCCAATAGAACACTGAAGGCTTCAGCATACTAATAACTTTTAGATAAATTCAATTTTCTCAAGTTTGTTTTAACTGTTTGTGGATGAGCCCTTCCTGTGTGATGTCCAATTTAAACCCATTGGGTTAAGAATGGGGTGTTGGAGGGGTTCAAGTGAGTCTAAACCGGATGAGGAAATATGTTTTGTGCCATGTTTGTTTCAATCTGGTTTCATTTTATACAAGGCAGCGTTGATTTTTCAGAGATTGTGTATTTAGAGACTGAATCATTTAATTAATACAATGAGGAGGAATTTGTTAAGCCAAGAACGTGTTCTATCACTGGCTTTTTGCATAAGTTAGCCAACAGATGGCAGGAGGCTCATCATTCTTTCTTTTCAAACACAATCTTATTTGCATTTATGCTGGGTTAATTCAAAAGGCCTGAGAGAGTGAGTCAATGGAACTCATCCAAAGCCCCACACACTCAGAGAGTTCCCCCTTGGGTCCAAGCACACTTAGAGACCTCACAAATCCAGGATCTTTGACAACGGTTAGGTCAGCCTAGATAAAGAGGATCCATTAGAGCCAGAGAGAAAGAGAGAGAGTGAGAATGTGAATGAATGGAAAGGCTGAGCGTTGAAGAGAGTGTCGGCAGGCTCATAACTCTACCAGAGAAAGTTTTGTTGTCAAGACTGGGTTTTAATTAACTGGTGTCATTAACAGTTTCATTTGCATAGGCAACACGTTTGGATAGAGTCGGTCTCAAGGGTGCTTTAAGTCATGCTGTACATTAGCCATATCGCTCAGACAGGATTTAGCTTTGTTATTTATTCGCTGAAGATTTGTTGATAGTGGGTTTTTTTTTTTACATTTAAGTAATGCTCATTCCCAAATAAAATTAGCTCATTTGTATGATAAACATTTCAACTGCAGGCAATTTTGTTTCCTATTTTGTCACCTTTGTTTGCACACAGGCACTGAATGGGACATCCCTTGTACTCGTGACATTGATGTTGAGTTAAATCCATGAGATGAGAAATGAAAGGTGGCATTATTTTAACTTGAAAACACAACGATTTTGTAAAACAATATAAGTAAAGCTAAACATATCAATGGGATGTCAACGGCACTTTGGCACGCGCTAACCAAGCTCAAAACGCTGTGCGGTCCGACCTAGTCACGAGATTAACTGCTGATAAACCCCTGATTACAATTATCCTTAACACAAGATAGGAACTTCTTTACTCTTAGTTTCTTGTTCCAATAGCAAAAAAAGTCCTTTACTACTATTAGCTTTTCTTTTTTGAAGTCCATTACCATTCAACAACAAGCAAAGTTTTGTTATTGGTCTTTCCATTACGCTGTTTGCCGTTTTAACTTTAACTGTTCTCACTCGTCCTTTTTTGTTGGGGTAAACTTTAACTATCCTCCCTAGCAGCCAGGAATTTCTAGGGGAGGTAGGATCCACTACTAGAATGATATCCTCAAGATATCTCCTGTAACATTATTATAATTATTTGGAATATTTGCATTCATTTGTAATTTCTGTGAAGTCTCCAAATGGTTCATAAGTTCAATACTAATATTAAACTTATTCAAGGTTCAATATTAAAATTTCAAGATTGGAGATAGCACTGAAGAACCCCATGACCCCAAAAGGGTAATAAGCGGGTTGGAAAATGAATGAATGAGTGAACATTTCCTTAATATTTTTAAAGAAACCCTTTTCAAAATAAAAGCCGATCTTAAAACAGTGTACTCATGATGAATGCTATTATTTAATTTCATTGCCGCTTTCATCCTAATTGGTCTTTTTCATACTACATCCATGTACATACAAAACATGCAACATTCTGATTTATGAAACTGGTTATGCAGATAATTCCCAATCAATGTGAAAACAGGCACACATACAAAAGCAGAACACCCCACCCTGTCTTATTTACAACATTTATATTAATGAGTTCACTTAATTGAAAAAAGAAGCTGAATTAACAGTATACTTTGTCTTCTGCTGTAGTTAAAAAAAAAAAATTGTGTGTTGCAGTCAATGCTGTGGGTTCTGAAAATCGTTCAGTGGTCAGATATTAAGGTGGAATTCAAAACGAGAAGAGCTAGACTCCTATGCCATGTTGTCTTTTAGAGTCACAAGAACAGATCGTAAAGAGCATATAATTAATACAATTTCACATTTGCATTTCCTAATAAACTGAGGTGCTATTAGTGGTAGAGGTCTTCATAAGGCCTTGTATCATGCAACCCAGGTTCAGGACCCCATTTCTTTGATGTTTTTTCCACTATTTCATTTCAAACCCATCTGAAAAATCCCTGTCCATTAAGGGAGAAATTTTTTACAAAAAATGTACTGTTATGATTAATGGATCGTGTATCACGATCACATGTTATGGTTGTATCTGAGAGGCTTGTTGGTAATGTTGAGCATTCTCAGATCCTGGGTCAGTGCTAGCACGAAAGACTAGTTGTTTGCTAGTTCACTTCATCATCAATAGGACTTGCCAAAGGACAAAAACCAACAGAAATGAGTGTACACTGGACATGAAGGTTACATGAAAAATTCCCAATTCCCAAAAACATTCCCACATAGATTTAACTGTTAGTAAATATGATTTATCGTTGATCTGTTGTACTCACTCTGTAGTAAAGATTCAGATTTGATTTTAGAAAGATTTTCGAGCGAAGTGACTGTGGACTTATTTGATACTACAGTAACATCTCAGTCAAATTTTGAACAGACAACCATGAGATTGATTGGAAAACTAGAACAGGATTTGTCCACAGTGACATTAGTACAGTCTTAATCTCGGTAGTCTGCAATCAAATCTTGTGAGATGTCGATAAGAAGATGTTAATATCACTCCAAACAATAAAACACTCCTCTGGGCCCATTTTTCTTCCTGCCTGTCTCTTTCCTCTTGATGGTTTGAGTAACGATTGATTACCACACTGCTCTTCAGATAGTCTCGGAGTCAGAGAGAGATGCATGTTAATCAATGTGTCTGTAGGTAATGTCCTAAATCCACAGCAGACAGGTCGATGGATGCTGATTGGCTGTAAATATTGTGAGCGAACGAGTTGCATCATCGCTTGTAATCAAAATCTGGTTGTTAAAATGATCAGAGAAGGAGCTTTTATTTGTTTTACCAATGAAACTTTGAGTTCATTAGAGATGAGAATGCCTCGGGCTTAAAACTGTTTTTACACAATACACAGGGCTGAACTCTAGATGGTTTTATTTGAAAGTTGTTTAATGTTAAATATTAACATGGAACTTAATGGAATATTTGCATTTCAGAGAGTGAATTCCCTCAGGGTGCACTTGAATCTCTTTGAAAGATACCTGTTTCTGCCAACCATTAAATAACCTGAGAGAACGTACAACTTTTGACTAACCTGAAAGGGTTGTCATTTTGACCTTTAGAAAAGGGAATGTTTTAAAAGAAAAGGAATAGAAATTAAGACTTTTCATTAAAGGGACTATAATCTGTCTTGACCCCTAAGCTCTGCACCTTAATAATTTGTAAAGACACTTTAAAATGTTTCCAAACAAAGATGTGATTTAGATTTATGTGCAAAAATTGAATATTGCATAAAATACTTGAGAATAAAGCATTGTTTGCATCTAATGACTCCATGAGAAAAAATTGTCACTCCCTGAGATTTTGCGTTTATTAAAAAATTACTAATCAGTGTTTTGAAATAAATTTTAAAATTTTTGTTTGCATGCCTTTGAGGTGCTGCATGAAAGTTTGGAACTGAATTTTTTTTTATTTTTCTCAAACCACGTTTGTACTAAAGAAAATTATTTTTTACTCAAATTCATCAAAATGGATTTATGGCGTTTTGGAAAAACAACTCAACATTGCTAAAAAAACTATAGATTTTTTTTCATCTAAATGATTTTTACTGACCTATAAATGGACATGGAACATGAAAAGTGATGGTTTTCAGAGTTTGAAAATATTCATAAGCAACAAAATTCCAACTTTCTTTGTTGATTGTGTTGGCGGCCATCTTACTTTCATCTTTGTTTTGAGTGTGGTTTGTGATTTCTTTTGAAAGAGTGGTGATGTGGACCATGGACCTCTGTCTAGCCTTAACCCTTTGTCCAAAAAATGGTTTGGAACACCTTTTGCCTCACATGCAACCTCAAAATTAAAGGATAGGGCCAAGGAATAAAAAAGTAATGTTTTTTCCTCAAATGAAACACAGAAGAAAACACATTTAAATTGTGAGTCCACCATATTTTCCCACGTTTAACCAGAAAGATTTTGTGTGTTATGCGTTTCATATGATTTTCCTGTGCACTGAGGTATGTCTTAGATGTACTGCTCGTCAGATGTGGACACGTCTGACCTGTGTGTTCTGCAGAGCAAAGAGGAAAGCCTCAGGCAAACACTCACATGCCTCTCACATTACACTCTATTGATTAATATTGCTGTAATCTATTTCCTGCACCGCTAGTGGTTTTGTTTCTGTAAAGGAAATTGTGTTTGTGTGAGAATAGGTGTGTGTTTGGCCAGTGTAACCCTTGTCTGTCGGTGTACCATTGTGTACCAGTGTGGGTCAGGAACCACAGTCTATGAATGCTGGCACAAAGTAAGGTCGCCACGTTCCTTCACACACACAGAGCTCTCTGTTTTCATTCTCTGGCTGCCTGTGGAGGAGCTGATGTACATTCACTCATAAGTGACTAAAAAAGAGAAGTGTCTGCCAAGAACATGAATGTAAATGGAGGAAATGATGGTGAGTTTATAAACTGTACGATCCGGAGCTCTCTTCAGACGGGACATTGAAGCATAATGACTGGAAATGGAATTCTCTCCAAATCACTTTTTTTCTTTCCCTTTTGTCTGTGCACTTGTTGTTATGCACTCATAGTTCTGATATACCTGTTATTTACAATCATCACTGCAAATAAATATTTAATATGAACTACCTGAAGAGGTATTTACTGGGATACAAATTGAAGGAATAGCTTATGAAGGAGTGCCGACTTCAGACTTGAATGATTTCAACATGGTTTGTAAATGATTCAATAATTTGCTGGAACATTTTTTTTGTATTTATAAATGACTTGTGGGCCCTTTACAGTTTTTCCCAATTAAATCTCTCCAGTGTTATCTGTCCATTTCTTGCCCGGTCATATAGACAGCCTACCGGTAAAAGGTTTTGACACACCTTCTCATTTAAGGCTTTGCTTTATTGTTGTGACTATTTACAGATTCCTGATACTTCAGCTTTGCTGGTGACACTGGTAAGATTTACTCCCTGAAACACAACAAACCACCATCCTACCGACAGTCATCCCAGCCAGTTTGCATTTGCTTGAACCCTCATTTACTTTTCAACGGGACAATGACATAAAACACACCTTCAAGGTTGTCTGAAACATGCAAAAAAACACGTTTTGTGTGTTTTACCACGTGATTGTATATATAGTCATTCATTCCATTGTCGGTTATCTCCACTTTTGTGAACATTAAATGATATTCATCCAAAATTTTTAAATACGGATTTTAGATTTTTCTTATCTGAATATTTTAACATGCAAAACATATGTTTTGTGTGTTTTAATGCAAGATTCTATACATATTCATGAATACCATGAATCTACCATTACATGTTTGTGAACATGTATCATGAATAACAAGCTGATACAAGGGATAAGGCCTTGCCTAGTCTACTAGTCTTGCCTACAAGAATCCATGTTATGTGTTTTAATAGAATGCATATTTCTAACACAAAAGAGTCGAAGTTGTGACGCTATACGACTGATCTAATGTGCTGAACCCATCCAGATGCTGTGTTTTTGAGCACGAGTGTGTTTGCTGGAGTCAGTTGTCAGGCAGGGTATGGGTCATTAAGTTGGTGTCCTTTGTTTTGTCAGTTTGTTTTGTTGAGCCCTGCTGTACTGAGTAAAACCAACCAAGCTGAAAATTGTCTGCAGCATGTTCTACTCCCCCAACACACACACACGCATTCATGGCCTGGAGTGGGAGGGTGCCCGCTTCCCCTCTTTCTAGCCACTTCAGTCTAGATTGATCACAGGACGGCCTCCACCTCCATAGGTTTCTCTCTGTCTGTCCAGGCTTGATCTAATCAGCTGCATTTTTTCTGCCTGACTGAAGCAAATACAGTGTTTCCAAAGCTTCCAATGATTCTAATCTTTGAGTCCTGCAACCGCACAAGTTGCTATTTAGTTCAATGTTACCTGTCAGTTTTTCTAAGTAAGGCTTTTTCAGCGTATTATTTGTAAGAGAGATTCATGTAGCTTGAAGGTAAAAGTTTACCATTAAGTGTTTAAAACATTAACAAGTGACTGGCTAAATATAACTAAATTGAAGGCACCAAAAAAGCATGGCTCATATAAACCGCTCTGACAAATGAGGGTCTCGATTGTAGAACTGTTAATAAAATGAGTCTTAAAGAGAGCCAACTTTCCCAAAAGTCACCCACTGATGAAAGCAACCTAAGGGTGCTTTTACTAAGGGTGATTTGATTTGTTCTGTTCAGCATTGTTACTCTTCCTCCCCAATCCTAATTTAAATAAAAGGATTCATGTAGCTATGAGAGTCCAGAGATTGAAGCTCTTTATATATAGTGCGCCAAGGAAATTAGCACTGTTAATTGGAGCAACAAATAAAAAAAAAATGAAATAATAGTAGCACATTTCCACGAGTCTCAGAGGATGAAATATGCTTCTGTGGATTGTTTGTGTATGTTAGGCAACTTGAGGGGCAGACCAAAAGAGACAAGCAGCAACAGGGAGTCGCTATCCCATTCTTTTTCAATGGAGACACGCGACTTATTTAACTTTATGCTAACAAACCAGTAGGAGAGATGCATTTTCCATGTGATTCCTCAACTGCTGAAATTGGACTCCATACACTCCTTGAGAGGTTTATTTCATTAACCCATTGAGTTCTGTGTTTACACTTTGGGCGCACATACAAAGCCGCGATGTAATAAATCACACGCTGTTCCTCGTTCAAGTCTGATAATGTACGTAATCCGATTGCAGTGTTTATAAACAGATGAACTCATAATTTTAATTGGGGAAAAAGCAGATTTGGTGTTGATAACCCACCATTGATAAGCCACTAAACAGTGGTACGCCCAATAGCGAAGGCTCCGCTATTCTCTAGCAACAAGCTGCAATATTGTGGGATTTGGTCTGTACAAGGCTTTAAACTGTCTAGTTCCTTCACACATAATCCAGCTACTGATTTTTTAAGACCCTATTCTTTTGATTTGTGGCTCCTAGAGGTCCAACCAACTAGATAAACAAAAACTAAGGGGGGCAGGGCATTCGAAGGAAGAGGAAGAAACTTGTATTGTAAGCAAAAATTAAGTAAAACACCCCATTTAAGTCTCCCGATGCTAAGTGCACAGAACAATCTAAACTGTTGAAGGAGTGGTATTTTTATGCTGTATATTTGGTGGGTTATACAACTCATAACTAAAGGCTGTAAAGGTACATACAGTGACCATTTATTCTGGCCAATAACTTACCAGTCAGTGATCAACAGGATTATTTTGTCATGCTTTTCTTTCCAATCAGAGACAATAATCACCTTGGCCAGAAGTTGCCTGCTTTTAGAACCCTGTCCAAATGGGTATGATTATAAGCACAGCAAAGGTTACTAGATGCATACAATTCAAGCCATTTCAATACAAATGAAGTCACCTGAAGTGAAGTCACCTTGAGCAGAAGTCAAGTTTGTACACAGCTGATAGCTCTATTTAATTGAAAATCAGCAATATAGATAACAAAAAAACATCAACCTGCCCAGAAAGACTGTATCTCTTCAGCTGTGGATGCCAGTCCCCTGCCTTATGGTGTGGCCACACTATCAAAAAAATCCCCATGACTTGAATAGGATCACATGGGCAATGGGAAATTGGTAGTTACCACTTACGTGGTTGATCCCAGATTCCACAGAATGTTCAGCTGGGAGAATCTTTGACCTGGGATATCAGGCCATGTGATGCATCTTGAGCCAACACATTGGCGAGCTCAGGTTTTTAGGATGTCAGTATTACTTTAAAGTAGACTAGAGTGCATCCCGTTATAATTTAGATGAGTTTTATAGTGAATTGTTTATTTTTTAATGCCGCTGCTTTGTGAGCAGGCATACATAATCGCATACAGTAAAATTCCACATGGTTACGGAGTGACCGCCCCAACAGAAAACCACTAAATGAACATATATGGGAACTTGCTCTAGGGTCAAAATAATTTTTGTTTCGTGGATTTTTTACATTAGACTTTTTTCCCCTTTTTTTTAATCCTTTTTTTAATGTCACATCTATAGTATACAGTATGTACATTTTTGGGGAGAAAAAAAAATCCCCCATTACCCAATTACACTTTGACACGGCAATACATCAAAGCATTCTGCTAATAACAGCAGTTTAATTCAGTCTCATTTTCTGAGCGTCCATTTCCTCTCCACTTCTCTTTTCTAATCTTTTTCTAATGAAGTACTTTCACCTGTTGAACCGCACAAAGGACGCTGCCCCGGCATTCAGGGACGTCCCCTGGAGTCCTGCTGGGAGCCAATGAGAATTTGCAGAATCTGCGAATGATCTTTATTGTTGCAGAGCAGCAGGCCTGTTACCGTGGCTCTTTGATGTGCCGCCAATCAGAGAGCAGATTTTAAATATGAGCACATGTCTGACAAACTGGAGCGCCGGGACCTGGAATACATCACTGCAAGTGGAATAATTAAACCCGGATCTGAGAGGGGGAGCAAAGACTGCCCGAGTGTCGAAGAAAAAAGAGACAGAGTATAATCAATTATCTGCCCCAATGCATATGTTTCTAAAGATGTCGGCCTATCAAATATAACCAATTTTCTAAATGTGTGAAGGCAAAGGATTAATTAAGTTAAGTTGCATATTTTTTTAACCATTTCCTTGAATTAAGTTCCTTTTTTTGTAGATAAAATGAAAACTTGAATAAAATAGATTTATTTGAATTCATTTGGTTAATGAGAACTGGTTTTATGTTGAATGAAGGTATGTTTGGATGCAGTCTCGGGGGAGGTTTTTAAAAGACTTTATGGGCTGTGTTCACAGGGCCGGTGTGTATTGTGAGTGTGTATTGAAACCGGAGAGGACTATGTTGAGTGTGAAACCACTAGAGTTTCACAACATTTAATCACAGCCTGTGGAGTGAAGGGCCTCAGCAGAGTGAATCTTCCTGTTTGTGCGAGTGCGGGTCAGACTCTTGCGACCTTGCATTTGCCCTCTGTTACCGTGGTAACCTCAGGGGTGCAAGTACATAACCTTGTCAGCTTCTCTCTCATATCTGTCTGATTGTTCTGTCTGTCTTTCTGTCAACGGTATTCACTGCCAAGCAAAAGATGGAATGGAACTTTTGTAGCAGCACACAAATCGTTTTATTTCCAAAGAAGCAATTTAAATTAGTTTGAAAAGTCAATGTAGCAAAAGGACGAGACTGTTAAAGTTGGGATTAAGTTTAATGCAAAAGAGAAGTTCTTCAGCGAGAACAGAATAAACAAATGTCCCACATCATAGATTGGCTGGACGGCATCTACACTCACACCATTTCCAAAACAGCTCCGTAAGGGTTCGGATCCCAAGACCAGCCACTGTATTGCAGATAAAACTCCCTGGTCAAATTATTTTGAATATGCATTCGGTGCATTCATCTGACTAAGTATTAGAGATTTACATAAGCTCTAAACATACCACTTGAGTGAAGTAATGTATAATAAAAGTTTGAAGTAATTTGTACACAATTAAATTGTGGATATATTCAAATAATAGTTTTCAACTGCAATGTAAAACACATTTTGGGTCACAAAAAATCTATGGATTACAGGCTTGACTCCCCCTGCTGCCTGCATTTTTAAGTGATTTGTTTAATAGTTTAGACAGATATTTGCCGCTACACTGGAGAGCGTGTTGAAGAAGCACTTACTTCTCACTTTCCCTCCGGATCCATTACAAATTGAAGCTGAAATTCATTGACTGACCACTTGGGGCTGGGCCCAGAAGTGAGCAGATTCCCGTTGACACGTTGTTGTTTTTTTTTTTGTTTGTTTTTTTTAGAAAGCCTGGTACCAATATGTTTTTAGTATTACTAATTTTGAAATGAATGGTTTACTTGCGTGACAAAAATCATCCAAAAACAATCTGCAAATTAATAATAATTACTTGCTGCCTTATACGGTTGTCATTTTTTTAATTCATCATGCTGAATATAAAAAAATTGTACATTAATTATTAGAGGTGTAATAATATATCGTGGCACAATATAAAAATGTCACAATACATATACTATACCTATACCTAGCTGGTGGATGATATTATACTCTAATGCAAATCAAACTAGATCCTGGCACACTTTGCTTTATGGTCTTAACTTTGTTAACATAGTTTAATTTTACAGTTTAAACAAGTTTAGAAGCAGGTAATAGAACAGTTTTTTTTTTTCATTTCATTAAAAAAAAACATTTTGTTTATTGTGTGATATATCATTCTGTTAATATAATATAGCAGAATATGTTATTACACCTCTGTCAATTATAAAAGCTGAAATTCGATTTTCATAAAAGTCTCCAAAGTTTGTAATTGGTCAAGAAAAATCACCACAAACTGACCACCAACTAAGCTGTGTTTTGTGTTTGGTTTGCCAATTCTTAGGTCAAGCGGTAAAAGACGCCTCACAGGGGTATTTTAGAAAGCAGTTTTATTTTATGAACCTTTTCAATGATTAATCAGAAATGATTTGGCAATCATTGAACTGTATTTTCAACAGGGAGGATTGAACTGAAGAGTGACCTTTTCATCTGACTAAGTATTGCTAAGTGTAGGACTTTAATTAAGTATACACATAACTCAATGTTTTAACTAAAGCTTCTAAAGCACTCAAAACCAACCAATCGCGTATGCATCGATAATACATTAGCTGACTAATAATTGTTTGACGCAGACCTAATTAAAGTTATGTAGAGTTTAATTTTGAAACAGCATCATTAGTGTTGTCATGTGATGTCTGGAAGGTACAGCATGGCAGATAATTAATCATTTTGTCCATATGTCAGACTTCACGTCATCCGTCCTGTTCATTTTGATTCTATCACTCCTCGTGTCACTGGCAGCAGCTGTTTGTCATCTTCCCCTTGCTTTAACTTCATCCAGTTCAGTTTGAAAATGATCTTTAATTTAATTGCTGTATTTTCCTGGTATAAATGCTTAATTGAAGCACCCGAGGCAGTGCTGCTCAAGTCAATAAAAGACTGAGAATAGGCTTTATAGGGGCTGTCTATGCCTGTAATTAGAGCCTCCAGGCACAGGCCAAAATCTCTTGAATAAATGGTTATGCAAGAAAGACCTGCTGAGAGAGGGGAGGCAGGGAGCGAGTGAAAAAACCATTAGAGAGAGAACGAGAGTACAAATCATCATCTGTACTGGCACCTCAGGGACGGCTTCATCCTGACAGCAGCCTTACCACACACGTACTTACACAACTGTGAAAATAAAACAAGTGAAAAGTGGCTAATTCATAGTCAAAGCAAAACGCGAGAGAGCAAGAAAAGAGAGATAACAACCTTTGTAAATATACTTGATATATGACCAGAGGGATGAGAGAAAACAGGAAGAAAGGACAACTGTGAAAAGAAGGAATCCTGGGATGGAACAGTCACTGGAGGCAGGTTTCTCACAGGAACTGAATGTTGCTCCTTTAAACACTTATGCGAGACTGATGGTGTGTTGTTTAATTATAGTTGAATGTCACAAATCTAATATGTTAAAATATACGGTTCACTACAATCTCCAAAGAAAACGTTCAAAAAAAAACTTCATCCACACAAGCATTGCTTCGTCACTGCAAAGACAAGAGCAAAATACTAAAGGTGGCTTTATATAAAGCCTAACCCTAAAGTCATGTTGTACCATCAGAGAAAAAGGATAATCACTTCTGAACAAGACGAAAACTCTCACTTTACTATCTACTTGAGTATTTTTAAGTCATATTTTATGAGTCACGTGCTTGCTATTTCCAACAAAACAAAGTTAATCAATAGAACCAATCAGATAGCAATACCACAAAATGTAACTTCTGGTGCTTTAGACAAAGAGTTGATAAAGTAAAGGCTAAAAGGTGCATTTTTCATGGTCAATTGACACAGTTTTTTTAATTGTGTGAGTTTTTGTTGGAGCAATCATAGTGGGAGTGAAGGCATGTGATCTTTTGTTATTAAAACAAATGTGCTGCTATTAATTATCGCTAAGCCCCACCCCTTTTAATAACCAAGAACATCTGAGAACTGCTCAGAGCTTGTCCATGCATGAAAGAGTTCTACCAAGAAGATGTTGGATTTCTTGGAGATAAACATGATGGCGATCATTGTGCAATGTTTTAATGAGTCTGTGATTAATAAAATTAAAGATGTGATAGTCCCAACTATCTTTCACCAGCAACAGGGTAATATTTAATACATTTTCTTTTACAAAGTTAATGGTTTAGGAAATCTTCTCAATTAAAAGAACGGTTGGGTTTTGAGCTTGGAATGTCAACACACACTCTACAACTGTAACATTATGGTATACTTAACATATATTATAATGTCACAACATGCAAACGTTAACTTATTCCATGTTTTATCAACAAATGTCGCATCTTTGATTTTGAAGTTGACCCTGTCGCTGAGTCCTGTTACAGAATATTAATTTTTCTCTCATAATAACGACTCTTGAGGCAAGGTGCATGAACACAGCAAAATGGACAATTATTTTTTTTTGCAAACATATAAACAATAACCTTAATACTTCAAGGACTTCTGCTCTGTGTGTCTGGAGCATGAGAGAGGGGCATAAATAATTCCCTGTTCTTAAATGCACCCACATCTTACATCATGTTTATATTTTAGACAAACAATATTAAGACTAAAGAAATGATTAACAAAAAATATTTTACAGTCCATAGCTGACATTTAGATCAATCTTGTTTGGTTCTAAAAATTTTCAGGACATCTGTGTCAGCAAAATATACTTTTAGGTTTTATTAGAACCCCACTGTTTTACCTTTTTGCTCTTGTAAAAGAATCAGCTGAGAACTTCTCACATATACGTCTATAAAACCAAAATCTGAGGCAGTCTGAGCTCCTCTTTCAACTGACTGGGAGCTCAACTTTGATTGGCTGAATGCCCCTATTGTGGCGGGGCATAGCGATCTGTTCTTTGTTGTTTTACGGTGTTTTTCAATCATTTCTCAGAGGCGTATATGTTGCCCCACTGCCTCCTTTATGAACATTGTTCTGTTTTTTGTGCCATTTTTAAGTTTCGAGTTTAATCGGCGCTGAATTTGCCCCTTTTTCAATATCTGATGTAGATTTTTTTTGTGGAAAGGGAACATTTGCTGGTTTTGTTGCAAAACAAAAAAGTACAGAGCTAAAAAGACATTTGTGGGGGAAAAGTTTAAAATGGATAAACCCATTGCATATATTTTCAAAATGAAAAGTGGTCAAGGTATTTAGAGGGATTTCCAACTGTTTCCCTATTCCAACTGTTCTCAATATTTTTATATGTCTTTTCTTTCCATGTTGTTATGTTTTCGTATCAAATTAAACAAAGGACTGTGAAATAGGTGTTGTGTTCATAAGTGACTCCTAAATTTAAGAGAATTTGAGAGGAACGTTATGAACCATCCGTAGGGTAGAGAAAACATCTCAAGGATTGATCTTGTAGAAAGAACTTGTTTTCTTGTGTGTCTTTGTGCTTCTGTGACATTTAAAGTGACCTTGATGTGTGTCCACATCTCTGAAGGAGTTTGTTTCTCCTTAATGAAAACCTGCGTCTTTCTGGATCACTGACACCTCAGAGTTAATTGTCTGAAGCGGTTTATGTGTGAGTGTGTTGAATTCTTGTTCACCTGAGGGAATACAGCTTTCGGGGGAGAGGGTTGACCTAGTGAAATGTCTGGATAAGTTTGGCAACTTGGCTTTGTAAGGCACTATCCACCGGCCAGTGCTCCAGACGCAAACAAAGCACTGGGTCACTGAAACGAACATTTTTGAGAAAACCAGTCACTGTAGGGTGAAGAAGTGAGGAAATGCTAGTTTCAGTACTGTACTGATCGGCAACACAACTAGTATGTTTAGTATTATATCTGTGACTGCTGTGTTCTTCACAGGGCTTTATAGGGGATTTAGAGGTTTTTGTTGGGGTGAAAGCATGCGGGCCATTCCAGAATCCTGGTTTGTCATCTTCATCATACTCTGTCCTTGGCATCACTCTTTGTTTACAAAGACCAAGTCTAATGCCAGACGAAACAAGGACTGTGTTGCTTACAGCATACCGTTTTTAGGTGGACGCAGTTTTTTGGGGTTTTTTTTGTAAAATGGTTGTGAGACTTTTAAACTTTTATTTAGGGTATCTGTTCCCATCTGGTCCAACTTCAGATCACCAACCAGGAGTTGTAAAATCTAACTTCTGAGTTTTGAAGTGTGTATGACCAAGTACCTCAATGGCACCTTGAAATGTTCAAAACAGTGGTCACTGCTTACCATTTTAAATAGGTATATGACATGTTTTAAACATACCTGTAACATAGAATATTGCCAAGAACTATGTATAGGGGAATATTATCCCACCAAACAGGAAGTCATTTATTTTTTTCCCTAAATGTTATTGAAACTTACCCCAAAATGTCATATTTTCAGTTACATTTGAACTGACAGCTCTTAATGGTCCATGACATTTGTTCATCAGTTCTTTGGTCGGATGATCTTTTTTTTTCTTTACCTGTTTAAACTGTAATGGATTAAGTACACATTAGATTAGGGTAACACTTACACATGCACTCCAAAGCAGAATTTGAATTATTCAATTTACCTGATGTATGTTTTTGCTTGTGGAGAAAGCAGGGGGACCCAGAGTAAACCCACACTAGCCAGAGCTGAACATGCACCCACCACCTGGCCACTGGAAACCTACTTACAGAGACAACAGAATATTCCTATTGTTCCTGAAAAAAATAGCTCTATAATAGTGTGTTGATTCGCAAGACCCTTTGATTGCTGCTTGCGGCTTCACATAAACTGCCATTAACAATAAAGGGGTGCTTTATTAAGGTTCTACCCTTGAGTAGAAAGGATTTTACAACTGGAGCATTCTCAATGATGGGATGAAATGCTAGATTTTTCACACACATTTCAAACACACATAAGGGGCTGTTGCACAAAATTTTTCTTTTTTTATCCATCGAGTGTAATTCACCATTTGAAACAACTCAAGCTATTTAGTGAGGACAAACAGATCTTTGCTGTGTGAGTGTGTTTTGATGATAGATGATAGTGTTTGGAGCAGATGACTCGCCAGGAGACTTGAGTAGAGAGCAGCCAGGCCAAATTCTGCAAATCCCTACAGACCACCCAACACTGTGGCCTCTGTTCACGTGAGTGTGTGTGATAGAAGGATATCTCTGAACGTGCTCTAAGCATCGACGATGGTGTGTGTTTCTGAGTGTGTATGTTCTCACTGTTGTCTGTGGGTGTTTGTTATTTTAGTGCTTTTTCTGAGCTTGTGAATCTCACACACACATGTACAGATGGACACATGGTTTGGCGCCAGACAGGAGCTGGATCTCCTCTTAGGGATGTTGAGGGTCCGTGGGGATGGAAGGAAGGCTTGAATAAGGAGGAGAGTGAGGGAGGGAAGGATGGTGGGTCAGATTGGCATGTAAGAGCACTTCTGTTCTGCTCTCCTTATCAGTTTGGAAAGTCTGCTAGCGACTCGACAGCACATTACACCCTTTGTTTTCACTGAGGTGTGTTGGGGAGGAGGGGGGTTGACATTTCCTAAAAATAGCATCAGGAATTAAGTCCAGTGCTGGAATTGAGCATTTGTCCACAAAATAAAATAACAGTCGACTGGATGACTGTTAGAGACAAAGACAAAATAATCTAGAAAAAAGTTAAATATTGATTTGCACTTACATGAGTGAAGGAGCTTTTTGACCGCAATCCATCCAAAGACTTTCAGGCTCTTCAGTGTCTTTTATACAGGTAGAAATTTGAGATTACAAGCTTTTGTCTAAAGCGACTTTTATTTAAAGGAACACAACACTTTGATAAGTTCTTGCTTTCCCTGGGATTCGAACCATGCCTACTCCATTGAGCCACATATAAAATCATGTTAAATATCTCTATTTTCAGAATCATAACACCAATCAGTCCCTCCCCCTTCATGCATGTAGCCAATCCCCCACATTCAATAGCCACGCCCCCTTCCACAGGTAAATATCCTCACCCAACACATCCCTTCACTAGTCTACCTAGATTAACCAATCTCTCTGCAAGACTCCAAATTGTTTGCACTTGCATCTTGCTGAATCTCCTGTAGAACGTTCCTCGGAACATACTTATCTCAAGGTCACTTCCCTCTCTAGTACTGACTCTTGTTCCAGGACCCTGCTTACTTGCTGATTACTACATGCTCTGGGTTTCCTTAATCCTAACAATTGTTGTCGGATCCCGATTGATCCAATTTTAAGTTCTAGAAACTGTAGACTATATGGCTACCTGATGGGGGCAGCATAAATGGCAATTTAAAATAATAAAGAGTTTGATAATCCATCTAGTACAAATATAATGATATAAAATATAAAACAAATAAAACTATACCAGTACAAAACTACCCTTAAAGCTAATAGTGGATGTTGGCGGAAGCATGCTTGGACCCATGGTGAGTATTACTAAAATATTAATAAAATAAAGTAGAATTTAAGTTGCAAGCAGCAATCAAAGGGCTCTCACACCTCTGGCAGTATCACCCCTAAGTGGCCAATTTGTTGCACTTTGAACTGTAACCAATCCTAATTTAAGAGATGTATTCAAGTGAGAATTATTAAAATGACTGAAAAACAAAGGCAGATTAAATAATGAGAACCACAACATAAAGTGTCATGATCCCCAGTTGGTGTTACGAATTAGTTTTCTATAATTGTTTTGATAAAAGAAGCACCTTATCAATGTTAAATGTTTTATATCTTTAGTAGATGTGTGATATTGACTAATAACATAGTTGGCATATTTGGCCATAACAACTTTCTGTTCATGGTGAACTTGTGACGTTCAATGCCCTGTTGTGCATACATAGTTAAAGGAAGTTCAAAAAGCTTTGCAATATAACATCCCATATACTGCAGGTCTTGGTACTCTACACATTTGTGCTAAATTTCATTCGTGTATGAAAAAACCATTAGGACAACATAAGCTGGAACGCATTAGTTGGCGCTATAGAGCTATTTTTCAACATTAGATTCCCAATTAGACGTAAATTGTCAATAGTATGTGCAGAATTTTGTGACTTTTTGAACACATTTAGACCCTCTAAAATGCACCAAAATGTTCAAAACAATAACACTCTAAGCAATAAAATGGTGCTCGAGCTGTAAATATGGAAATCAGGGACTGAAAAGGAACCAGCTAAAAGGTAGACTATGTTTGTGCGACAGTCCATAGAAGCAGTCGTGCAGATTCTAAAATCTCTACCGTGATCAGGACTAATAAGCTGTACGGCAGGAATGCATTACAAGATCATCTACAAGACGCTGATATTCTAGCTGATGAGTTCATTTTCTATTAGTTCATCACAATATTTCATGCTGTAACTTTGGCTTAAAGGAAAGCCATAGTTTGTTTCGGCCACCTCTGCCCCCATGGTCCTAAACTCCACCTAACAAGGGCATTTTTGTTTAAAGTGGTAATATTTTATTGCCTGTTTTAATAAACCTTTCAATCTTCTTTATATCTTTCTGAAGTACTAGTTAGCTGCTGAAACATAAACATAATTTATTTTATGCACATACCCATAAAAAACTAACATCATCATGGCAATAAATGCCAGACCTTATTGTGATGAATTTTACGCTATAGCCCCAAAGATTTTTTTATCATCAATATAAAACTGATTTCTGAGAAACTGATTCTTTTCTCTTCACAAGTTCTGTTTTTGCTGCTTCATAAGTCTCTCAACATTGTTTTCTTGAGCAGAAGATACAGGCAGTTTGCTCTGGTCAGGGTACAAGACAGTCCAGAATGATGCTCTGTATTTCAGACGCTGCATGATGTGGTTCAAACTCAGCAGAGCAGTGTAAATCTTCAGATCCATAAATGATGGACATCTGAGGACAGCGCTGTAGATTCCATGGTAATTGAGCAGGTCAGAGAGGATGAACTCAGGTCAGCATCTTGCCACGGCATTTAATGACAGCCCTTCTTTTGCAACTCTCAGTTTCTATTGGCTGGCGTTCAGGCTTAAGGGTTATGCAGAGTTCCCCTGGCACCTACACAAACACACTCTCAGTCGCTTTGGTCAAGTTATAGTGTGCCAAGAGCAATGAAGTGTGCTGTGTGTGTTTCATAGCAGAGAACGCGCAGAACCTGGGTGAGCTCAGGGCCTTCAGACTTAAAAGATGAGCTTATTTGATAAAATATCTCAAATTATTACTGATCAGGAAAAAGGTTGAATGATGGTTAATAAAGAATTAATCTATGCAGTCTGTGTTTGTTTGTATTATGGCTGAATCTTACAAAATTCTGTCATGATTACAACTTAACATTAGTCAACATTACTTCACTAATGAAGGTTTTACCTCAGTAATATTCATAAAAAGGCTAATTTAATGGTAATTTGACTTTTTTTTTAAGAGAAATTAATGAAAAATGTAACTAATAAAATCAAACATAAAAATTTGACATCAGTACAGAGCACCTGTTGACATTTTTCTGCACCCCCGTTTCTATGGTTTTGCACAGACTTGGTCAAGTCACTTGGTCTTGGTCCTACGTTAATTGTTTCTTGGCTTTTTGACTGCAACTCATCCATGAAGTCCCCTTCTGGTCAGACTTTTCTGGACAGAAGATGGTTGTATCCGGATCCTGCTGGGTTCTGCCACTTCTGAGTTTATTTCACTGCTTGAAATCTTTAGGTTTTGAAGAATAATTTAGATGTTGTGTCCTGCTACTGCACACATTTCCTTGACAACCGTACTCTAGAGCAGAGTTTCTTAAACTTTTTGACACTGGGGCCCAATTTTCCTGGTACAACGTGATTCAAAGCCCATTCAAATAACTTGTTAATGTAAATTGATCCACATCTTGTTTGATTTGTGTTTAATAATTAAATCAAGACATTTTATGGTTTATTAAAGTAAAGTCTTGTGGGGAAAATGCTACAATATGATAATCTCTAATACTTTTATTTTCACACTGAACAGTTAAACCAAAGTTGTCGTGCTTGCCACAAATTAGGAATTCCAAAAATATTTAAAAGGCATTTTGATAAATAAAATTGTGTGGTAATAAAGCAAGCACACTTAAAATAAGTTTAAAATGAAATAAACTGTAAATGACACTTAAATAGACTGCAGCCTGCTGATGAACTTGACAAAATAGTAGTCTTAAATTTTGTATATATGTCTCTCTCCAAATCTGCGACAAATTAACAACAGTCACAACAGTCTGTTTTTTTTTTACATGCTACAAATCACATTTAATGTTAACCTCTTAATGAGAGATTTGGGCCTGTCTCTTAGACATGATCGAATCCTGTCTGGGTGGAATGGGGGAAAGGCTCACTCTTAGGGTATCCTCCAGAGATGCTCTGAGTCTGCTGCGAGCTTTAGTCTTAATAAGACTCCAAGATAAGTTGGAGTTCAAGAAACAACGGCTGTTAACAGAGAGAACATTGGTACGTCTTACCATCAATCGGATCTCTCTGCGTTTGTTTGGGAAACTGCAGCAGCGCGAGACGTGGTGCATCAACAATCATTGACGCTCGCAAGGAGTACACCCAATCTTCCAAATTAATTGTATTATTAATATCATTTATTATTTGGTTTTAATGTCCTATGATGGACTTGAGTGTGGTTTAAAAGGTAAAAAAAAAAAAACTAAAATGAAATAAGGCAAAGAGCCACATGCTAATTTGGCCGAGGCTCTATTGGCGCATAACACAACGCCTGACTGACACCTTACTGCTACCAAGTGCTAGGAAGCGCCATTCAGGTCCCGCGGCCCTCGCGGCCCACAAGTTCAGAACAGATTTTTTTTTTCCGCGCCCCCATGGTTAAGAATCACTGCTCTAGAGTCCTCAATGTTGTTCAAGCAACAATCCATCTTGACACCCCTATCTTTATATGGAGGAGACCGTCTTACTTAACCTCACCTTGGTAGTAGATGTTGGCTGTTCCTCTCCCTGCTTTAAGCTACCTACAGTGCTGTTTCTTTTTCAGTTAATGACTGAGTTTCAACATGTGAAATATATTTGTTCATCATACGCCTGACTTTAATCCTACAAAATCTCTCACTTTAGATTAAACCAAATATTGATTTTGATTTTCGATTTGTTTGATCACTTTTAATTTTTACCTTTACAAAAATATATTATTTATATTTCTGAAAGTATCAGCTCAAGACTTGAATAACACTGTGTGGATGTTTGTGTGTTATTTTTATAGTCATTGACTTATTCGCCATTTGCCAGTTTTAAACAGAAATTTTCAAAATTTTTACTCACTTAATATTGAGTAAAATGTAAAATAATCATTTAAGAATTTATCTGTTTGTTGGTTTTTAAATAATTTGTCAACACTTGGAAAAACATGTTGTTGGATTTTTTACCTGTTAATCATGTTTTGGAATATTTAGAACAAATGTATTTGTTCTGTAATTTGCATTAAACTTCAACATTTTTTAATAGTTTTCGCTTTTACTGTTACGTGTGTTGTACATGTGTTGCAAAAACATTTTATTGGAACCAGCTACAGTGAACCCATACTTTGAAAAATGTTGTGATGGAAGAAATGAAGATTTCCAGCCTCTCTCCTTCATAACGACAGAAGGAACTGTTTATCAAGGGACACTTTGATAGCTCAAAAGATGGCTCTGAAAACAAACCAAACCAACATGATCTTCCCTCTTGCGCAACCTCAGTATCTCGCCGTACATAGAGATTTATACTTAATGTAATACACTGTAAAAAATGTTGTTTTTCGGAAGCTGTGATTGGCAGAACTTTAAATATACAGTAACCATGTTTTTGTGAATTTTACTGTAAATTGTACATATTAAATTTACTTATTTTTTTTACAGTTTGTTACTATCTGATCAAAGTTTTTGTTGCTATAAAAACAGTTTACACTCAACAAATTCAAGGACTTAAATGGTAATGTTTCTTGTATAAACCGCATTTGCACATAACTGTTTTAACTGTTAAATTTAAAGCCTTAATCTAGAACTAACTACAGTTTTTTTTACTGTAAAGCATTACTTTTTCTGCAGCATTTATACAGTTTTTAGCAGTTAAATACAGGGATATATATTTCTACAGTATATGATTGCTGACTCACTGACACTACACAAACTGAAAGGGAAAAGTGGATGGGATTCGTTGTAATAATACTGTAAAAAATAGTTCTGTACTTTTTTTTTTCCTTAACGTGATTTCTGACATGTTGAATCTGTAGCGTATATAAATAACACATTGAGGTATGAATCTACCTCAAGCTCCTGTACTGATGTACCCACAGAAAGATCCTCCAACTGGGCTGAGAGAGAGCCATGTTCTGCTTCTCTTCTTCTACTTTTGTGCATCACTCCAGGAGGGTCGCTTACTTTAGGTTCCTCCAGACGACAAGATAGAGTCCCCTCCGAATCAGAATGTGAGGGATGCGGCTGAACACATGGATGTGTGAGAGCAAGAAAGAGAGAGAGAAGACAGGAGATTAAGTTTTGTTTCTCTGCACTCAAAGGCCAACTGCCAAGCCGCATCAAATGCGGATTCTCCACACAGTGCCATCTTAAATATCCTTTCATTCATGTAGATAGAGTGGCAGTAGCATCCAATTCTCCCAGTCTATTCACAAATGTCCATTCAACCAGATAAACACCACAGAGATTTCAAATATTCTGCTGGAAATCAAATATCACCTTTCAGTACTTCTGAGCATAGAATAGTATGCTGCGGCTATGCTTTTGATGAATTAGAAGCGACAATAAAGACTTTTTGTGGCGACAAAAGAGTTTTATTCCAGAAAAAAATGTGCTTTCTGTTCAATTCAGGGACCTGAAAACTATATACTTATATTGTAATAAGTATATATATATACTATAATATATATATACTTATTTTTAAACAGTGTATGCTTGAATGTTGTCACAGCCATCATAATAAAAAGTTACAATAGAGCAAATTCCAAGCTCCACGTCCATCGAAAAACACATTTTTAAAATCTACTAAAAGGATTCAGAGTGCCAGGTAAATGCAACTTCATATGAATTGAACCCAAGTCAAACTTGAATGAAATGGGTCAGAACACTTACCAAAAGTGAATAACAAATAAATGCATGTAAATCACAACACAAGTAACATTACACATACTACAATGGGAGTTTTCCATTAGTGTTCTATCTGTATTTCCATAACTGGCAGAACTTATTATGGAAGTAGAGTTTGTGAGTGGCTCTTACGGCTGCTAATATAGCAGACACCAGAAATTTCAAGTGATGTGAAACTGAGAAAACACATTTTAAATGGAGTGCTCCTTTAAGAATAACTCAAAAATCAAAACTGATTAAGATTGTTGTTAAAGTCAGATATCTCAGTAATGTCCAGATGAGTTTATTTACACATTTGCTTTTCATACTGAGAGCTAGCGACACATTATTCCAACAATAACAGACTGTTTTTTATCACATTATCAATTCTTCTCTCTGGTCTCTAATGGTTTTGCTGCCAGAGGGCACAGCTGGGGCGACATTAGGGTCACCCGGGCAGCACAATGTCACCCGGAGAGCTTTCACCTCTGCCTGAGGCTCCAGGCGCCTTCCAGAGATCACGAGCAAATGTGTTTAGAATTCTGATTTAAGATGTTCTTGGGTTCAAAGGTCATAATTACCCAGAGTCAGATGGATAAGCTTTCACTTATAACCACAGGAATCTTAAAGACATGTAGTTTTAGTAAAAATATTTATTTTTGGGATAAATGTGTGATTGCTTTTGGCAGATCATACATTTTTTTTTTTGTGCATTAATTAGACTAAAGATGAAAATGTACTGGCCTTGTTTTAGTTTAATTGTTACCTACGGCTAATTTTAACATTTCTAAACATGTTTTCAATGAACCCTTAGAAGTCCCGGGCCTTTTGTTTACAATTTGCTCCAATAAATTTGACATAAAAATGTCAAAAAGTTTCATTACATTACACAACAGTTCCACAACCTGAAATTCTACAAAAAAAATACAATTCTTATTATTACATTTTGTCATGTTTAAATGAAAAATCAAACAGTTGACAACAAACAGTTTTACACATTTTGTGCCACTGCGCTTTTCATGGCCAAACTTTGAAAAACATAAGCCATATCACAGGTTTTTAACTTCCAAGGGTTATCCATTTTTGTCACCATTCTATGACACTGATGGCACTGATTTGATGTCTGTAAATTTAAACCTAAAACAATTCTCACATTTTCTCACATTATAATTTTACTTACATTGCCATTTATGTTTCAACTCTTGAAATGCTCATTTAAAACCAAAAATATCGAAATGAAAACCTTTTTGAAACCTACACATTATATTTGAAATCAAAATTAAACAATAGTTGGCTTGCATCATTCAAAACAAACTCTGTGATTGGCACACGCACCAGTGAGTGTAGAGACTTGTAAAGGCTAAACAAACATCTGAACAGTTGATATTTAGTGATCATATCCTCCATATAATCTCACAAGGTGTGAAATATAGCTCTTGTATTACTTTCAACATTAAAGAGAGCAATAAAATAGTTATTAACCTCTTAATGGTCATTTCAAAATAGTTTCTGTTTTGTATCATTCTTATTTTCCTGTAAAAATGTAGGTTAAATGTGTTGTTTGTTTAGAGCCTTTCTGGAATGAATTGGATGAGTTTTATGTATGTTAGTGTATATGGCATCTTTGAGCGTTGTTTTGTGGATTGGAACTCAAATATTTGCTGAATGAATATTTATCTGAATATTGAATACAGAAGCTCAAAGCCTGAACTACTTCAAAAGAATACACTTCCGAACATAAGTTATGGCCATCTGTTTGAAATCTCACTTGTAAGCATATCTGAATGTCTTTAAAATATAAAATGCATCATTTTTTGTGATATTGTTTGCACCAGACGCTTTGTTATTATCACTGAGGATGTTTGTTTATTCTAATTCCAAAGCTTCATTTGTCTGAGTGGTAAATACATGTCAGTCGTCTCCTTTAATGCTCCAAATAACTCGAGCCACATCACACACTCACTCTGAGCTAACATTTCCACACACTCACACAGAGCAGCCCTGTTTGCTCAGAGACCAGTGAATGCTAGGTCAGCAAAAATTGGTATGAATGTCTGTATTTGACATTATTAAAGCCATAAACACGGTTCAGATCATCTTAAGGTTTGGAATTCATGTATTCGTTGTTTTCTGTGAGAGTTGTGAGGGTTGTAAATGTTTAAAACTCCAGGTTTTGCTCTGTCACTTGACTTTCTTTTCTGCTGTTGACTTTTAAAATCAAAATTGTTATTGTAAATTCCTGTATAATGCATTAAATAATAATATTCTAAGTAGAGCCTGTATTTAGCAAATGCTGACATGCTCTGTGGAAATGCTTAAAGCATATGATCCTAATGTGGATATTTTCAACATCACCATTTTTCCAGAAGTATGGAGGAAAAGCTTTGTATTATATGTGGTGTCTCTGAAAAAAGTCACACTGTTGGTTATTAACATTGCAAATTTGAAAGAAATTAAACCGTTTCCTCACTTTCAATCTCAGCACATCTGATTAGTTTTAAAAAAGGCAAATCTTCAACCTGTATGGCTGTGCATAGTCTTTTTCACTGACAGCAGTTCAGTTTATTATTTTACTAAATAGATCATGGAGTCAATTACTCTGATACTGCTTCTTGTTCAAGAGTTAACACAAGGTATACGACAGCTGAAACCCATGTCGTGCATATGTTCTATGTGAATCTGCCACACATTTTAATCGCTTTTTTTTTCACAATCCTCTCCAGTGTGTGGTTATGGATTGTACACTTTCCCCCCTTCCCTTTGCCTCTCTATTAACATGCATGGACCAAGAAGTGTGTTAACAGCCAAACTTTTTTTACAAAGAACTTACCCTCCTTGTGGAAGGTGTCACTGGTCATCTTTTGGGAATTGTCAAGTCAGCAGTCTTCCCCATGGTTGTGTTGCCCGTAGATCTAAACTGAGAAACCATTTTCAGGCCTTTGTGGGTGTATTGAGTTAATGAACTCAAGTGTGGCACCACAAGTCTTCAATGTAGAACCTTTTCTAAATTGAATAGTATGTAAAGAATGAACATATACATTATACAAGTTTCACCTTTTGGTTTGATTTGTTGAAATGAATCATTAAAATTACATTTTAGGAATTAAATGACTATCACCTGCAATTCACCATTTGCGCTCACACCTGTCAGCAATTTACAATAAGCAATGCATCTTTGACAGACCCACCTTTTGTTTGAGAAGGCAACGTGATGTGCGTTAGATACTCCTGTCTTTTAAGAGCAGTGATACGTTTCAGGAACGTCAACACCTTTACACCATCGCTGTGCATTCAAACAGAGAGAGAGAGGGCAGATTGAGAGGAAAAGATGCAATCTGCCCCTAATCAGGGTGCATTCGCTCAAATGGCTTTCATTCCTTTCTCTTCCATATCGTGTTTTATCTTCTTTCAATCTTATCTGAGGAAGAAACAAACAAATAAGCGACGCAATTCTCTTCCACCTGCCGTTGCCAGGATGCAAACACACATTTTTATCTTTTCTGTAACTCTCCTCCGAAGCTGAATGAGCATGAACGAGTGATGCATCGGCCACTTTAAAACTCTTCCTTTTGTCTCTTTTCGTCTTTCAACAGCCTTCCAGCATCTCTCCATAAATTGGCCAAAACCCATCCATCTGCTCCTCTGTCACTTTTTCCCTCCTCCTTCTTCTTTCCATCTCTTTTACACTCCTCCTCCACACTTCTGACATACTCCATCCATCTCTGACAAGGTGATTGGTGTGTCAACAGGTCAGCTCCGCAGAGAGAGAGTGTGTATGTAGATGCTAATAAACGCCGATGTTGCTAATGCAGTCTCAGCTGCCGTTTAGCTAACGTTTTAATGGCTTTTTCAGATGATACAGAACGACTGATGATACCGTGTGTCTGTGCATGTGGCACAAGCAATGCACATACACCTGCATTCCCCATGACTAAACCTCTATGGTGATGTATAAGCTCTGCCCCACCACCTTCAAACCAATCATCATCTTTCCTTCCTGACCAGGTTGAAGAAATTGTTTGTCTGTCGACAAAAAGAGATGTTTTTTTGTAGGAATAAAAGATGTGGAGTGTTGATATTCTTACCATTTACTGAGTCAAAAAACTTGTAAAAATAACAAATGTAAAGTGGGAAGATGAAAGAGGTGTTCAGACATATGCCCTAAAAAAAGGTTCTATATATAACCAAATCTGCTTATTTGACTCGTAATCATAGGGAAACTTTTTGGGTGACAACTAACATTTCTCTTTAAGTGTGCTATTTAGCTCTAACATTCAAAACTGCTATTTAGAACCAATCATCAAATGTTTAAAATAAATAAACTTTGGAACTTTGGGATAGTTCACTTGGCTTACCCAAGGAATTGTCGGAGATCCAGCAAGACACAGACGAGAAACATGTAGACCACATGGGTAACGGAGATCAGCGACATAGTTGACATTGGCCGAAGAAACTCTGCGACACTGACGATGGACCATGGGTCGTCTGGGAGAAGGAGTTTATATAATGGATTTGGCATTGATGATTGGCAAATTATTATACACAGATGAGATCTGTGGTGCGCAACCTAGATCAAAGTTCTTCTTCCATTGGTTGCCCGGGTGTTTTCTTAAAATTGTCAATGTGGAAGTTTGGATTAGAGCAGTTACTCCCTCGCGTCAAAAAAAGCCAGTTGATGATGCTTGAATATCCATTTTGGATGCCTTCTAGACAAGTTTCTAAGCATAGCCATTGAAAGACAGACCCAAGCAGTACCAGAATACATAGTAGACTAGTCCAGATCCTGCTATCGACAACCCTATTGATGGTCTGACAGTAAGAGCCATTGGTTGCTGGTTCAAGGCTGACCTTCCTGGAAGGAATTTGCATGTTCTCCCAGTGCTTGCACTGGTTTCCTCTGGGTACTCCGGTTTCCCCCACAATCCCAAAAAATACATGTTAGTGTCAGGTTATTTGTGACAGGACTGGCGACCTGTTCAGGGTTTAGCCCCACCTCTCGCCCGAATACAAACGGTATTCATTTGTGTTGTGCCTAGTAGTTCTGCTGTTTCCATAGTTTTCTCTCAGTGCCCATGTGAGTGAGTGATATGTAGATGAGTAAATGAGCCGTGAGAGATAGCACTGAAAGCCACGTTCTTCTATGCCGCTCTCAGTTTGAGTGTGTGATCATGAGATCAGACAGACAGTGTGGGAGCAGTGCGACCCTGTCTAAATCCTTCTGTTCTCTGTTAGCACTGACAGCTACACACATTTCCTCAAAGAACAGTGTGTGTGCTGCTTCAAAACAAGAGTGATGTTACTCTTTAGCTGCAAACAGGAATTAAAACATGTTGTTATATTGGTTATTTAGTCATCAGTGTGTCCATTCATCCATATCTGGGTCACTTTTATCTCTCTGTTTTGTATCTATGAGTATTATTCTATTTCTGTCTGTCGGTCAGAAGAAGAAACTTTGGATCAGTGTCTATATCTGTCTCTCTGTCAGCATACCTACCTGTTTGATTTGAAAAATAATTCAGGTATACCTATCTAAGAAATTATTCAGTTCTATAATTTGTCTTATCTATATCATAATTCAAGAGTAAGTCTATCATTTATTTTTGGATTGTTTGTGCGGGGGAAGCACGATGACCCAAATGCAAGTTTACAAACAAGGTTTTTTTGACTAGCTTTGGTGATCAATGGGCAACATCTAATCTCCAATCAAGTGGCAGCAGCTGAATTAAATGGTGAGGGGAGCACATGAGGGAAGGAAAAATAACAAAACTACAAACATGGAGCAATTCCTGACATAGTTATTCTAAATTGCCTTTTGGTTATATTTTAATTTCTCTGTGTATAGAGTAAGTACATCAACTTTTTTTTATTAGTTTGTACAGTCACGATTATGGTATTAAGGGTTTTGCTATTGTTTTGCACGAATTATAATTTATATGTACATAGTCTGACATAGTATGTAAGTAAAAACATCAGTTATTTTATCTAAAGCAAATTAAGACAAAAAATTTACTTGTGTTATATTGATATAGCCAATTAAATCCAAGTGAATTTGCTTACATCCTGCTACTATATTTTGCTTCTTGCTACTGTAAAAGTTTTGGGGGGCGGAACATTCCTTCGTTTGTCATAATGTTTATGTTAGCTATTCAGAACTTAGAATTTGAGTCTGTGGAACTCCCTCCACCAACAAAAAATACTTAAGTAAAGAGGGTCGGTATGATAAACGAAACACGATTGTAGCTAATCAGCAGCAGGGGCATGTGTTTTCAAGACATGGCTTTTGGTGTTATCAAACACAATTTTATTACTTAACTATCTTTATTTTTGTCTCTGCGTGAATACCTTGCAATTATTCCAAACCATTGATTTTGTAATACATTCAATTTTCTTTTCCTAGGTTACAGTGTCAGTTACTTGTGTAGCGAAGCTGTTGGAATAGTCAATAGGGGCATGGTAAATTCAAGTGTAAACTTTACTTTTTTTTTTATAATTACTGCCGTCTTTTGATGAGCTACAGTACTCCTTCGTTTTGAAAAGGTATTCAATTTTTCAAATGGTGGCTTATGAGGCAACTTTTGTGGTTTAGGAAGACTGATTTTGATACTGAAATGGATAAATGTGTACAGTATGTTGAGTGCGTGATTGGAAAAGCAGACATCTCCTGCCGTTTTCTGTCAAGAGTTCATCCAGCACTAAGGCTAAGTTGCATGGAAGCTGATGCAGCGCTTCAGCTGAGACCACAGGAATGCAGAGTATCTCTCTCTCTCTCTCTCTCTCTCTCTCTCTCTCAAGAACAATCACTATTAAATAGCATACTTATGGTTAAAACATAGCCTTATTTTCTCATGACCACCGATCAAGCACTCACTGCGAGAAATCACATATTTAAATTCTCAGCTATTTCCTGTTGGTGCTTTAATCTCCTACACCAGCTGAGAGTTTATCTGCAGGTTTATGTGTTTTAGCAGTTTACAAGCTTCTACAGGAAATATGTAATTACTAGATATGAAGATTTGGCTCATACCCAGATGAACTCCACAGGTACAAATACATCTACATCACTATGTTAGATTGTTGCGATATTGAAATGATTCTATATTAATGTAAACGTTGCCCAAAATGTAAAATAAATTAATTTATAATACCAAGTTATATACACAACACAACAATGATGTTTTAAAAATTACCATTCTCTGCCAAACTGATATAAATCAATCACAGTTGGGTATACATCACTTTACTCAGCCTTCAGCTCTATTAAAGTGCATGGCAGAATTCAGAGTTCGAACCTTTTTCTAACCTTTAAAAAAGGTATCCATGTGTAAAGGATAAAGTTTGAATAATGTATCATTTATTTATCTAAAACCAAAAAGAGAAAAAGCTAAATGGATGTTTTGGAAGTTCACTGGTTGGCCACTTTAACATCCAAAAGATCTTGATATGGATGTATTTCTTTGTTCAAAGAAATTCATCATTGAATGTTATTCTAATCTATCGAAAACACATTAGTGCTGTTGTTTGGACTCTGTTAGAACTTCAAATTATTAATTTTTTTTGCAGGCTGCTGTTGTTTTTGGGGTGCGTTGCGAAGTTCTTAACATTATTAAAGCACTTTATTCAATCTTACACTGCGTTGCATGGAAATGGTTGATCCTGGATGCATAAACTGTGATTCACTGACCATAAGATTCCCTGCTTGGACAGTCAGCAACCTGTAATTTAATCATTTTTATTAAAGACAAAATGTGTCCATCCCATTTTTAGACCTTTATGGTATCCTTCATGGTTGTGTCTGCAGTAAATTGAAATGGGTAATACAATACATTTAATAACATTTCTGTGCATGTTTAATACCAAATACCAAAGTAAAAGGAAATCAAGGACTCGGTGTAGTTTGCTCCTATAATGAAACAAACCTCTTTAATAACCCAATAAGCTTTTTTCACCTCTGCCCTCTGTAAAACTGCTACTCTTCCATCATTGACAATTACTGAGCACTCACACTCCACACAGAGAATGTGACATGCCTGGATTGAACAGTGATAGATGTGTGCAAGCGTGTGAGGATGGGAATGTCTTTAAGAGGCCTGTTTGAGGGACTTGAGTTCATTATGTGAGCTAACATGCATCATTTACAGATCCCTCTCTGCGGATGCAAACTCAGCATTTCAACGTGGCTCGTCGATATTTTGATATCAACACTTGAGGGAGTTCCTCTTTAACAATGTTACTTGACACTTGGAGAAGAACTATGTTTTATTCTAAACTCATTATATGTTTAACTTTAAAATGTGACCATCTTTGTTAAAGGTCCCCGCAAACACATCTGTCCCTGTATTTCACTTATTCTAAGATTTCATAAGTCTGAGTCATGATTCTTGTTCATTTATCATGGTGCGTTACTAAGTCTAGATTCCAAAAATATACTTTTTAAAGGATGGAATGTATGTCCATGGTGCCTATATATATTTCTGAAGGGGTGGGGCTTTTTGGTGGCCACGGCAAATTTGTGCAAAGCTGTTCAAGAAAAGACTAGTTTTTATTCCAAATCTAACATGTAGATTAAAAAAAGGTTATTAGCTTTGACATTTTTGGTTTCAAACAGATATTATAAAAGTTATGAAACATGTTACAAGGTACTTGAAATTAAAATATGAGAAAATACACGTATGTCTTTCAGTTTCATTTTACAAAGCTGTGCCATCAGTGTAATCTGGGTGGAAAAGAAGTGATATCCCTTGGCGATACATGTGAGATGGATTGTGTCTGACACAAAAAATGCTGTGAAACACAGTGTATAATGTTTAGGGGAGGTTCACTAGTGTTTTTTTTATACAATTTTGACCTTGTCTTTGCTTTATTTATTATTTTTATGTCTCAATTTCTGCTGTTTTTTTTTTATTATTATTTGGTAACCAGATTTTTTTTTTTTGTATAATATCAGTTACAAAATGTCACTATATGTATAATATGTATAATGTCAGTTATTAATGTCACTATAAAAATAGTTTTAAAGGTAATTTATTAGTGCACATTGTAAAGAAGTGAGAAATTATCAAAAAGACCATTGACCTTTAAGGGTTAAGCAGATTTATAACATCAATCCACTGTTTATAATATCAATAAAACTCACAGCTTTGATTCAGAAGGCAGCAGCAAACTTTGATTCGCAGAACTAGGATTACTGGATTGTTTTAGCATTTTCATAGGCATATATCATCATTTATTATGATACAAAAAGCCGTTTCAAATTAAAAGTCTCTGATAGACAAACCAATAAATAAACTGAGTTTGCCTCACAGCTGTAAGTTCAGTTAAACCATCTTGAACACGGTACTATTTCTCTGGTCAATAGAAACCATGGCTGAAAGCTGATTATGCCTTACATAACATCTCGACTCTGTTTTTATTCTCGCTATTTTTCCATTCTCTCCCTTTATTATAGATGCCGATCTGATATCTGAATGGTGTTTAATAAATAAACCTCACTTTACCAAACTAATCTGTTGGGCGATGCACATGATTCATTCTCCAAGGTTTGTTGTTCGGAGGATGAATCATTTATAATGATTTTGATCATTATAAACAGCAAAACTCACTACAAGCCAGACTCTGCAGCATCCTGCTTTACTGAGTGCGTGGTGTAATGTGTGTGGGTTAATTAAACGTGATTAATGGTGTATGTTTTCACTCTTGTGGCATCTGTGACGACACAAAGCAGCGTTCAGCCACATCAGGCTCAAAGATCACTTACCGACACACACTCTCATCAATCACACACACACACACACACACACACGCACACACACACACACACTCAAACACACAACAGCATGCAGCCACGTCAAGCTCCACAAACACTGAATAAGTGTTTATGTGATCACATGTGATGGGTCCCCTCTTAGTAACACACACTGTCATCAATCACAGACACCTACATGCTCACGCTAGCCCCCAAAACATCTCTTTTCCATTTGTGTCTGTCCTTTTACTGTTGTTTCTGTCCATAAAATGCACATCATATGTTCTCATCCTGTTTTGACTTCTGTGTTTCCTCATTCCATTCAATTTCAGATTTCTCCCTTTTTTCTTCCCCTCACTTCTTCATTCTTCATTTTTTTTTCTCCTCACTGTTTCCCCTTTTCTTGTGCTGCAGTAGCCGTAAGGGGGAAAGGCTGGCCAGCGAGGGTCACCAGAGGGAATTCTGGGAGCTGTGGTTGCACTCATCCATTACCCTGCTTGTTTCTCACTCTAGCAGCCCTGCGACAGGCTTCTATTAAGAGCTCACACTCGCACACACACGCACACACACACATGCATTTGATCAGTGCTTAGATTACACTCTAAAAGCGCTGGACACACACATCACGGTGCCACAGACAGCCTCGGGCTTCTTGTGCGCGCTAATGATATTCAATATTCCACTGCACTTCTCATTATGCAAGAAAGCATGGGTTAGTGTATGTTCAGGTGCAAGGAACGTTCTAGAATGCAAAAACTTGACCTGAAAAAGGTAAAAAGAGCAAACTGCTATGAGAACATTGTTTATATCAAAGTCCTGGTCATTACTTTTAAAAGCAACATGAAACTCCTGCTCTGCTTTCATATTCCTAGAGCTGCATTTTGCCGAATTATTGAATACCAAGGTCTGATTTTGCATTAGACATTAAACAGTACATCAAATGCCCATTTCTCACAAATGGATCGCATTCATTGGGGAATTTATAAAAAGTCTATAATGTAGCAAAGTCAGCGGTATAAAGGTACAACCTTTTACTTCTACAATAAACAGCTCAGTTTAAAATAAATAGTTTTACAGTTTGGTCTTTTAAGTGATCAATCGTAGCACAGCACTATCAGTTTGTAGCAGAGTCTTTTGATCAGGGTCATTTGGAACATTTGGAGAGAATAAAGTGTTGTTGTTATGATTTTAACAAGTGTAAACACAGTTGTTTGACAATAAATGGCTTCAACGAATCACTAACTATGAGTGAGAAAAAGGTTTTTTTGTTCTCAATCAAATTTTCTGAAAAATGGTCAAGAAATCTAAAATTTTGCCAGGATGCGTAAACCTTGGAGAACAACTTTAACATTTTGTGGGTGGGTGAACAATCAGATACTTTCAATATCTCACCAGCTCCAATATCCTTTTCCCAGTTAGTGAGGGATTGACAATAAGTTAATGGCTGACTGTCAACTTTTTTAGCCTTAAAACCATATATTTGTAAGTCTTATATATTATCATATAAGTCTTTAAGTCTTATCCAAGAAATAGATAATGGAAATGGAAAAATGGTAAACAAAGTTTAGATAAAGATTGTTTGTGTAAAACTTTGCATTAAGATGTCATTTCTGAATGAAATGTTAAGAGAGAGGGATAAAAAAGCACAGGTGCTGCAGAGAACGTCTCGAAAGATGGATGAAGAGTTGTGGCACCAGAAAAGATGGAAGAGTGAAATATAGTATGGAGGGATGACGAGTGATGAAAAAGGGAAATATAAAGGGAGAAAGAGATGATCTAGTCATATCTCAGGGGTGTTTCATCACCCCAAACTCACAATAAGCATCGATCCACCTGTACCTGAGTGTGAGTGTGTGTGCTTCACAGCATTGTCTCATTCACCCACCCACACACACACCCACGCACACACGCACCCACACGCTCAAGATTGATCACTGAATCAGTCTCTGCAGCATTCAGCCATAAAAGCTATAACTGGCCCTCATAAAAGCAGATTTATCAGACCAGGGCTGTGCGGTGCCCACACGCCGCCCAAAAGCATGTGACACCTCCATGATTGGGCTGGAATTGAACAAACGAGTGCTATCGACTACACATCGGATAAGTCAATCAGCCTCTGGCACACACACTCACACCAACTAGGCCTTAAGTACAGAGTCAGTTTTATTTCTGTATACATTTTATTGACAAACAAACCCCTAAATGTAAACACATGTGGCCAGGCGCTCGTCCTCTTACCATGTACACTGGGTTAAATATAAATAAACTTTAACTTGGCTCCCCTTTGAAGAGACTGAAACCCAGTGAAGCTTTAAATACAAGTAACCGAATCTTGCTGCGAAAAGCTAATTACACCGAGTTGTATTTTTCCCTCTTTGAAATGTTGCATTGGTTAGTTTTGCTTGCAGTTAAGCGGGAGTCAATTTCCTCAAACGCAAGCTTCTTAGATAAACTGGCAAACATAGCCTTTGGTGAAGGCTCTGTAAAAATCGCCCATGCCTATAGGAATCCAATCAGAGGGAAGGATCACAGCCTTCAAGTAGAAACTGCTCTTTTTTCCATTAAAATCTGACTTACAGCATTAAAAGAATGTATAATCATAAAAGCCACTTGGTTGGGTACACTGATTTAATTCTTTGGTATTGCAAAAGCGACTCAAATGGCAACAACTCAAAGATCTGTAGGTTTGTATTAAATCAGAGTATTAAAGTTTGGCTTTTTTACTGCAATAATGAACAGATGGTTGTTTTTAAAACAAAAACAAAACTCTGTCTTTTTTAGACAAAATAAAAATAAAAAGTGTGAACATTTTATTTATAAAACCAGGTGAACCTCTCCTTAACCTTAAATGCTGTTCCAAGCACTATTTGTGTCATTGTGCTTTTTTGTGCCAGAACTTTGAAAAACACAAGCCCATATCACAGGGCTTGTACTTCCAAAGATTATCCCTTCTTTTCACCACTAGATGGCATTGACTGCATTGATGGCATTTGGGGTCTGTAAAATGAATCTGAAACGATCTCAAACCAAACCAAAATAATCTAAACTAATAACCTGAAACCTACACATTATATTTGAAATCAAAATTAAACAATAGGTAGGTTGCGTCATTCCCAGAAAATAGTCATTGTGATTGGCGCATGCACCGAACGCCTCTCAGGAAGGCCACAGGCTAGCCATTGAACTAGTGACCTTCTTACTGACGTCTGCATTGCTACCCAATGCACCAGCATGCCACCCCTAGTTATAAATCCCATTCTCAAAAATGTCACAAAAAGACACAAGACACCAGTTCATCGCAAAGAGTATATTTTTTCTACATTGAAACTAATTGGTTTACAAAATGAAAAAAAAAATGAAATATCAGAGTGTGGGAGTTTTGTGAGAGGAGAAAGAGAGAATAATTGACAGGAAGGCAACAGGAACTTAAATGACCCCTCATTACAACTGAGGTCTACAACCGTCTGTGAACAAGCATCAAACTTTGAAGGTTTTGTGAAAACAAAAAAGTTGTACTCGCAAGGTGATTTATAGTAATTTTGATATCTGAAAATATTTTGTGTTGCATTTTCAAATATTAAATTCCATTCATGGGGCCACTAAAAATGGGCCCTAGATTTATTTGACAATCTTTTAACACTCACCTTTTGTCACCTTGTTTAACTTTTCTTCACAATTAAAAAGGTGAGAATGCATACTGGTGGCAGGCTGAAATTAAAGTAACCCTGCTTGCACATCAGAAACACGTGTTCGCTGAAGCACCTGCCTTTCCAAGAGGAAAGAAATCAGCTTTAAAGGCTTTCCAGTGCTAATGACATTACTTTAAAGGGTGCTATTGAGAAGACTGTGTCACACTTAGTGCCTCTTACATGCGTGATTATTAAAACATAGACCTGACTGTTTTAATGGCCTCCATCGCTCTGCAGGCTTTTCATTTCCCGGTCGGTTTAAGACACAGAGCCTGTGGTTGTAATGAGCCTTTTTGGTCGTTTCTAATTTCATATTAAGGTAAAGTTAAGGGAGAGCACGAGCGCATATCCACTGGTAAGCACAGATACACATATATCTCAGATTACACTTTAAATCAGACGTGGTGCTTTGGAGAAGTACACCAAGTAGGCCCTCAAACAGCTCAATGAATAAATGATCAACACAGAATTACTTTGTAAGATTTTAATTACTTTGTAAGACTTATAAACTAATTTGAAGGTGTAATGTGATTTTTTTTTTTTAACACCTGAAACCATTTACATAACCTCATGAAGTGCTGTCAACGACATTTTATTTCACTTTGTAGCAGTATGATTCAAAGCTAAAAGTATTTTTGGCCAACTTGAGACCTAAAAAACTGGCAAAACTGAACCCTACATTTTCACTTACCTGGTGCTGTGTTATATTTGAAGGATACCATTCTTTCTCCAACATAACTGGATAGTCTTTAGCTTGTAAAAGGGCAGAAGCTGTCATGGTGGTGCCACAGTCCAAACACAGCAGAGCACCCAGATGACCCCTGTCATTGAGGATACATTTTGACAAATTTCATCCATTTGTTCCAACAAACCTTGTCCGAAGCTTTCCTTACGGTCGGTAAACATACAGTGAAATGCCAAATAATTACAAATATTTTTCAAATTATTTTTAAAAACATTTCAATTGTTAATTAATAAACCAACATAATCAAAACAAACAAATGCATGTGTAATGCACTACAGGAGTGCTAGAATATATATATATATATATATATATATATATATATATATATATATATATATATATATATTTCATTATTTTATATCTCACGATTTCTAATTTCTCACCATCACCTGGGAGTTAAACAGGGTCTAATAACATTCACATTTTAGAACACCCTGAAATCTCTACTGATATTCAAAATAAAGGCAGCATTTCCAGCATGTCCCATTGAATTTTATGTATATTCCCCTTCCCCCTTTCGCTTAATTTATGTTTTTAAAATGTTACCTCTGACACTGCCTCAGTCTTTATCACACCCCTATGACCAGCCCACAGTGTGGCCAGTATTTATATAAGTGCATATGTGTGGAAGCGAAGGGGAAGTATCTGTGACTACCACAGCCTCGAATCATAAAAACCCCCTTTCCCCCATGAGGTGGCACATTCCATCGCTCGGCCGTGTGCCGCACGGTGCCTGAGGCTACACTTCAGGAGAGACTTTTTAACCCTGAAAATCAGAAGTGAATACAAGTCCAGCACTTCCCACCTATGTGCATTGAGGAAAGAAAAGCATCCCCCATGGCCCCTGTAAGTCTCAAGGTTTGAATAGGGCATTGTGCTGTAGACTACTGGTTCTGTTTTAGACTGGCCTGTGTTATTGCGCCTGAGTCACGTCTTGTCATTCCCGCTGTCAAAGCAATTAACTTCATGTTAGCCAGAGAACACAATCTATCTGTTTCTTACCCAACGCTCCGGTGCAACAAATCCCACCTCTTAACCCAACACACTTCATTTTCAAAACAGACATGTGCTTGTGATGCCTCCTTGCGATGATCAAGGATTGCATTTAAACAATCATCTGAGGTAGAGTTTAGGTTGCTCAGCCAATTTTAAAGAGTAAATTACTAGGGAAGTTCTGCTGGTGGAAGTTTTGGGAGCTCAGCCAGTTTCGCTTTCTCTTGGCTTATGTCCGGGGATGAAACATAGGCCCCTCATCAAGCAGTCAGGCCCCAGGGCCCCGTGGGGGCCAGAGCGGGTGAGACTCTACAGACATAGCAGGATGATGGGGTACTAATTCAAGCCAAGCACAGGGCTCCTTCCTGACACAGACAGCAGAAATACACTCTCTATTTCTGTGACCCTGGCAAAGGAAAATAGCCTTCGGTAATTAGGAGGGAGCCAAGGAGCGGGTGAGAGGGTAAACACGGCGCAGGCGCAACACTCTAAACCCCGGGCACCTCAGAGGAAGGGGTGATGACCCCGTCCACATAAAGCTGTGATTTATAGCACGCAGGGTGCAGCAGCGGGGATGCGGTACCCCTCTTAGAGAACCAAATTACTGAGGTGCAGATTAACACAGTCCGCTCTGGGCCTGCTTCCAGATCCGAGGAAATTTTTTATTTACATTTTTCCACTTTCATTTCCTGCTTTCTCTTTTAATGGTAATTGCTTGGTGTTAGAAAAGAGGCCTCTCAAGGTCCTTAAGAGTGTTCGATTCAGGGATGCAGAAGTAAAAGAGGGACAGTGTTGTGTGCCGCACATGTAACTTTTTTTTTAATTTTAAAACAGGCAGAGGTGTGCTGGCAGATGTGTCAGCCTTCATATATCATCTTGGCAGTTTTAGACTCAGAATGTTCACAGTAATGTCTGTTTCTATGGTTATCATTTATATTACAATGCTTAGCTGTTGTTGTTTTTTTTATTTCAAGGGATGAATAGTAATTATTTTTAAAACAGCCTTTAACTTTAATAGATCATACAACACTCGTGCATGATAACAACTTGCTCCGTTGGACCAGTAGGTACCTTCTCTGAACATGGTGCAATTCTTTATACTTTTGACGACAAGTTTTATCAAAAGAAAAAGGGTTATAAGTTACTCAGGGTTCCGTTTTGCAGCATAAAAACATGCTAAACATAAAGATATAAAGAAAGGGTTTTCTCCACCAAGTAATCAATCTTCCAGTTGGCAAAACAGAAAAGTGTCTCTGGTGGATGTACGTGTGGATTGTGGTGGATTATCAGTATGGAGGGGGTACTATTATATACCTATAAGACCAGCTATTACAGGCTGCCAGTAGGTTCAGTAGGCCATATACTGAACTATATAAATGGGGCTGACAATGTCTAATAAGAGCCATAGAATTGCAAATTAAATAATTTAGCTTCAGATATGGTCAATAATGTATTTGTAAGCTCTTAATGTAGAATAGAAGTGAACGTTTCAAACAAACTACACTTTTTTTCACAAGAACACAGACTAAACCGTTTCTTGATTGATTGTAACAAGTATTGATCCTAATGTATGGAAGATCTTAGCAAAAGAAAATGTCTCATCATGTTTGAGGCATTTTAAAGGGACCACATAATGTTAAAAATTAAAGGTGGTGTCTGATAAAAAGTTTAAGGAATATGGAAATGGTCAGGATGTAAATGTAGGATTAACAGCTCATTGCCGGATATTTAATATTTGTTGATGCCTGATAATTTTATTGCAGGGTCCTTACTTAACCTTAGGAACTGACTTCAATTTAGGCTAAAGAGCTTCTGTGAGCGTCTTTCATATCTGATGCTGAATATTGAAATATATGATTAATGAAATCAGTGGACAAGGACTGTAAAATGTATATTTTGTTACATTTTGTTTTACAGGTTTGCCTTTGAAATTATTGAGGGCTTACATAGTCTTTGTTTATAACAAACATTTTAAAATAACTGATTGTTTTGGTTATTATTGTTTAGGTTTCTTAAAACTTCAACATTATAAACATTATTATAAAGAGTGTGAAAACACTCAGCACACTCTATGAATAGAAAAATATAGCGTAATTGGTTAAGAAGGAACATCTTCTATAAATATTTGTATTAATTAAAACATTGTTTGCATCGTTATCTTACATTTTCATAAATGTCTGGTTTTCTATAGTTCAATAGTTGAGATTTATTGAATCCATTTGCTAAGCATTTAAATAAGTGACTTCATTTATGCTTTGTGTCAGCGTTCTATTTATTCATTACGCCCTGCACAAACTAATATTAATGATTTTGCCTAAGCTGTCAATATTTAGCTAAATTAAAATCTAATAGACTCCATCTATAGCCTCATTTATGAACAGTTTTCATAAAGTTTATTATACTCAAACTAAACCATGCTTAAGCGGCCTGGAGTCTCAGTCTCAGAGCTCTTCAATGGTCGCTCGGAGCAGGTTTAAATGAGTTTTGCTTGAGTCTATTGATGGAGGGACGCGCGCTTTAAATTAATCGAGGAGTGAGGCGCGGGACAGCCTTAATGCAGCTTTGCGCTCCTGTCAATGGGAGGTCTATCTCGATGAATGCTTCAACTATTTCATGTGGATTTGGCTGCGATATTTTCCTTTTCTTCACCCCTCCCCTCTTTCCCGTTAGGATGTGCAGGAATGCATCTCGTACACAGTGTTTCCATTAGAGCGCGGCACCAGGGTCGAGAGAGCCCGCGGGGAGCCTAAGCTGCTCCCGCTCTCGCTGTTGGCTTCTGGGTTTCTCTTGTCGAAGTAGCATTTCCCTCCGCGGTAGTTGATCTTCAAATTGATATTCTTCCGCGCGATAGTGCACTGCAAATAAACATGGACGACGTGTCCTTCTTGTTGAGATTTCACTACCCTCGTTAATTTAAAAATAATTCACAGATTTGACAATGTAATAAAACTTAGCAATGAATCAACAAATTAATTCTGTTAATTGCATTTGGTGATGAATAGCTTAATATGTTTGTAATTACTATTGCCTATACCGAAATAAGTTACAATGTAATATATAGTTCTATTTATTTATTCTTAATGACACTAAATAATAACTCACTGTCCACAATTAATATCGTCACCATGGTGTTGTTTTGAAAAATATTTATATTTATGCAGTAAAAATGGAGGGAAAAAATACTTGCGCATGCGCACTAAGTCTCAACAGGAAGTTGAAATAACAGGAAGAAAACAGCATTGCTGTTAACATTTTGATATCGCTATTTCAAAAAGTTTATTCCTATTTGAACGAAAAAAAAACTGATTCTGCAAAATAAAGCTATACTTCAAAATTCATATGCCCAAACTGAAGTAAAAAGAGTTTACTTAGCTTCTTAACAAAAACTTTAATTTGTCTTGGTGTAATGACCGTCTGTGACGTGTTGAATTATCGTATACATTTAACATGACATTTTTACATAATATTATAAAGCCAAAATACTGTTTGACAATCACAAAAAACATGAAACCATAAACGTGTTTAAAACATTCATACAAAAACACAAACCGTTAAATAACAGATTATAAACTCCAAAATAGCCTATTACAAAGCCTATAACAAGAAAATAAAAATAATTATTTTTGTTGGCATAAGTTAAACGTTAACACTTTTGACCCCCTTGTTTCCCCCCAAACTGATACATAAAGTTCCTCGCATTAGCCGATCGTTACTGTAACGCCTAATAGAAACATACGCCCGGGTAATCAAACTTGTTTCAGCGACAGTACTTTTATTTAATGCTTTTAATAAAGGGTCAGATTAAATTCTGCTTTATTGCATTCAATCCCTTTTAAGCGTCGGGGTGCAGTGTAGGTCGTTGGAGCTATTTTCTATTTGGAGGCAATACAACTGAATCTTTCATGTTCCATAGCAATTTGATGCCTTAATGTGGACGGCGGGGTGTGCAGCAATTCTGCAGCCGTGAAAAGAAATGAGTCCCGGTCCCGGTAGCTCCAGCTCTGCGCGCTTGACTGATGCGCTCCCATAGAGAGGGTGAGGGAGAGAGGTGGGGAGAGTTCTCTAAATAACACAGTCTCTCGACACCACCAATCTATCGAATTAAACATTTGTGCCCATTCAAACAGTGCCTGGAGCTTTTCCCTGCACACATGCCACTAAACAACGCGTCACAAAAACAAAGCAACTTCATTCAAACGAGGAAGTTTTCCTCCAGACATGAACCTCAGCTCACCGCGCCATCTACCGACAGATCCTAGAAGGTTTCTTCTGGAGTTCCCCTACTTACCCCGTGTTACCCCTGGGCTGGGTACAGATACCACCGAGGCTCTTGTTTATCTGCTATCGCTTCCTGCTTTTCAGAAGAGCCGAGCTGAGGAGGCTCTATCAGCGGCCTCCATCAGAGCCGGGCCGGGCGAGGCAATCACTTTCCCAGATTACTTGTATTTAATACACAATGCATCATAAACCAAATCCCTCATCCTGACAGCGAGAAAATAGAACAGCTCATAGCTAGAGCTTTCCCAATTTATGGCTAAATTAAAAAGGCTTCCAACAATGGAGAAGTCGTGGAATGGCAGGAAATCGATGAACGGCGGACCGGGGTCTCTTCGCGGTTCTCAGCTGCACAGGGCTCTGGGAAGCTCTGGCGAACCCGCCGTATTTACTCGTGATTTTTTCCTGTCCTTCTTCCTCTTCTGCCCTGCCACTTCATTAAACAATGAACATTATCTGGACCTTGAGTTCAATGTCAAAGATAGGCCAGGCAGACAAATCCGTCTTCATCAAAGTCTTCAGAGACGCGTCGGTGAATTGCGCTGCACTCGTTACAGTAAAATAAAATTAGGATTTTTATTTATTTTATATATTTTATTTGGACAAAATAACTTACTTGTATGAATCTAATCGATTAAATAAACTTTTACTCAACATTTTGGTTTCAAATATTATTAAGGAGTGGAATACATTAAAACGTTTTAAGCCTAAATAAAGTATCGAATAAAATGAGTACCTTTACATAATATTTAATTGAAAAACAAACGCACTGTATAGAACTTTCAATGTAATCCTATTTTGTGATCAACGTGTCTTTTACGTCACATCTGCAAATGAGCTTGTTTTCACCATTTTCTCATTCTATTTAACCTCGACTGTTAAAAATATGAATTTTAATGCATTCAATTCAAATTACAATGCGTTGTTTCAGCCAGTGGTTCACCAGTAAAACTTTTGCAAGCAGGTGGTGCAAAGGTCAACGCTGCAGCCAGTTGCTGGCTTGATGACGGGGTGGGGGTGTATCTGCATGTACTGTCCCATGTATGTATGCATTTTCTAATATATACAGACTGTGAAATAAATGTCAATTAAATTACAGTATGCTATGTTTGGGATTTCAGTACACATGGTGTATGTGTAATCCTGGAAAATGCATTAAGTTGTTAGTTCGCATTTTAAATTTACAATAAAGAACATATAAAGAACATGTTCACATCATATATTATAATTGCGCAATAGTTTGCTATTTGTTCCATTGATGGTGAAAAGTGTGCGACCCTGCGAGCAGGTGCAGAGAAGGGAAAGTCTGATTTGAAATGTTCCATTTATGTTTACTAAAGCCAAACACTAATGTTAGCTCTTAAACGAGTGGTAATGTGAATCCGAGGCTACGTCATTTACTTTTAAAGAAAACAGTGTGCAGCAGCGCACTTTCTCCCCCTCGATCCGTGTCCGTCCCACCGCGCCCGAGCAGCGGGGAGGGAGAACCAAAACCCCGTTGATACAGACATCCTCAGAGCGGGACGATCCAGCTCCATCCGCGGGCAGCCTTGTTCCGACCCCGCGCTAACCACCAGCTACTTCCGAGCGGTGGACACACGCGAGACAGGTCCCGGAACCCCCCTTCTCCTCCTCCTCCCCTCGCCCTCCTCCTCAGCGCATCTCCCTCGCGTGGGACAGAAGAGGATCCACTTGAAGGGGACAGACAGAGACACTCCTACACGTTCAGATAGCGGAAAGTGGACGATGTGATTCTTGTTGGGAATCTCGCAGAGGTTGAAGCGATCCCAGGGACAGACACAGACTCTTCGGCACCTGGAGTCTTCCAGGCGAGCGCTTCTTGACCGAAGTTGGACAAAGTTGTCATCCTTTGGGAAATTTACCGAGTCGTTTTGTTGATACGAGTAAAGTGAGAGGGAAGAGCACGCAAAGCCCTGTTTTCTTTAGCGAGCGACTCGGGACAACACACCGGGAGCTTGAGAACGTCATTCGGGGCTTTTTTTCGGGCAGGTCATTGATTCATTCTTCGAAGAGAAATCTTCCGGAGGGTTCTGAAGGTAGGAGGTTTATGCGCTCTTTCATCGCTTTTCTCTGTCATCCCTCGTATTAATGGTCAAATAAAAGTCCATTCATCCTTCACCTTTGAACTGGTCTAATTGTGTTGAGGAAAGACTTCGCTTCTTCGCTGCTGAAGCGGAAAACGCCGAAACGTGGATTTTTTTTTCTATTTGTAACTTCTAATTCACTAGCTAACAACATGATTCCATTTTAAATTTCTTTGGTGATTTGATGCGTGATACGTTTATTTTTTACTATTTTTACTCAACTTTACATTTCCTTAAATTTGGGGAATGAAGTTAAATAAACAATTGTTGGCTAAATAAACCAATTCCCGCAAAGCAACCAATGCTGTAGCCTTGTACGTGTTTATAAAAATCATTTATTCTTTTTTATGTAAAATGGGGTGCATTTAAGAGTTCTGATTCCACGCCTGAAATCGACAAGTTTTTGTTTGTTCTTTTCACTCGTTTGTTGCGGTTTCGGTGTGTTTGTCGGCTGCGTGAAATTGATTTTTATTTCAGGCGTTAAACTTCATGATCTTCGTGAATAAATGAACGAATTACAAATATTTCGATAATGCTGTCATTTGTAGAGGCAGCGTTAAAGATTTAACGAGCTTTTCGGCAAGCATTTCTATTTTCTCTAAGACATTTTTGGGTCAATTTTCTTTGAACTTATTTATTTTTAAAAACAGATTAATGTGTGCTTGCACAAATAGAAAAATGTTTTTTTGTATTATGAAAATTTGTTGCAAAAACATTTGACAAATATTGAGGTTTATTTTGCAAAGGCGTTGAAACGTCAAAGATTCATAAGTGTTTAGAACCTAAAACCTAAATCAACACATTTTATAGCATTCTTGCAACAGCTGTATTATTGCTAGTTTTAACATAAGGTAATAATACCATTAATCATAACATCATTTACATTTAAAACATACTAATTCATAGAACTTAATTCTTTAGGATATTTTAATAGACCTGTGTTGTACACTGAAAAAGTTGACTTCCCATTTAAGTGTGTCGCAAAATCAATATATCAAGTGTGTTTCATTCTTTGTTTCTTTCTCAGCTGTTTGAAAGGAAATTGACCCATTTACTACTCTTAATATGAACCTTCAACCCATGTTATTTATCTATAATTTCAAGTTTTGATGAGTTGTGAGAGTGACATTGTGAGCAACTAACTTCAGACTAAAACAAAGAGTTTTATATTTTTGAGGAATAAAACATAAAATGAAGAGTCTCTGGGAGAGGTGAAGTGTGCAAAGAAGATGTCAGAGCACGCATGAGTGTCCTCGAGAGAGAGCTGGACTTATCTGTGCACTTGTATTCTTTGCCTCAGTGGGTGGCTTTGGATTTGACTCACTGCAGCATAATCTGTAAAAGTTGAAGATGAAAGGCTGTCCTTCTGATCTCTGTCTTTCTCTCTCATGCAGGGTGAACAGACAGCTTCGGATGGAAGTGTGTGTAATAGCAGGAGCTGGCTAAAGCACATCCAGATCTCCCCATCCGCCCAGCGACACAACCTCACCGCCTGCCAGATTCATGAGCAGGTATGTAGGAAAACACGTACACGTGCTGAATGCACCTGCATGCTCCACATAATGAAGTGTTTAAAGGTGGATCTGCTATCTTTAATACTGGATTCCTTCTGCATTCTCCCTTACTGGCTTTGAGTGTGTCCCCGTGTGTTCTTGTGTTTTGGGCTTTTGTATCTTGGCTGCAGCGTGAAGGACCACAGGCTTGGATCACACATAAACACATACTCTCGGTCAGGCATGATGATAATCACACATTTTGTATCTTTGCACTCAGAGATGAGGGACAAAACATTCCTGAATCCGTATTGAGACTCAGAGAGGGAGGTTATAAAGAAAAAGTTTGATGTGAAGTTTATACTTTTTGTTGTGAACATTTTCAAATAAAAAAAAAAAAAAACTTTTAAAAACAAAAAGATTTCTGCAAGGCTGTCTGAGCAGATTTCTTTCGGTTAAACAATTTCAAGCCTTTTATGTAAATGTCATTAAAAGTGAGATCCATTGGTTGATTTGAACTGACTCGAAATTCAGTAAAATACTAGACTGATGAGTCAAGCTGAGCAAGGTTCATTGAAGACAAGATGAAAATCTTCTTCTTCGGGTTGAGCCGGACTAAAAAACAAAAGACTAAACCTTATGAAAGAGGTTTTACATTTTCCAGAATCTGTCCGTTTATTAATCTATTTTGTGAGCTGAGATTGTACTATGTATTATATTTTAACTATATACAACATTTTTTTCATTATATTGATTCATTACACACAGAGCAGGATATTTAAAGCCTTTATTTCTTGAAATGTAGATGATTCTGGCTTGAGTCAATAAAAACCAAATGTTCAGAAATCAAGTTTTACCTGCAAAAGTTGCAAGCCATTCAGACTTGAGCTTGTCTGGTGGATGGGTTGCTGGTGGGCATTGTATCACTTTTAGGATATTCAATGATATGTACAAATAATTTTTTATTATTTACACTTTTTATTTGTACAAAATTGAACTGTCACTTGCCACACATCGTCAACAAAGTTCAATTTTACTCTTATTACCAGAAAGTGAACGTTTTATAAAATATGAGTTGACACCTGCTGATGTGAATTCAGCCAGTTCCTTCAGCCATAGAGACAGTTAGTGTCAGTGAGGGACCACAACAAAATCTATTGCTAAAGAAGCAGGTAGTTCACAGATTGTGTGTCAAATCTCATTAATAGAAAAATGAGTAGGAGGAAAAGTCTGGTGAGAAAGGCTGCTTTAGCAAAAGAAAGAAACAGAGCCTTGAGAGGATAGTAAGCAAAAATCCATTCGCAAATTTGGAGGAGCTTCACACAGAGTGAATTGAACAAAGCAAATGTTGCATTTCTTGTGTCAAGTCCTTGTGGCAAGAGATGTCGTCGATGTCTTACCTGGACTTGAGGGAAAACAATGTTTTTCTAAATGTTCTTCTCCGATTGTTGCATTTAATTTGGAAATCAAGAATCTACAGTCTAGAGGCACAAAATTCATGTTTCTTAAACTCCAGTGTGAAGTCAAAAGATGTTGCCTGGGGTTTGTACACAGGATTTTATGAAGTCCACCTCAAACACACTTCTCTACAAGGACATTTTTATTGCTATTCATTGAGGAGCTGCTATCAAACCAACATTGGTGATGAAGTTATGTTAGATCCACTGGTTTCAAAACTGAAATGGAGCTCCTAACTTTATACATTAGTTATTAATAATGCTTGAATATTGACTCAGTTGAGACATAATACTGCTCAATCTGCAGGGACCAACTCTTAAAGGCAAATGAGGTTTATGTTGCAGGTTAATACACTTGTTGAACAGGCCCCATCCACATAAGATCAAGTGTGCCTCGCTATCAGGCGTTTTTGATGTAATGGAAGAGAAGGACAATGGGGTTTCTGGGAGGTCTGGATTTTTGAAATACTTGACTCTAAAGGTTTACATAAAGAGCAACTATATGAGAGAGAGGAAGGGAACCTGCTCAGACACAGTGTTATGATATGGGACATAATTGCTAAAGTATGACACCTTGTCATAACAAAGAGTTCAGCTTAGACTTTATGGTTTCCGGCAACCCACATGTTTTTCTAATCTCGCTGTACCTCTTTATAGCCACTCGAAAAGCTGGAGAGACAGATACAAAAGATGGACCCTTATCAGTTTTCTGTAAGAAGAGGGAATTTTGTTTGAGTGGAGCTGAAGGAATGTGCACTTCCTTTAAATCAGCATTCACAACAGCATGTCTTCAAATGTTTTCTGATCATTTCACTAATAAACACAAGTTATTTTATCGACAAGTGCTTGGAATTGTTTTGGGCTTTAATCATCAACTTATAACACTAGAGCTAAGTTATGTGCTTTGAACGGTACTATGTAATTTTCCATGAAATTTGAATTTGAATATTAATGGTACTATATAAAATCCATGTGCATTGTGTAGGATAAAGGGTTTGTAAAACATTTTTTAGATTAATATAAAAGGTAAAGATTAATTGAGGAATCTTAATGTTCCTTAAAGTTTAAAGTTCTCGTAACAAAGAAAAAATATTTTTATTATAGTTTGTGTTAAAATGTTTCAGGGTTCTACTATTATACACCTCATTATTAAATTTAGTCAGCAGTAAGATTGATGAACTGTAATTGGACATAGAAACACAAAACACAACATAACACTGTTATATATTTTATATATTTGTGGTTAAGACCAAGTTAATAGCCTCGACCAGGATGTGAGTACATTAACACTTAAAATCCTAATGATACATAATTTAGAAAGTAATTCAAATTAAAATGTGAGAAAAGGCCCAATCGTCTGTCAGTTTTATTATACAGACCCCAAATTGGTGCTATCAGTTCCATCTAGTGGTGAAAAGAAGGGATAGCCCTTGGAAGTTCAAGACCTGTGAGATGGTTATTGTTCTGGAACATATCCACTGCTACATATACACAAACTACACCGAGGTTTGCCTGGATTTTGATACAGTCGTCACACTGTTTTGACCTTGTCTTAGTTTTTTCTGGAGATTTCTACATTGTTATAAAACTTAAAAAATGTTGGTTCTCAATAAAAAAAGTAAAACAAAATTACAAAATGTAATAATCTGAATTGTATTTTTAGTAAAATTTCAGTTTTGGTGTGGAATTATTGTGTAAGGTAATGAAAAAAATGTAAATTGTAACTTTTTCTTTAATAAACTATAGCTTTTAAGGTGAATTTTGCACAAAGATAATGAATGCAAATTGAATGAATCCCGACAAAACAGAAAAAAGTGGTGCACTTGAAAAACAATGTTTTAATGAAAGTGTTAATGTAAATTAAAAGCTCAATAAAAAAAGCTAATTGTAGAACGTCTGTGGCTCACGGCCCACCCCCCAATACTGCCAAGAGCACCAAACAAGGGAGAACACTGGTGTGTTTATGTAAGAGTTCACTTGAATTGGCGTCAATTGAGTTCATCAAATGTCTGACCAAGCTACTGATACCAGGTCAGTAGCTATAGTAACAGATAAGAGTGACAGAAGTAGCGGGCATCAACAACTTCAGATTTTGAAGACTTTTTTAGAAATTTCATTCAGAAAACTCTGTTAGTGAGCCATTTGGCTCTTATATCATTATATCATTATATCACTTATTTAAAGTGACATGACATGAGGAACATTGGCAGACACAAAGTGCCACCTCGTTCAGTTCATGCCATACATAAATATTCAAGTTTAAAGCCTCATAAAGAACAATAAGAGGAAGAAAAGCAAGCTGGAGGAATAATGATGGATTTGGATACGAGCAATACTGATTGTGTTATAATTCTTCTCATCAATCGTCAGTTTTTCTCTAAAGCTTGAGAAGGGAAAAGAGGGGTTTTACTGTTTTGTACTCCCCCAGCGCAGAAGGCAGGATCTAATGGAGCTGTTTATCTGGGCATCAGTCGACTAACATCCGTTTCTCATAGACACTTACACAATAGACCTGAGCAGTGTTTGTGTGAATAAGAGACCTCTCAGAGCACCAGAGAGAGAGGAAAGTCTCGCTCTGTTTGCTTTAGTATCATGAAGTCAAGGTAGAGATGATCTGAGTACCCTCAAAGTCAAGCCCGAGCACTTGTACATCATCCGTTCCAGAGAAAATCCTTCAGAAGGTTTATCACATATAATAAATCCTGGTTTTTAGCAACATGGAGCAGAATGATCAAGTAAGTATTCATCCCATGATTTTCTGTGGTGTTTTCCCCATATGAGTTTGCTCTGTGCAACATCCACAGCTTTAACACAACAATAATCAGTTGTGACGAGTCAGCTTGTTTAAAGAAAACAGCAGAAACAAACTTCTCATCCACAGATATGATTATCTAAAACGTCTGTAACATACAAGTTCCCCATTGCATCATATTTAATTATTCTCTGTATCCATCACATGTACCTGTGCGTAAATGATTGTTTGGTTAATTTCTACACCCAACAGCAGCACAACACCATCATTTAGCAGATACAATAAACTACTCTACATGGGAAAATTGTGGACATATCCAATAATGATGACACCTAGTGGTCATGTTATTTTTAAATCTCTGTCAAGACATATGGGCATGGTCCTAAAGTTTGTGACGTCAGAAGTGCAGCTTTTTGAGAAAGGTTAGTTTTTGAAACATTTAACTTTTGAAAACCCACTGGCATACCACTCTGTTAAAAGGTTGTTAAAGGACAACCGCACACGATAGAGCTTCCTTGAGTTGTTGTGACTCATATAATCAATCCTCAATATGTGCCCCAATCAACAAACACAAACACAGCACATATTTTGCAGGACAACACAGATTTAACCATATACACACGTTTCCAGAACTAATAAAAACAAAGAGAAAAGATAAAATAAAAAGATAAAATAAAAAGATTATCAAAAGATAAAATAATAACTCATATGCGTATCATAATCTACTATACAGGAACAGTAAAATTAAATAAAATAAAAAATGTAATAAAATGGCACGAAATTCTTTTCACGAAATGTTTAAAATACATTTTTATAAAATATATTTGATTGCATTATTGTAAATTGTTTCGATGTTCGAGGTACGTTTTATGCAAATTGTGCAAGTTTTGTCTCAAAATGTAATTTGTTGCAGAATTGAATCTCAAAAGCTAAGCAATAAAAACACTCAAAAATAAATTGTGCAGTTAAAACAATTTTGTGCAAAATTTTTACGTTTAAAATTTTGGGGGACACAGCTAGAAAGGAATGTATTTAGAAGAATATGCGGGAAAATTTTGTGTTTTGCGTGTTTTTTGTTGTAATAATTGAAAACTCCATATTTGTTATGAAATATGGAATATAAAAGATAACGAACTATAGATAAAAACCCTAAACTGACTGTGCAACAAACATATATAGCATTAAACACTATAGATTATTGTATAAATTGTCATATTTTATTTAAATTCTCTGTGTATCTTTACAAAATCTATTCAAATAGAACATTCAATGCAAAAGAATGCTCAGTGTGTCTGCACATACCAGTTCAAACTCTCTTGGCTGTAATCCGCAAAGAAAACCAGTTGCCATTCACCATTGGCACACAATAACCAGCTACAGTTTTAAATGGGTTGCCAGGTTTGACGCTCATTAAGCCCAAGTGTGCTCCATGCTTAAACAGCTCTGCGTTTGTCTCACTTATTATGACCCATTGCTCCCTGTCTTTGTATGTGATAAACACTCTCAGAGAAAGAGACATTACAATTACAAGATATCAGAGATCTGCAGGAAGGCACCAGACTGCCCATGAGAGTGTGTGTGAGAGAGACAGGGTAAGTTCTCATGTTGTCTTGAGGGCTCTGTTAGTTCCCAGTATTCTCCTGTAAAACAATAGAGCATGGCTCCATCCCTTCTTGTCCCCCATGGTCTCCTGGGTCACACACTTGGATTATGAGTGTGTCATTTGTGAGGTCCCCACCTCACCCTTATCTTTATCTTATGATCAGAGTTGCCGATGTGTGTGCGCGATTGTGTGGCATCTCTAATAAGAACACTTTGTAAGAATGTCAGCAGGAGACTGAAGTGAACAGGAAGTGAGCTGTCCATTGCCTTCAAGACCAGCCAAAAATAACACTATCCAAATAACACGACTTTTTCTCCCACTACCTATTGTGTTCACACAGGAAGTGTGTGTGTCAAACAGATAGGTCTCCATTAGAACTCAGACCCACATGAAGCTAAGGTTCCCATCATTGTTTGTTGGTTGATTTGTGTTGTCATCTGAAGCGGTCACTTCTTTACTTTTTGATTCAGATGCTCATACAAATGCAGACAGTTCTAGTGTGTGGGAAAAAAAGATCCCACAAAGGTCTACAATCTAACCCTGATACTGGAAACAGTTCTTTGGTCTTGTTCATGGTGGAGGTTTTGAAATTTGACCAAATCAAGATGGCAAATCTAAATGAGAGGCTCCTACTCTCAGCATCCTAATCTTACCATTTTAAAAAAAAACACACCTGGAAATCAGAAATCTGGCTTGATTGACAGGAGTCAACATTTTGATTGAACATTTCAATGTTTAGAAAGAGTCATGAGTGGGGGAATACTTTGTATTTCCTTAACTGTTTTGGTTTGTTTTTATTATCTAACAATAGGGCTGTAACAATATATCATGGCACAATATCTTGATACAAAATTGTCACAATGCATATCGTGAAGTTACTGGGATATATATCGTCTAGCATCTTATTCTTGGAGTGATGGTGCTTCTAGTCCCTTCTGCAACTTATTTACTTTGTTTTATTTAATATTTACTAGTAAACAACAGTCCTTTACTCACAATTTACATGACAAACAAGAAGAACATTATAAAACCAACTTTCATGTTCACATAGAATACCGGAGATTACTTAATGCAAGAGTTAGTGCTGCCCCCTAGGATAATATTACATGCTCTAACACAAATTAAACTAGACCTTAGCCTTTTTCCCTTTTTGTGGTAGCAAATATTTTTATCAAACATTAAAATATCATATTGTGGACATAATATCATGACATGCATCGCGTTGTGAGTGTATCGTTACACCTCCAAGTACATAGTTTGATGCAGTATTCATTTCACAATATTAACTTTAAAAAAAAATTATTCTGGCAGCACAATTACAATTATCCCGTGGTTTTATTTTTCTCTCTAGATCTTTTACCGTGTGGTCCGAGAGGTCCTGCCGGGTGAGGAAATCCTATTGTTCATGAAAGCTGAGGACTTTTCATATGACAACATGGCTCCAGACATACACGGTCAGTTTTGTCAACACACAATTTCTCATAAATGTTTACCATTCTCGGAGTCTCTGAATCAGCACTAAAGCGATCATAACAAATTTGAGTGACTTGACATTATGAACTCCTGCAGAGGAGCGTCAGTACCGCTGTGAGGATTGCGACCTGAACTTTGAGTCTGGGTCGGAGCTGTTGGACCATCAGAAGCATGCATGTGGAACACCCCCATCCTCTGGCTTCAAGCCTTCCCAGCAGGGTCTGCCTAGCGGTGGTGATGAAAGCGACCTCGACCCCCTGCCCTTCCAAGCACTCCCTCCAAACCTGCCACGCTCACCTCAGGAGTGTAAAGAGTGTGAGCAGGTCTTTCCTGATGCCCAAAGGTTAGAACATTTTGGGTTGATTTTTTTCAACAGAAATGTAATATCAACTCATCATTGCTGAGTGAACTGCAGCCAGCAAAAGCATGTGACTAAACCAACCTCTGAAATTCGTTTGGGGAGCGACTGAAACGGCAATTAATTTATGTTAAATATCTCAACTACATTAAATATATAACTACATCAAATCTTAACTTTCAGCCATCTTTGCTACCTTTATTATTACCCAATGGTGATGTCAAACACACTACGTCTATAATTTAATACAATCATTAAACTGCATAAGACGAGATATGAGTTTGTAAGTGTATATTTTCTTTTCAAATATTACAAGTTAAAAGAATTTACAAAATGAAATATAGTTTGTTTAATGGTTTTTATTCAAATAATCTTCTATTTAATTTCTTTATTTATTGGTAATCAGGTTCGATTCTCTGAGAGAATAGATGCACTGGGCTGTAGCTTTTTTTCCATCAAATCCTAAATATTTGTCCAAAGAGTAAGCTCTTTTAATTTTTTGCATTGAATTGCAACATGACTACGTAAATTTTGTGCTTTTTAATTGCGTTAGATTTTCAATGAGAATTTTGCTATTTCAGCATAGTAAAGATATTAATGGTGTTATTTCGAGTATGAGAACTGAAGTGTCATTGAAGAGAAAAAACAAACATGATAAAAATCATATTTTCCCACCAAAAATATCCATCCAGTTTACAAGTTAGGTATAAACAATAAAAGTAAAATCATTACTGATTTGTGCTAAATATTGATGGATATTATCAATATTATGCTAAATTCAAACTAAATACTGTTTGTTACCTTACTTTCAAAAAGTTTGTTCATTTATGTAACACATTTCGTGGGCACTTTACACATTTGAGCGTGTAAAGTGACTGCTGCAGAACTGAAGGAAAAAGATGGTAAAAGACACAGATTATTGGCAGCCCAGTTTTACCCAGGAAGCCAGAGTAATGCCGCTCTTCTTATTTCATGACCTTTGGGCTGCAACCCAGGGTTAGGGCAAATCTTTAAATTCAATGCAAAATCTGACAACCCTGTCTTCTTGCATTCTTCACAGTTTGGACAGTCACTCTCTGTCTCACTCCGATGAGCGGGAGTACAAGTGTGATCAGTGCCCAAAGGCCTTCAACTGGAAATCAAACCTGATTCGCCACCAGATGTCACATGACAGTGGCAAGCACTACGAATGTGAAAACTGCTCAAAGGTAGAGTCCAGAAACCAGAAAAAATGTGTATGTCTTACTTTTATTTGCTTCTTTTACAATGATTTATTGGCCATAATAAAAACACTTTTAACATAATGACAATTATTGGTTCAAAATTTGTTTGGAAAAAAAAAACATTTGGCCATATAATTGAAAAAATATATAGTATTTGTAAGAGTTTGCATGTGTAGGCATCTTTGGAGAAGACAAGAGGGAAACTAGAGACTGGAGCTAGATGAGCTGTTGGTAAATGTTGGGTTATTATACCAAGCTATGAGTTCTAACTGTGCCATGTCTATCCCTGGTACCGCACTGGCAATCGTGACTTGTAAATGCACTTTCTGCTGCTTTTGTCAATAAATTTCAGTTTGAAGCTAAATCATTGCCTCCATAGCTGCAGAGGGTCTTAGTCTGGTGATTTGAAATCAAAATGTTAGCATGCAGTAAGGAGCAAAGTAGCTCAGATCTGTACCTCCCCATCAGAAGCACTTAAGGATGTGGTCAGAGTTTGAGTGGTTATCAACCTCCCTTGCAGCTCTCCTATCACAAAAAAAATATTCCATAGCTCTAACTTTGTTAATTACGATAGAAAACATTTCAGAGATACTCCCTTGTGGGATACAGTCAGTCCATGAGAGTTAGAGTATAACCATTCAAATATTTTTTCACGACGGAATGGTACAATCTTGCATAGATTGTTTGAAGTTTCTATGATGTTCTCAGTTTGAGTCACAGTTTTACAAAGTTCCCAGCATTCTCAGCAATTTCCCAGTATTCCTTTAGTGGTTTCAGTCTGAAAAGATATAGCAACCAGAGTCCGACGAAGTTTGGAGTTCTTGATAAAGTTTGGAGTTTACTTTTTTTTTGCGTCTGAGCAAAAGACGACTACAACATAATTATGTTGGCTTGGGAAAACCAAAATATTGGTATTATCATATCATGTGCAACACAGATTAATAATAAAAAAAACTTTCACTGTTACCCCTGACTCCCTTCAACTTCATAAACTTTCCTTTCTACGGACATCTGGAGTCTAGCTTTAAATTAAAAATTTACATCTATAATTTACACCAATTTAAACCTGATTAGGATTGACAAAGATTGAGGTAAAATGGTTAAAACACAATGGATATGTTGAGATAAAGCTAGGGTTGCCAGATCTATCATTTGACAAAAACACGATTTGTTTGTGTTCTTTTAAACTTTCACACGAGGCTTTTTTAAATGTTTTGCTTAAATGGTTTAAGTCTAGCTTATAGTTTTAATATTTATATGAAAGCAAAGGTGTGTTAAAACATTGACAGTTAAATTAAACATCGGAATCGTCCTTTCTTTGCATTCCTACTTTATTGTGTCCAATCAAAGATTTGATAAAAGTCTAAGGACAAATTTTCAATCTTCTACTTTTATCTCCAAATGTGTGGGCTGTGTATGTAAACTCTCTCGCTGTCTCTCTCTTTCCCCAGCAGGTGTTCACAGACCCCAGTAACTTGCAGAGGCACATCCGCTCTCAGCATGTGGGGGCACGAGCGCACGCCTGTCCTGACTGCGGCAAGACTTTCGCCACCTCATCTGGCCTCAAACAACACAAACACATCCACTCGTCTGTCAAGCCCTTCATATGTAAGTCTCTCAGACCCTTCATATGTAAGTCTGCATGCTTTCTACTCTGAGCACCACACCAAAGCACAAGGCCCGAGAGCTCCAGCGTCCTTTCCCAAATTTCATACAAGCTTCAGATTTTGATTCTAAATAAAATGTGTTAATCTGATGCAAAGACCATAATACTTTCCTTGTGTGATAATTACAAATGTGGAATGAGTAAACTGAAGACCTGTCCAGTGGTTGAGTTCCCAAGCCTGTCACTGGAAAATGAATGGAAGTAGAATTGGATTCTAAGACTAGGGAGCTCTCTGGCTGGCCTGAGTTATCAAATGCTGGTTTCAGATTCAAATCTTCCTTTTTTAAAGTTGACATGAATGTTTTAATTCACATTTAAATTGAACAGAGCATTCAGAAATCTGGGGACACCAGGAAAAATCGCTTGATGTTTTACAGTTTACGTTTGTTTTTGTTTTTTTGTTTTTTACAAATTTTCTAATACCTAGAAAAGTCTATTTTTATAGGTCCGATTCTAAACATGCTCCAAAACACTCAAGTTCTACTTTATTATATTATTATTTTAGAGTAATCATCATTGATGAACATTCTTAATAGAAGAACGTGAAGAAAAAGAAGTGAAATGATAAAGGTGATGACGACAGTGAAGATGATAATGACTTACTAATCTCACCGCAATTTCATTGCTCAGTAAATCCATCATCCCAATCTTTTCAGGAGTATGTTGACCTTAGTTAAACTTCCAAACTACTTTAACTTCAGAACACTGTGGGACATTTCATGCCTTGAAATTAAAAGAAATTAAGAGGGTTTTTTTTCCAAACCACCATTAACACCATTTTGATGAATTTGAAAAAAATATATATTTTTCATGAAAGTGGTTTGAGGAAAATCAAAAATTTGTGTTTAAGTCATTTATTTACATTTCAAATCCAGATTTTAATATTTAAAGATTTATTTTAAAATGTTTTTTTTTTCTACCAAACGTGATAACTTGATGGTTGTTTCAGAGAATCAAGGCATCAATATAATTATTTTTAAATAAAACTGTTCAAAATACAATAACAAATTACATTGATATTGAATGAAATGGCAGCTTCCAGAATAGATTGTTTAAACAGCATCAGAACTCACATGCAGATATTGGACTCTATTGCTTCGAACCACTGTTATCCGCTGTCCGTTCAAGTGAGTCCGCGACCTGCAGACTCTCCTTTTGCCTCCTGGTGACGTTGGGACGTCTCTGCTTGACTTTATTGACAGCGATCAGCTGGAAAATTGCCTGATTCTGTCCCATCTTTGTGGAATGATTGTAAAACGATTAAAAAATTTTGAAACAAATGACAGCTGGAGATTTTTCAATCTCCTCAGCACATCATCTTCTTTGCGCTGTGCTTGGTTTGATGGACTTATGGTGTTTTGTGAAAAAACTAGATTTGCGTTTATTGCAGTTTGTGGAAATCGATTATGGCTTTTCAAATGTGAAACTACTAACTACACTTCAGATTGTAATGGAATTATCACACTTTGGAACCAAACTCCTAAAATACTGAATCTGACGAGGTAAAATCTCATGCTGTGAAACATCATACTAATAGGTGGTGAGGTCAACATCCCTGGGAGCAGTTTTTTCCTGGGAGGGAAGTTTCTTTTCTAGGGGCATATTTCTATTCCTACCAGATAGCAACTAATGACAAGGGACTTCAGCATCCAGCGATTGCTGGAAAAAACAACAACATTTAGTGAGCTCTGTTTCTAGCCTGCTTTTCCTTTATTTTGAGGATTTTAACAGAAACTGAATGCCTCAAATAAACAGGGTTCACTGCACTTGTTGTCTTGATCTACTGAGTACTGATTTTCTTCAAAATTAGCTTTTTGTCCTTGGGTTTGTTGATATTTTTTATGCTTTAGTTGCACGCTTGAGTAAGATTTCAGCAACCTTGCGTAACTAACTTAACAGACTTAACAATGCATATGAAAAAGCACCTGGTTTGATTGACATGGTAAAATCAGTCAACTATCGACTTTTGTTATTTTGTTAATTTACTTTGAGTTATTAAAGTTTGCATGTTCACTGCTCAGTGTTGGTTTGAATATCAAAAACAGTCTCAAGAAGTGCTGATAAGCACAAGCAGAAAAGTCTCAATGTGTTCAGCTCATAATTTGATTAACCTTGTAAAAAAGACTTCATATTGACTTTAACAAAAGGATTTGCAATTGTACCTCAACGATGAAAAACAACATTAAATATCAGTTAAACTTCCAGATGTATTATTGAACATACTGAATACTTCCTTTTGCAGAAACTTAGAATCTTTTGCTGTAACCAAACTTTTTTGCAGGCTGAATGCTCTTAGTTTATTGACATTACTTTACTTTACATTTGTCTTTGGTCTATGTTGTGCTTTGGCGTATGACGTTTGCTAATCAACATCAATCCCCATAATACTTAAATGTTCACATTATCATAGTATTACCTGTTTAATAAACATTTCCTCACAATGTATGTATGTCAGTGCACTCTCATTTCCAAAGCATGTTTTTCCACTCTTGAGCTTTTAATCTCATCCTCCATTAAGAGACTCCCCTCTTCCTCCATAACGATTGAACCATCTCAAACCATAGCTGGACCTCTGAACTCGACCAGATTGAACTTTATGCACAGATACTGAGAATGCTGATCCCACGGCTCATGTAGACGCCCCCACCCCAAAAACACAACAACAACAGCATATCAGACAGTAACTAGCTTGCTAAGTCTGGCCATTCCTGTGAAATCACTTCCACATGGAGCCCGCCTCATTGAGAGACTAGCACACATCCATTTACAACAATCAGCATTTGAACGAGCGCTGCTAACAGCACTTAATGACCTCGAAACAACACACGCTCACAGACAGTCTACACCACACACATACTGAACTGTGTGGATCACATAGACGCTTTATAGCAAGAACAACTATCAATTTTATTGTTTTGTCATCGCACATTCAAACATGCTTTGTTTTCTTAATTTTTGTAAACTTTATTCTGACTATTTAGTTGTTATATTGTTAATCCACTCCTAAAAATGAGAACTTAGCCAATTCAGCCCTTTATTGCACCTGGACTGTTACGTGTATTTTTATAGAAATGCACTGTTGTTGAGCTCTTTCAAATTTTTTTTTTTTTTTTTTGTTGTTACAACAAAGCATGCTGAGTTGAGATATCCCGAGACTTAGCAATTAGGTTCTTCTATTTCCAAAGAAAGACCTTAATGTGAGCTTTGGAAGTTGTGTGGTTGTTCTCATAGTCAACTTAATGCCAAGATCATAAACAAGATTGTAAACATTTTTCCAAGGTAAATTATTCTACCACCAAAATTGACTTAATATTTCCCACCTTTATAAACCAGGCTTTAAACCAGTTTTGTCTGTTTTGATAACTTGAGCACTTGAGTTTCAAAGAAAACTTGCTCATTTCTGACACCAGACAAGTGGTCGTTCGAGGAATCATGCTTCAGTTACTTCCTATGAATTGGGAGATGGAAACTTTCACTCGGTTTGCATCTGTCATAAGATATTCACTCGTGTTTCTCCATTCAATGGCATTAAATTACATATCAATTGGTAAAAAGGAATAGAGGTTTCTAGTTCTTCTGGATTCACAAAATACAGTTAAAATGTAGGCGCTTTATCCATCCACTTACATTGGAGCTATTCCAAACAACTTTATTTATATGTTGTGATTCATTCGCAAAACACCATTATATATCTAAGATCAACACATTTGTTTCTAAATGTGGAAAAAGAAAAAAAAAAAGTCAGGATCAGTGTAGTTTTTAAGCGCAAGAACTTTGGAGTACATACTTGTAGGTTTTAAAGTGTAAATAAATTATCCTTAAGTCGTCCACTTCCCCCCGGTGCCAATATTTACATCTGCAGATTAATCTAAGACTGACTATAAACACATCCAGTGGTAGAACATCCTCTCATTTTACACCTCACACTTCAGGCAAGTTTGACAAGGATTAGTAAAAGTACCTTGGACTCCCTAAATTTCTAATGCGTCCAGTTTGCAATGAGATAAGAAAAATATGAGGAGTTAAAAGGCTTTGTTTCACACTAGAGGTGTTAGGCTGGTAATGTATAGGGTGATTTTACCCCTTTCTAAGTGTGTGTTAAGGATTTTACTTTATACACTGGTTGTGAGAGCAGAAGATGTACTGACATGAACACCAGGAGTTTAGGATTCATCATGGATTTGAAGAATATTGTTTGAACACTGTGTGTGTGCGTGTGTGTGTGCGTGTGCGTGTGTGTGTGTTTGTATGATAATGGACAGATGCTTTGTCCATGGGAACGGACTTTCGGGAGAGGATTCATTCAACTCCGTTTCCTTCTCACGCCTAAAATAGATTCATTGTGTGTCCTTGTCTCTCCTTCTGTCCGAGTGTATCTGCACCTGTGTGACATCACATTCTTTTATTGGTCATCCTTGCTTATCCTGCCTTGTTTATTTTCTGAATAAAACTGTGTGTATGATGTGTGTTTTACACTGTCTGTCCATGTCTCATGTCTCTAGGTGAGGTCTGCCACAAGTCTTACACACAGTTCTCCAATCTGTGTCGTCACAAGCGAATGCATGCTGACTGTCGCACACAGATCAAATGCAAAGACTGTGGGCAGATGTTTAGCACTACATCATCCCTTAACAAGCACCGACGCTTCTGTGAGGGTAAAAACCATTTTGCTGCAGCTGCAGGAGGGTTATTTGCTGCAGGCATGACCCTCCCTGGAACTCCTGGACTGGAGAAGTCAGCATTAGCTGGAATGAGCCATGGGACTCCTGGGTTAGCTGACTATTTTGGAACCAACCGTCACCATAGTGGGCTAACGTTCCCAGCAGCACCACCAGCATTCCCCTTCAGTTTTCCTGGACTGTTCCCATCAGGACTCTACCATCGGCCCCCTCTAATCCCATCATCCCCCATTAACACCCCTCCAAACACTGAGCTACAAAAGAGTCCACTGCTCTCCTCGCCAATCTCTGGTTCGCATGACCTCTTGAAGAGTTTACACAAGGAATCCTTCAACGGTGATGATGAGAATATGGATCGTCAGAGGGAAGGAACTGTATGTAAGCCTAGGCATGGGGGAAAGATGAGTGACCAATCAGAAAGCAGTGATCTAGATGATGTCAGCACTCCCAGTGGGAGTGAGCTGGAGAGCACTTCAGGGTCTGAGTTGGACAGTGAAGCAGAGAGTGACCGGGAACGGGTGCGAGTGAGGGAGAATGGGAAAGGACCAAAAAGGAAGTCCAGTGTGTTCAATGATGCCCAGAGTCCCACTCTTCTTAGATCCAATTGTAGTAGCAGCACTAATAACATTAAAGATTTCCCTGCGTCTGGGATGCTCCCGCCATCTCTGGATGAACAAACAGCTGTTTCCGGTGCAGTGAATGACTCAATCAAAGCAATCGCGTCCATTGCAGAGAAATACTTTGGTTCTACTGGACTTGCAAACCTGCAAGATAAAAAAGTCGGGGCTTTGCCGTACCCTTCAATGTTCCCCTTATCTTTCTTTCCTGCTTTCTCTCAATCTGTCTATCCATTCCCTGAAAGGGAGCAACTAAAACCTCCAGGGCACAAAGTGGATCCAGAAAGCCCTCCAGTTGAAACTAAAAAAGTTCAGGGCAGAAATGCTGAATCACCTTTTGACCTCACCACAAGGCGGAAGGAAGAGCGTCTTGCAGCCACCTGTGGCCCTCTGAAACTAGAAGCTTCTCATACACAATCAACCAATCAGGATCAGCCCCTGGACCTGAGTCTTGGTGGACGAAGTCGGAGGAAGAGCGAAAGAGGGGAGGAACTTAAAAAGAACTCTGCCTTTATTGAAGAGAAGGTGCAACAGGAGCCGCCCAAGACTGACCCATCACTTCAACATGCAAGACCTATGCCTTTCTTCATGGACCCCATCTACAGGTACTGTGAATCACATGGCCTTCCAACTGTTTTACCATAGTTGAATAGACTTCCTTTGTTTAAAGCTTCCAAGAGAACTGATAGAAGTTTTACATCAGCAGGGTTGAGAAGAGAAAGATGAACGACCCCTTCGAAATCCTCAAGGAGAAATATATGCGGCCAGCTCCTGGGTTTCTCTTCCACCCACAGGTGAGATTTCAGGAACAGCTCATCCCCACAGTCCAGTGCAAATCATGATTGTTCTCTATCTGAGCTGCTGCAATGTTAAGAATGAACTCCAAACAGTTGTGCTTGACCCGCTGTTTGGGAAATGTTCTGTCAGCAGAATAGATCAGCGGATCAACCCAAATGCCACAAAGGCACAGAACCCATTCACAAAGGCTTTAAAGTTAGTTATGCACATTTACCAAATTAAAAGCAATGTAAATGACCAAAGATTACATTCCTTGTCCCATTGAATATAATCTCCACTAATAACAAAACAACCCTTGTTGATGCTGCTTTTTATGTAATAGCTACAGTATGTCGGCAGTAGCTTTACAGGGTTCCAGTGTTTTAGCATAAGCATAGAGACTCTCATGTTCCCTGGTGTGGTTTATGATCAGCTCCAGATGTGAGGGGCTGAGTGACACGTCTGTGCGAGTGTGACGAATTATGAATCACAATACAATACCCTGTAAAACCACCAGACGCATGGTGCATTCATGATAGAGACTGTGTGTGTGCATATGGTAAAGTTTTGGAATTGATGGGATTTATGCATCTGGAACGAATGGGTTTTTATGTCGAGTGTGTTCTTTTATCCCTGGGTGTCTATGTAACCTCATTAGTGCGCATTACCTAACCTGTCTGCTCTAAGTCATTGCGCATTGACTATCATTGGACTGTAGAAGTAACATCATTCTCATTTAAACGCCACATATGTCTGGTACACATCTAGCCCCTGAAACACACACGGGTGCAGTGTTTTATTGGCTGTTTCAGGACAGTGTTTTATGGGCTGTTTCATTGGCCTGATTTATTTCCTGAGTAAGCTTTGTGTCTGCGTAAGATAATATCCACATGTCCCCGACACACTGCCTAAAGAGGTGACCTATCAGCATCCCATTTACTGCCCTGGACTTTAATCAGCACCACGGATCAAACTAACAGCAAAGATGTACTGTGGTAAATACAGTTTAAAGGTTATAGTACTTATAGGCAATATAATAAAAATGCAAATTTTGGAAAGTATTACGATTCCAAGGAATATTGTGACATTAAAGTTCAGGCCACACAAGTTTCATTAATTAGTTTAATGATAATGGTAGCTGGCAATTAGATAGTTAGGGTATTTATTAATTATTTATGACGTATATAGTAAAATAATTGTATTGTATGAGAATATAATACATCAATAAGTTAATTGGATGCTGGAAACTGAAAAAATAAAGCACATGACAAGTCTACTAGTAAATTGTCTAAACTACAACATTTTTGCATGCTGCTTTTTTCATGATTATTTACATTATAGATTCACACTGAATACATTTAAATAGTCATTCTTTGCTTTATTTGCTGCTTTACACTTAAAAATAGCAGTTTGCCTTCCTGGAAGTTTGTTTGGGCTCATTATCCTGTTTAAAAATAAAAAAAAAATGGTTAACCTGATCACACACAGACGAGGACGGCTTGCTGCTGCTGGATGCTCTGGTAGCAAGCCGGATGGATTGACCTTTGTTTATTAAAGTAATGATGTTTTACTTACCTGATAGATCCATATGATATGAATTCAACCTGTACGAAATCCGACTTATGGTGGATCATTATTTGAGAAATGTTAAATTTGACAAATTTCTAGCTATTTCACACTTTTGTGGACTACATAATTCCACATGAGTTGATTTATTGTTTTAACCCTTCAATGTAAATGGTCATTAAAATAAATGTTTAAAAGGCAATAAAAGAGAGGGTGTTTCTATGTTTTCTGACTAGTGCTGAATTTATTTATTTGATTTCTTCCTACATCAGAACAAAAAATAGTGAAAGAACTGGAAATAGTAGGGAAATTAAACAAAAATAAAATATTCCTGATTTTGATTTCCTCTTTTCCCTCTGCCCCGCCCTTCAGTTTCGAATGCCTGATCAGAGAACATGGGTAAGTTACTCCAATAGAGTTCTTTCTGACACATGCACATCTTATAAACCCACATTAATCTACAATCCCACACAGTCAGAAAGACACACTCAATGTAATGCATGCATCAAACACACAAAAGAATGGAACAGATGAGAGAAAACAGAAATATTGCCCATGGCCGTTTCCATTCAGTGCATGGCGACACTCTATTTGGATGATAAAACAGCTTATTTGATTTTGTAATTACTTTTTACACATTCTAGCTCTTAGTCAAGCTCTGTAGGATAAATGAATGAATGAATCTGGTGTGATCATGAATCATTTGCAGTGCCAGCATGCGCATGTGTGAGAGAGAACAGTTGTTATTTCTGATGGCTGCCTCTGATAGCGCTGTGAATGTGATTATTTACTCAGAGAGAGTAAGAGAGCACGGTTCTGATTTGGGATGGCGACACTCCTACCCAGCATCGCATCACTGCAGGGGTAACAGTCTCTCTGGGACCCCTCTAAACGTGTCTGATAGCACACGGGGGGTTTCCAAAGCCAAGACATCTGGTCCCCCGATAAGATCAACCATTGAAAGGCTCTTACTAATGAAGGGCCTCTCCGAAACACACACTACTCGACAGCTGCCCTACCACAGGCACACAGAGGGTGAAGGCTACTCAGACATCCAGGAAGTGCAGTCTGTGCCAATCATAGCTTTCTGTGAACTTAGTTGTTACAGCAATCATCTCGATAATAATCTATGGTAATACGTTTTGAATTCAAGGACCAATCAGTTTAAAATGTGCACATGTGCAAATGTGACCTGAGAAAAAAAATGTTTTTTTTTTATAGATCAAAAGATACAGTTTGTTAGGTCTTTCGAGTTTTATCCATCACCATCACCATCTATTTAGGATTTGTTAAGGATTCTTAGTCAAAAGGCAAACTTTGTAAGTTTATGTGTTGTATAGGATGGATAAGAACCTAAATACTCAGATACAAAGTAACAAACGTCCCAGTGTGAATGAAATGTGGTGAAAATGTGAACATATTTTCTAATATCTGTATAATGAGACAATCCAGAGTTTATATAAGAGTTTGTTTGATATTTGGTGTCAAGACTGACTCCAAGTGTTCTGCATTGAGTGAAAATCACAATTACTGACCACAAGTAACCACTGGTGGGAATTACAGAGTTTGTTGGCTTCAACTACAGTTAACAAAACAAATGTAGGCAATTTTTAACCATATCTTTTTGATTTATTCAATACTCAGATATGTATTTTTTTATTTGTTTGTTTGGTTTGTTGTGGATTTTTTTGTCAAATGTAATGAAAAAATATCTGTAAAAAAAAGGAACAAAAAAGCTGAAAAAATACAGGAAACAAACACTTGGTTTTGTTTTTTGAAAAATCCAAATAATTTTATAAACAAACTTTTTGGTCTTGTTTTGAATGTACAATTCATTCTGAGCTGCTGTAAAAAAGCTTCTGACCAGTTTTTAATAGTATTTATAGCGACTCACAACTAGTCCTACAAAATGTTAATACAATGATTTGTTAAGCTTTTCTCTGTAACTTTCAAAGGGGAGCAAGGGAAGTGTTAAGGGAAGTATTCACAGCTTTCTCAGTGACAAGAAAAGATGCTTGTAGACCCCCTCTTTAAGATCCAGGGCTTTGTATGCACCACTTAAGCCCCAGTTTCCTTGAGGTGTAAATCTTACAGTTGAGGATGGATATAACTTAGGCTTATTGCAAATGCCATACCAACAATTTCCTCTTCAGAGAAGGTGAAATGCCCACTAAATTGTGATTGAAATAGCATAAGAGCAGTTATCTTCTCTTCATGTCACATGATACATCTAATTTACAAAATGCAGTCATTTTTATCATATAATATTTTTATTTACCAGCTTTTTCATGACTCAGTCAATAGCATTGTGCTAGCTACTCATAGATCATGGGTGCAAACTGCAGAGAAAGCAAAAACTGACAAAATGTGTTCTTTTCTTGTGGTGTAAGTTGCTTTGGATAAAAGCATCTGCCACTCAAGTACATATTAGAAATTACAATCCTATAACAGGCAATGATACGAATGTAGAAAACAAGAACTTATACAAACACTAAACATGCTCTAGTTGGTGTGAGTTAGCCATTTAAAAACTTAAATAGATCCAGATTTCCATAGTTATGCACCACTAGTGGCTGAATGAAAGCCCTGGACTACAGCACTAGGACTAACATTGAGGAGATACCCAAGGTACCACGATGCAATGCCTTGATGGTCAGGAGCAATATTTTGAGGAAAATGACAGAAAGATGTATTGGAAAAGATGGAGATGATTGATTCGAAATAAAATTCTAGCAAGAGTCTATTCAAGTATGACTCCTGACCTGTTGAGAGACTGATATTGTGGTTGTTTTGTTATACATAACATGATACATGCTTTAAAAGGATGTTCCCTAGATGCTCATTTGAGTTTCCTTATATATCTTGGTTGATTGGTGACTAAATTGACCAGCTGGATTGTAGTAGTCACGTTTTAGAGCAAAATTAAATTACGGTAAATAAAATTTTCTCTGAGAGGAAACATAACTTTAGAGGTTATTCAAGAGTAAGACCCAATTTCAATCCCATTTCTCAAGTTTTCTAATAGTTCTGCCCAAAAAAACAGACGGGTCTTTGTGTGTTTAATATATTCATGTTTGTGTTAGCATATGTCATGTATGTCCTTCAATGTGAATCAAAACCAATTTGTCACAAAAACTGAAACTAGAAAAAGGGTGAATTCAATCCATGTGAAATAATGCAAATCAGCTCAGCTTTTCTGAAAGGCCTCAGTGTTGTGCTGCGGTTGATGAGCCTGCTTGCCTACAGCCCCCCTTGCTCCCTACATCCCCCCTCTCCTTCCTATGATATCATTATTACTGCTGTCTCAGCCTTGATCAGTAATGTCAACATCTTTCATATTGACGAATGTGCTGTCTGCTCATATTGTGCACTGAATGCTTTATGGCCAGCACAGGACATGAATCACTCCTGTTCTCCAGCACTCCTCACACACTCAGGCCTTATGTTGTTTTCATTCTCTCGTGGACACACACATGTAGCTCCTTCCCCTGTGAGAACGTGTCCATTTTGGATTAAAGAAACCGTTAGACTTAATTAGTAAATTATCAGCCGTTTTTATTCATCTGTGCGTGTCTGAATGCAGACGTGTAAATGTTGTGCACTGTTAACTTTGTGATCCAAAAGATGTACACACAGATATCAAAAAGTGTTAAAACGCTCATCTCTGTCTCATAGATGTCAGCGATAGAAAACATGGCTGAAAAGTTGGAATCCTTCGGCTCTTTGAAACCAGACGGCAGTGATCTCATTCGTTCAGTTCCCTCCATGTTCGACTTCCGGGCTCCACCTTCCGCACTTCCTGAAACACTCTTACGCAAAGGCAAAGAGCGCTACACCTGCAGGTACAACAACACACCCTGCACTCTCAATCTTTAATGGGAAATATTATAAACCTACATTTTAAATGTTACCAATTAAGAGCAAAACAAATTATGTGGCTGCAATTTTTCAAACAAAAAGATTGAACCAACTAAAACCAAATTAACCTTTTTGGAAAAACTCAAAAAACCCTAGCATAAGGTTATACAAAAAGTAACAAATCTGAGATGCTGTTTGGTTTCTAAAAATAGCTAATTTCTGAAATAATATAAACAAAGCACACAAAATGGTAAGCAACTTAAATTATTATGAATTATTTGAAATTGTTGAAATTGTTAAAGAACCCCAAATACCGAGGGATTATATATTCCACCTCTCTTTCAAGGAATATAGTCAAGAAGAAAATTGAGAATCAAGTACTTGAAATAATTTTTACATTGTTACAAATGTTACATACAATGTACTGGCAAAAGTATTCGTTCAATTTGATTAATTCAGATCACTTCAATGTTCACTGTTCTTTAAATGTAAAACCTAAATACCAGACTGCATTTGTGAAAGAATGGGCTGCTCTCAGGAGCTCAGAGAATTCAAGTGCGGTTCTACGATACAGCAAGTCCAATTGTGAAATTTCTTTTTTTTTCTTAATTTTCCAACCTGCTTATTCCCTTTCGGGCTCACGTGGGTCTGCCGGTGCCTATCTCCAGTGGACATCTGGCGAGAAGCGGGAGAACACCCAGGATAGGTTGCCAGTCTATCGCAGGGCAAATAGTGAAATTCTCTACCAAATATTCCACAGTCAACTGTTAGGTGAAAGCTTGGAGATAGACTCTTCTTGTACCAACTACAGGGGAGTGAGGATTTTTGTTGAACACCGTGGATTAAGAATGGTCATTTAAGTCTAAAGGCTTACTTGGCAGAATTCACATTACATGGGAAATAAGAAATAATAAGACATTACAGACAACAGCAACAAAATATTCACTATCTACTTAAATAACAGTGAACCAGTTCTTAAAATTTCACATGATGAAATTTATAATAACTCTTGTTTGTTTACTGTGTTTGTTTCATTAAGACAATGCTCAAGTAAACATTTCTTTGATGTCTAATGAGATGACAGCACAGACCATGGAATGCAGGGGATTTTGGAAGCATGTGTGTCAATTTGCTGAGTATTGTTCCTGGAGATCTGTTTCCTTCCCTTATAGATACTGTGGCAAGATATTCCCACGCTCGGCCAACCTTACGAGACATCTCCGGACACACACAGGAGAGCAGCCTTACAGGTGATAAACACACACAGACAAATGCAAATTCAAGTACAAAAGCAAATACACAGATTAAGGTTAAAAACATATTAAAAATACTGTATAAGGATTATGTAACTACGTATGAAAAATAGAATCAATGACGTAATACTTGAGTAGAACATAATTTATGACCATTTGTTCTAGGGAGGTCATTTTGCTAGGCTAGGCAAAATTGTGCAGTGCTAGTACAAAAGTTTACTTTTCTACATAAAACACACATTTATTTTACGTATTTATATGGAGAGAAAAGGAAAGTTAAACTCTGTCCTGTGCTTCAGAAGTAAGATAGACACAGTATTGTCAATATGTAAAGAACTAACACCTTATCCCTGTGTGTTAAAAACCCAGATTTATCCAACACCAGTACAAAAGATGATTAAACATCTACAGAAGAATGTTCATATATTCAGCTAGAATCAAAGGAAAGGTGTACAGAACAGTAGTGAGAGCAGCTATGATGTATGGGTTAGAGACTGTGGCAGTGAGGAAGAGACAAGAGGCAGAGATGGAAGTAGCAGAGATGAGGATGTTGAGGTTCAGTTTAGGAGTGACGAGGATGGACAAGATTAGGAATGAGCACATCAGAGGGACAGCTCAGGTTGGTTGTTTTGGAGACAAAGTCAGAGAGGCTAGATTGAGATGGTCTGGACATGTGCAGAGGAGGGATAGTGGTTATATTGGTATAAGGTATAAGGATGTTGGAGATGGAGCTGCCAGGCAAGAGTTCAAGAGGAAGGCCAAAGACGAGATTTATGGATGTACTGAAAGAGGACTTGAAGTTAGTTGGTGCAAGAGTAGAGGATAATGAGAACAGAGTTAGGTGGAAATGGATGATTCGCTGTGGCGACCCCTAAACTGGGAACAGCCGAAAGTAGAAGAAGAAGAAGAATGTTCATATGCAGCTGCTGTTTGGAAAAAAAAATCTTCATTCATTATGAAACTAGATAAAAATGTGGTATTTAGTTAAAAATATGGTTTACTTACGACATTATGGTGTGGTTATTTTCTTGAATCATGCAAAATGCCTCAGTATTTAGAGGCACACATTATGGAAATGACTACAAAGTAGCTCCAAATACAACGTTCATTTGTGAAAAGTTCCTGCTTCTCATTATTTAAAAATTTTGTCAGGAGTCAAACGTGACTCCAGGTAAATTTTGATTAGAGTGATAAGCTAACTTTGCACAACTTAGCTTGAGTTTCCGATAATCTATAAATGGCTAAGTTTGAGGCTGTGGAACTGATCATCAACACGTGTCGATAATGAATAATGGTTAAACTCTGCTCTGCGCTTCTACAGGAAAACACACACAGTATTATGACGGGCATTTTAGTAAAGATCTTTTTCACATTGAAAACATCTGAATGTAACTATTCACAACAGTAAATACATTTTTCTTCCCTATGAATTCTGTCGTATATGTGATTGTTTTAAGATTGTGCAACTTGAAGTCCCAGAGAGAGTAGAAAAGACAGTCAGACTGACTAAAGGTACGTTGTATGAGTAATGGAGCTGGTGAGTGCTGTTCCACTGTGGGCCAGCAAAGACAGCTGGATAATTATGCTGAGTTTGGTTCGCTGATTCTTTCAGGGAGTTTACAGCCCTGTAGAGAAGCTCACTACACTCTGTGGTCTGTCTGCACTCAGGGGAGGTTTCTACAGACCTTTGTTACTTTCCAGATCGCCTCAATCTGCTTGAGCTGGCAGCGCTTGAATCGAGCCGCTGATCAGACTTTAACTGCACTCTAATTTCTAGTTTCTCTGTTGCTTTTGGACGGGGGTGAGTAGTAGAGCATGAACGAGAGATAACAGATTCCTGGGAGACGTAGTTTAGCGTGGACGATACGATCACACAATCATACAGGATAATTCTGCGTGAAGAGACTTGGCTCATGCATCAGTTCTGAGAGCAGAGAGGTTACGTGTTACTGAGTCGAGCAAAGATTAGAGAGAGTTCATGACCAACCGTCTCCCAGAGGCTGACTGGTATACATCAAAATCACCACCTTCTCTGTGTAAATGAACCAAATTTAAATGAATTGTACACTTTTCATAATTTCCGTTCCTTATGCTGTGCGCAAAGTTCAACGTTTATTCTGATTTTGTAGTTATTTTGGTTCTTTTTTAGTTAATCCAATAAATACGAGGCCCTGTCTACCTGCTGTAGTTCATACACTTTAGTCTTATTATCTTCTTTTGTGTCTGCAGATGCAAGTACTGTGATCGTTCCTTCAGCATTTCCTCCAATCTTCAGCGTCATATCCGCAATATTCATAACAAAGAGAAGCCCTTCAAATGCCATCTGTGTGACCGCTGTTTCGGCCAGCAGACCAATTTAGATCGTCACCTCAAAAAGCATGAGAATGGTAATTTACCAGGTAGATGCACACATGTATAAACATTCATTGGAGAAGAGAGTTAGCCATTATTTAAAACCTGTTTACAAATCTGCATCATTCACATAACATTTGTTTTTTGTTTTCTATGAAGGTACAGCGATGTCATCACCCCGGTCAGAGCTGGACAGCAGCAGTGCCATCCTTGAGGACAAAGAGGACTCATATTTTAACGAGATCCGAAACTTCATCAGTAACACAGCAGCATCTCCGGCAAACTCGGAGGAAGGGTAAGCGCAACCTTCGTTTCATACTAATAATGTCACTTTATTAAACAAATATTAATGGCACACAATTGTTATTATTCGTTCTCAGTTCAATTCAATATTTCTGTCTATTGCTCAATTTGAATATTTGTTTAACTTTATGAGGATGTAATTAAAATGTTGTATTGCTCTATATGTTAAATTATAAGTATTAAATTATACAGATTAACAGTTGTCTTTTAATGGTCATTAACAAAAGTTAACTAATGATTTTTGTGCAAATAAAGTATAAAATAATTGTCTTCCTGTTTAAAGATTAATTCCAAATATTCCAGTAGTGTTGTGGACAGTATTCCAAATATAGACTTAAAGTAATTATGAAAATAATTATTTTACTTTTTTTTATCTGTATTACATTCGGAGTTAAAAATTAAAAAGTCTTGGAATGCATGTGTGGTTCAGACACGACGACGTGGACGCAGACTGCGAATAATTAATATAGATGTATTACACAAATGTAATCTTCAGGAATACAACCAGCTTCCAATTTACTATTGCAATCAGTCATTTTTCTCTTTCAAATTTAAAGATCAAACTGTGGGAACCTAAATGACCATATTTCCACTTATTTTTTACTTAAATTTAGGAATCTCAAGATTTATTATAAATAAAAGATGTTTTTTTTTCTTTTAAATATGAATTATATATTCTTATAAATATTTTTGTATTAGATTGCGTTTTTTGGAAATAATGAATATTATTTAAACATGTTAAAAACTAAATCAGAATATATTTTATTTTGTTATCAGTATCTTATTCTTCATAATGCATTTATGTAAATAATACAAATAAATTTTGGGCATAATATTTAATTTAGTTTTGGAACATTATTAAAAATAATTGTTTTCCTGCCATAAATCTGTTTATAGTGAAATGAATAAGTTATTTATATTATACATTTTACATACTTTACTTTACAAACAATATTTTTTTTAGTTCAATAAGCATTGCTTATGATAATTATTAATCCATTTTGGGTAATTGAATATGACTCAAATAAAGCCACAGTCCCTCACTCACTCACACACACACACATGCATGCATACAAACACACAGTATCCATTAGGGTGTCAGTCATCAGTTGCTAGCATTTGCCTGAGGCAGAATGGAGGTTATTATACACAAACATTACTGAACACAACACGTCTCATGCCTTATTCATTAACCCTCACCTCTGAGTGAACAGCTTCACATGAAAGGAAAGGCCCACAATTGCAGTGTGCATCAGCCACACATGTGAGCATGTGTGTGTGCATATATTGGGTCTGGTTGTTAATCATTACCCTGTCGCCTGCGGTTTCTAAGAGCAAAGATTAGGGCAGGTCTCTAAGAGAACCCGATTTACTGATTGGCTGATTGTGAGCGCGTGCAGAAGACTGTTGACTTTTGTCGGCGTGCACGTACATACAATTTTCTATCCACACATGATGATCTTGACCAATAATTAACCAGTACTGATGTTCAGCTTGGAAAGCAGTCGAAATGTTTGACTTGGTCATCTTGAGACATATTCAGTTATAGGTCTTCCACGATTTGTAACATTTCTTCAATAAAAGGATTCTCAATTCAGTTCTGCCTCACTTTGTATATCTCCCACATCTGGATGCAACATGTGATTTAGAACAGGCTGGAAGGTGTGGGAAAGGAGGTTAGAGGTCCACGAATGTTTCCTGTCAGAGTGACTGCTCCTGATAAATACTTTATCCTGCCCAAATGACCACAGAGCTCTCTAATTGGCCAATCTATTTCCATCACGCCGTCGTTGACTCTTTGTTCCTCTCAGTCTTTCTTGACTGAGAAGTGTGGACTGAGAGGTGTGGAGTGAGTTTCAGGACATGGTTAAAGGATTTTCTACTGTTAATTTGGTGGAGACACAACGTTGTAGAAATGAAGCTCTGAAAGAGACTGAGATGAGAAATGAAATCAGCATAAAATGCTCAGAGGTTTATCTTGTGTAGTTATAAATGGACAGACGGCTCTACAGAACAAAGGATTGATGATGAATCCAGACAGCTGTATGGATGGACAGAGGGAAGAAGAAGAAATGCATTGATGGTAGGTCCACAAGGAGGGTCTGTTCCAAAATAAGTAATGGATGGTGAGATGGAGATAATGAGGGATGGACCTAAAAAAGAAACAGGAAGATGATCAAATGGAGGAAGGGAGGGGTAGACAGACGACTGGAATGATGGATGAAATGGACATATGATTCATCGGGACAATAGATGGATTAATGTTAATCAATCATTGCAGAGTCATCCAAAAGGAACCACTGATTCAACCACAATCACTGTTGTCACCTGTCTGCCCATTCATCAGTGCTGAGTTGTTCAGTCACTTTGACTTTTTCAAGTTCACTGTTGAGTCACAGTCACTGTTAAGATAATGAGGGATGGACCTAAAAAGAAACAGGAAGATGATCAAATGGAGGAAGGGAGGGGTAGACAGATGACCGGTAAAAGTGCAATGATGGATAAAACGGACATATGATTAATTGGGACAAAAGATGGCTTAACGTTCATCAATAAATGTCATCCAAAGGGACTGCTGAGTCAACGACAGTCAGTATTGAGTCACCTCTCTGCCCATTAATCACTACTGAGTCATCCACAGTCACTTTGACTTGTTCAAGGTCACCGTTGAGTCCTCCATGGTCACTGTTGGGTCACCTGTCTGCCCATTCATCACTGCTGATTCATTCAGCCACTTTGCCTTGTTCAAGGTCATGAGTGAGTCGTCCACAGTTACTTTTGAGTCACCGGTCTGCCCATTCCTCATTGCTGGGTCATCCACAGTTACTTTTGAGTCACCTGTCTGCCCATTCATCACGGCTGAGTGGTTCAGTCACTTTGACTTGTTAAAGGTCACTGTTGAGTCCCCCATGGTCACTGTTGAGTCACAGTAACTGTTGAGTCACCGGTCTGCCTATTCCTCATTGCTGGGTCATCCACAGTAAATTTGAGTCACCTGACTGTCCATTCTTCACTGCTGATTCATCCGGAGTCTCTGTTGAGTCACCCACAGTCACTGTAGAGTCACCTACTGTCACTGCTGAGTAATCCACAGTCACTGTTGAGCCATCACCAAATAGTGAAAAGGGATGACTCAATAGTAAATGACGGGTAACTTATCATTCATGGGTAAGCAGGCGATTGACTGAACCAAACAATGAATGAATGGCTCATCTGATAACTGGATGGATGGCATACACTAATATGAATAATTGTGGAAGATGGCTGATGGATTAAAAATAAGATGAATAGATGTATTTGGCTGAGATAAACTCATTATGAGCTTTTGAAAAATGTAATATTAATTTTGAAGAATTATTAATTAGAGATCGTTCTTTACTGGATGGCTTTTCTGGTTTTGTCCTATGGGCCCTACATTGCAGTTATATTTGAACGCTTTTATTGTTAAGTCCAAGTTGAACCAAGACAGAGCGAGTGAATCAGTTTTAGTGTTACAAACTAGCATAGTTCAGCTTTAGCGTGCATACAAGATGTTTGAATAGTTGGCCTCTGTCTCTGTGGGGAAATGACTACTTTGGCAGCTCCTTCTCTCCACTCACCAAATGAGCTGTCTGCTAAATATTTGGCCTATTAGATGAATTGGAGATAAAGAAGAAAATAAACTGGGGAAATGGTAGTTGTGAGCAGAGAGAGAGGGGGAGAAAGATGAAAATAAGTGAGAGGAAGTGTAGAGGCCTGCTGTCTGAGTGGCCCGCTGATGGGCGACTGCTTTCTGGCAACCAGGGGCCTCATAACTGATGACAAACACTCTCTTTCTGCAACACACTCTCCATGTTTCTTTCTAAATTCCTCTCATTTAGAGAGCATATGCAGGTGGTTTATTTATTCTAGACAAACAGAGCTTGGTTTCACCCGTAAAAGATTTCTCTGTTTTCTCCCTGTAATCAATGATTGGCATGTCATGTTCATGCCTGCCAAAAGCATAAAATATCAATTCTTTTTATTCCCTGTAGGCTGAATGGTGGACATTTTAACGGAGAAAAAGCACTGTCTGGGCCACATAACCTGAAGGAAGAGGAAGGGGAGGAGCCTGGTGCAGAGGAAGAGGAGGTGGAGCATAGCAACAGTGTCAGAAAACCCAGTGAGGACAGCATGCCTAGAAACCTGGACCATGACATCATAAATGATGACATGGATTTTGAAGGAGCAGATGATCTGGAGATGAATAGTAAATCCTCACCACACAGGTACACATTCTAAAATTATCGAAGTACAGGTTCTGTTTGTTGTAAAATAATCAAAAAACACTCAATTGTTATCAGGTTTAACGAGGAAGATGATGAAGATAATAGCACCTTCTCATCACTGGATCACATCCATCACTTTAGTATAGATGATGGGGATCTCAGCGATAGTGATGTCACCAGATTTGCTCCTACTCTATTGCAGGAAGGCATCAAACAGCCTCTCTACAGGAAGTCCAAATCACAGGTATTGTGGTGTTAAACATAAACCTCTTGAAAAACTAAATGTTTCTAATTATGCTCAATAATGCTGTTGGGTCAAATTTAAGAGAACACACTCCCTGACTGAGATTTGTAGTTGGTACTAGTAGTGTCAACTCCTACCATTGGGCCAAATCTAAGTAGTTTGTACCAGTAGTGTCAACAAGTGGGTCAAATCTAAGAGAACACACAAATGGAAGACTTGGGGATTTGTAGTTGGTACCAGTAGTGTGTTAACTGCCTACCAGTTGGCCAAATCTAAGACAACACGCTCATGGACTAGTCTGGGATTTGTGGTTGGTACTAGTAGTGTGTCAACTGTCTATCAGTGGGCCGAGTGGTTTTAGAAGATGACGGTTTAGAAGATTTAGTTTCTGTTTTTTGAATGTCCCTTATATCTCTCTTATATTTTTCCAGGCTTATGCCATGATGTTGTCCTTAGCTGACAAGGATCCACTCCATTCCACGCCTCACAATGCACCAATGTGGCACAGTTTGGCCCGCACTGCTGAGTCCAGTGCCATTCAGTCTCTGAGTCATGTATGACACGCCTCATGAGACTTAATAGAACTCTGTCCTTCACTTTTGGAAAAGACCATGGTTCACAAACACAACCCTGCCGAAGAGTCAAGTGCCCACTTCCACCACACACTGATCCTGTCCTCTCAAGCTTTCTGAGACACTCATGAACAAATCAAGTACCATTTGAAGAAATGGAAACCGAGTCTGTGTAATGATGGTAATGCTGACAATGACAATACTAGTGATGTGTGATAATAATTCTATTTATTCTGTCCAGCAGAGACAGCGGGGAAGTTTTTGAAACATTGGTGTCAGTTTTGTGAGTTATGTCAATGGTTACTAAGAGTAACAGAAGCTAATCTTCCATATTGTGGTGGTAGACAACAGCAGCATGGATTCAAACAGGGCTGTAAATATACTGAGCATTAAGATCACCCATGTAAAACGAGCAATGCACTTGTGTGGATTTTCAGAATCGTAACTGGTCTTTTAGGTCTTTTACAGAAACATACAAAGCTATAGTCAAATGCGGGGGTGTTTGTGTTTGTTCTTGAAGGTGAAATTGTGAATTTTAACTGGTTCAGATAAAAAGGTGTGACCTTTAAACTCGCTGATGCTGCTTGTAAAAAAATTAAATTGAAATGTGTAAAAAGCAACACAGTGACTACATTCAGGTTCTGTACAATTAAAGCACTGCATTTCTTTCAACCCACTTCCCCCAACTGTTTGTGTCAAAACAGATGTTTGTTTTTTTTAGTTAGTTAGTTGTAAAAAAAAAAAGCTGTCAGTGATTTGTTTCTCCAGATAAAACAGAAATTGGAATCTTTAGAACTGGCAAAGGGCATTCTATTGCTTCCTTGGTAACCTTTTCCATTAGTTGGTTAAAGATACCACTAAATAGCCGGATAGCTAGCATTTAGCTACACTGTCCTTGTGTCTTTCATTTGTAGACAATCATGGGTTCCTTGTGTTGATTTTCCTTGTTTTTTTTTCTTTTGTCTCCTTTTTCCTGGTTGATGTTGATGTAATTGCTGTGTATCTTGAACAGTGTATTTATTTCTCTGCAAACTGTAGTTTGTTTACTGAATAGCACTGCTCTCGAGCGCCCCCTAGCGTTGAGGTGAAGAATCACTCACTGAAACGTTGGGGCCGAGAGACTCATCTGGGGTTAGAGACACATCTGAATGCCAGATAGTATTAAACCTTTTCTCACCGCTTATACTTCTAATAAGACTGGTAAATGATTTAGATTGTAGGGTTTTTGTATGACAATTTAATGATTCAACTGTAAAATATAAAAATGCGAAAAGAAAAAGATTTAAAATAGCTGAAATTATTTCTTCATCAAACGCATGATTGGTCCAAACTGTACCTGCCATTTTCTATGGTTGTCTGCTAGCTTATGTGACGCTTGGGTCCATATTGATTTCTTGTGCCAAATTTTGAGAAATGCCAGACTTTGTTTATTCTTACGGGGTGAAGGACCAGATCTTTCCTATTCACTTTGTTTGTTTTTGTCGATGTTTATAATCCCATTTTTAAAAGTAATCAGTGAGTTGAGGTACTTCTGTTTTAATGCTTTCTATAATGTAACTGTATTGCATTATAATTAAATTTTGTGGGAGGAGTTGTTGAGAAATAAACCCTCCGGTGTGGGCGAACTGTGCACTCTCACCTGCCTCTGCTTCTGTCTGTCTTCTGTGATTCGCAAAAATATATAAATAGAAAAAATACATCAATAAAATTTAAGTAACTGAGGGCTTAAATCTGCTACAATTGTATATAAATGAAAGTATTTGTACAGTAGTACACTCCTAAATTAGAAAAAAAATTGTAAAGTAAAAAAGAATGTTACAAAAAAAACGTAAAATATGCTCAGTCAGAAAAGGGAATTTGACACCTACTTCCATCTGTTCCACTGGATTGTCAGCAAAGCAAACAGTGAAACTGAGCTCAGTAGAAATCAGGACCATAGAAATGGGGTTAAAATAGAGCTGAGAGATATGGCAAAACAAAATCTGACAATATTTTTCCATATCTAACTATATTTTTCATTAATTGCTTTTTCTGAATAAAACCACTGATCTTAAACCTTAAATGTTTGTCAAAAATCAAACACTAAATATATAACATTTAAATTGTAAAAGCTTTAAAAATACAACACAAACGTGTAAAGCTTGTACTTTTTATAATTAGTCAAGTTTCAATTCCCTCATTTCAAATAAGGAGGAGGATGTCCTGCTAGATATATGCATGTAGGATGCGAGCATACACCGGGTTTTACGAGCACATATGCGCTGTGAAGCTTCAAGTTTTCTTGTAAATTTGATGCACTTATGTATGTAGCGTGGTAGAATTTTACAGAGAAGTACATCAATTCTTGTAAAGAAAACACGAGAAGGATAGCGGTCCTCTTCACTGGCCTAAGAATGACCATCATTTATTAAATTCATCAAACTTTTCTGTGAATTGATTTTGGCACAGCTTTGAATGTGTGATGGAGAAATGTTAAAACAGAAGACAGTAGACGTGTGGTTTTACAGGTGACAATCTAAAGATTCACGATTGTGGAAATGTTGGGGACCACAGGTTCAGATTTAATCAATTTTGCATGATAATTCAAGGTTAACATAAATCCATAATCATACAGAACTATTGCCATCTTACAGTAGAGTGCTAACAAAGACTAGCATTAGCATTAACAGCTGCAATGTGGGCTAACATTAGCTTGTTTAAATGACAAATTAGTGATAAATTATGAAATCAATAAGCAAAAAATAAAATTTGACCTAAACAACAAATATAATATTTGAATGAGCCAAATTAGACACTGAGTATTTTAATGAACAAATTAGATTAAATTAAAATATAAAAACAAATCACATCGCAAAAACATATATGGTAGACTTTGACTTCATCTACTTCGGATACATCAATCACTTTGCAACCAAAACAAAGCTGGAATTTTCTGGAATGGTGGAATCAAAAAGGTAAAGCAATGTGTGTTACTATGGAACTATGTTAATTGTCTTTAGGTTGTACTGTGTGTTATGAACTGAATGGTACTGCTCTGTTTCATGAATGATCTAGAACATCAGACCCAAACTAATGATTCAAATAAATGCCTGGAAAAAAACTCTTTGCAAACTCAAAAACTTAGCTCGGTTTTATACCCTTTCACTTTCTGCATGCATAACCTTTAAGGCAACACTGTGCTTTTGCTTTTTGAAGTAATGAAAGTCACCACCTTGATCTTTAACATTTTCCTTCAAGTGAAATAGTGTTTGTTGGTGGGTGAGATTTTGTGGATTTATTGAGAGAACAATAAACAACATTAAGCGTAAAACACTCATCACTTACCATTTGCCTTTGGTTGACCTTCAATTTAAGTCACTAGATGTCTTTTTTTAAAGGCTTCAAGATGTTAAAATGAAACGAATTCTATTTGCAATGTACTTTTCTGCAAGTTTCTGCAAATGTTGCCAGAGCCCGTGCTGTTCCTCAGACAATGTTCTCACAGAAACTCTAAAAGAAAGACAGGATAAAACTCTTTTCACTGTGTCTGTCTCACACACCCACTCATATTCTTTCACGGGGAGACATATAAAACTTTCTCCACACACACACACACACCATAAAACGGACACAGCGAGAGTCTGGTCCCGGGCACCTCTCACACTCACACAGACACAGTCCCGCCTGTGAGAGCAGGCAGGACCATGCTCTACGTTCGTTTGTTTGAGCAGATGATGGATGAGTGTGAGAGATGTAATGACCTGGCTCATCGCTCAAACTCTCAATGAGAAGAAACATTCCACTGACGCCTCTTGCTTATTGTTTATATGGCATCTAAGACACTCACAACCCCACTCTCTCACCCTCTGAAACTTGCCGTGCAAATCATATTCTCAGATAGTCTTTTTAAAATGATGCTGTTCTCTAACTCTCCTCCTGACCATGCCTTCTTTCAGTCAGTGCTCTGCTTACTCTACGAGTTAAGTATCGAAGCTTCGTGTGGCGTGAAGAGATGAAGACCAATATCTGCTCTGGAAAGTTGCTGACATTATATGTATTTGAGCCACAACACAGCTTTATTTAAAGAACTTTAAAAGTAGATGTTCTTGTCACTGATGGGTTTCATCACATTATGCTTTAAACCCAAAGGAATGAAAAATAAATGAAATAACTGTACATTTTTATTACTTTTAATAATGAACTTTGAATAATATAGACGTATGGTCCATAAGATCACGGTGCTTGAGGGTGGGTGGTTTTTGGACAGGATCTCCAGGGATGTCATCTCCACGTGATTTTATCTCTGCTTGTCCAGAAAAACAAGGACCTCCAGGGTGGTTGGTAGCTTGGTTGAGAATTAGCACCAAGTAGAGAATGGTTCTGAGTTGGAAAAAGGTGGCATGTTCGTCCAAGTTGGGGCAAGTGATCCTGCCTCAAGTGGTGGAGTTTATCATGGAGTCTTGTACACATGGAAGAGGAGATGGAAAGATGGATTCTGCAGTGAAGCAGTCAATGTACCGGTCTGTTGTGTTGAAGGATATGAGCAGCCACGTAAACCTCTAGATTAACTGCCCTAAAATTAGCTAAAAGATGCAGCTACAGACAGATCAGTAGAGTGGCTGAGGAGTTCAGTCACTTGGGTGGAGCTTGGAGGTTTCACTATATGAAATTCATCCCCTCTGTTTACACATTGGAGAAATTAACTTTATAAAATAAAACCACAGTTTGCACTAGGCTATAGGCATATAGGCTAGTTTTGTACTGGCGTCAGCCTCTTTTGTATTGACGTCTGAATGAAGAGTCATGAGGGGACAATTCTCCTTGGAGGATTTTATAGTTAGCGTTCTTGTCCAGAGCCTTATACCCAAACTCAACTGGACTGTCTGCGGGGTTCGGATAGTGGCACAGTTTTTGGCTTCATGTGAAGACAGTGAATGGAAAATAACCACTTGTGAACCGATTTTGGCTTTATACTGCTTTAGCTAACCGCAATGAACTTGCATGGAAATTTTCTTCAACCCTTCTCATCAGAAGACACTCCTGTCAAGATAATAACTCCCTTGTGAGGTGGATGCACTTCCATTTTTCGTACATGTTTGGATCACTTTTGCTACAGAATTGTGATTGATGACCATCTGTTGTACCGCAAATGGCATGTTTTGAGCAGGGAGTCATTGCGACAATATTTCCTTGACGTGGACAAAAAGCACCCTGCTGAGAAGCTGTCCGAAGATTTGTGTGAATCTCTATTCGGACCGGTCTGTAGAGGCCTTTGAGGCTTTTATCCTAAGAGTATAAGTGGGAGGTACTCGTTTTTCAACATGTATGAATGAATTTGTGAGGAAAATCACCATTTTTGTGTACAAATAAACTTGTTTGCAATCAATGGCCCACATAGTATAGCATCTCACCATAGAACAGGTTGATCTGAAAGGAAGCTAAAGGTTTTCTAACAAACGTAGTGGGGTATAATCATTATGTTGAGCACTGTAGCAACCCATCTCTCGGACACGGCTTTCTCTTAATCAACCTGGTTTTTACTGGATCTGTGGCACAGCTGCAGCAGGTACAAACAAGCAAAAATACTGAGCTGACCAGTGCTGTTAATTTGCTCTTGAAAATGGATCTTTGTGCTTTTACAGCACTTGGCTAGAAATAATTTACAAGCCTTTTTCCATTCATTGTGGTTGAATGGCATATGGAGAAATGTTACAGCATCTTACAGAGAGCCGGTGATCACATTCTACAGCCTCCTGCTGGACAAGCACAAGGAACACAAGATCTTTATCAAACCCTGCTTTTTTTTATAAACCACGATTTGTGCTTTAGCTTTTAAAATCGATTTAACTAGTAAAAAATAATGCTTTTCTCCATTTAATACACTGTAACTTATATAGCCTAAACAAAATACAGCCTCACTTTCCCAGAAATGTCTAATGTGAACAACTCTGAAATCTCTTAAAGGCACATTATCCATCTGTGAGCACTATGTTCATTGCTCCCCATATTAGGGCATGTCAAATATAATCTGATAATAAAGACAAGAATATATATTTATAATATTTATTTCTAATCCAAAATATTGTCAACTATAAATAAAAAACTGCACAAGGAACAGAGAATGGGTTGGTTTTATGGTAACTTGAAAAATACATTAAAAAAAGTGTTGTTTTTTATAAACTCACATCTAAAGACCGTTAAACCATGACCACTTGAACAGCAAAAGCCATGTCTCACTCACTGATAACTGATGGGCTGCGTTTGGTCCCTGCCAGCCGTCAATCTGTAAGCTCTGTGGGACATCCTGCTTTGATGAGGTCATCATGGGTCAGCCAGCTCTGATGAGGTCACAGCAGGTCGTCCCACTTTGATGAGGTCGGCTGGAGAGGGGCTTGTGGGTGCTGTAGTAGGCTGAAGGTGATAATGGCTCTGCAGAGGAGGAAAAGAGGCCAACATGGACCATTACTGACCAGCTGTTGGCACTGGACGTCTGTCAGATGCATGAAAGATCACAGCATAGCATCCTTGAGTGCTTGTGCGCACCTCCTGAACACACACGGCCACATTTGTACATCTCAAGGGAGTGGTTGTGTTTAACACTGGATTTCCCTCATCGCTCTGCTTGGAGCATATGGATTTATCTAATGAACTAATGAGTTATTTGGCAGAGGTACAGAACAGATTCTCTCGTGTGTTCAAACAAGGGCTTTTCTTTCTCTACTGATGCTCATACACCATGCCACTGGCCCACAGTGGAATGACAGACCCCTGCTTGGGGCATCTATCATGGCCTCTGAATGTAGGGTGGGCACGACTGGCACTCACTCTCTGATTAACTTGGCAACGTTACTTGCCCCTGAGCCAGAAGACCCACCCCTACTTGCTCACTGCAGGCCTTTCATACATAAAGGACGATGGGTACAGAGTGAGTTCCATCCTTAGATGTTTTTCTGGGCAAAAGTGAATATTCTATAATGGGACTATATGTATAAATGACACTTTAACAGGATTTAAAAGATATACAACATTATTGTCAAAATTGTAAATTTGGAACGAGAAAGGAACTAGACGAGGGGCAAAAATAACATCTTCACTGCGATTTTTCCATCTTTCTTTTTCTGATATAGACGTGCTAGTGAAGCTGTGGCTAAACACAACAGTTTTTTCTCTAAAAGATTGGAGGTTTCATTCGGGTATTTGTTGTGATCCCCAGGGAAACGGCTCATTAGAGTTATTGATGTGCTCAGAGTGAGCAAGGGATAGCGTCATGCATGTGGTTTTAATATGACAGGATATGTTATGTTAGGGAACAGCCTACTGTTTGCAGTGTCTCACAGGGCTATACCTGATATTAAGAGGTAGTGTAGTGCCCGAATAAGCACTATTTTCAATCATCTTTGAATTCAAAGTTTACTCTTCTAAAATATTTTGGTTTGATACAATGCAGACTAAAATTGTTGGGCATTTTAGCTAATTTTAACCATTTTCAGCATGTACTCACAATATGTTCTTTAAAAATAGATCAGGGTAGGTTACCCAACACGTTGGTATGCATACAGTACCCTAAAGAAACTCGAAAAAAATGGCTTGTCCAAATACAGGATTCTGATTGGCTGGCAGGTGTTGATTAAATTTAAATAACCACACAGGTTGCTTTGAGTAAGTTTGTTGTGAATAAACCACTGAAATGTTGCTTGACTATCAGTTTTAATTCCAATATGACTGAAATTCTCCAGTAGCAAAACAAATGTGTTGTTGTATGAGGTTGAGTATAATATAAGGATGTTCTGAAGGAGTTAAGAACTTGCAAGTAATATATAAAAAATATAGAGTAAAATTGCGAGTAATATATAATTGTATCAGTCAATCTGTTTGCAAAGGGCATACGCGTTTACGTAGATCTTTCACGTGTACCTGAATTGAGGATTAACCCAAGAGCTGCTCTTAGCGCCACCTTCTGGCGTTTCACAAAAATCCAACTCATTGACATTCAGCCAGAACCTGCTAAATGAGCCCTGAATAATCTAGATTAATGACCCCATCCCATTGAAAGAACACACTATGATAGGGCTCTTTACTGGTACACAGAGATGTTGTGTGAGGAATGTTTTCCTTCGGTGAAACGAGGGATTTCTAGTGGCTAATGTGGCGTTGACTTCTTAGCGTCTGGCTGGTTTTAATAGTGTAGCAGAGTCTGTTTATGTTAAATTGATGATAGATTTAAACACCTTAGATGATACGATTAACCATTAACAAGTAGTTGATAGAACGAGCTAAATTTTCCTAAATATCTAAATCGTGTCTCAATATTTTTGTGTCTAATATATTACTTAAATATGTAACGTTACGTAGAGTCACGTGAATTAATTTATGTGTCAATGATTAAATTTCTTTCTTTAAAAGATGTTTAAAACTTAAATTAAAGAAACAAGCTGCACATCTAGTGTTTAGAATACAGGTTTCAAGCCAAAGAATGACATTAAAAGCGGGACGACGTAATTTAGCTTTTTCAAAAGTTTTTAATGTTGCTCACCTGAACTGAGCGTTTCCTTGACGCCATCTTAGAAACAGTGACTGATGACGATGGTGACACCTTTGACTGATTACACAAAGAGATAATGAATCACTCTAAATCATTTATGATCCTATAAAAATTCTTATTTTAATTCATTTTTATTTTTACTATAAATAGTAATTGTAATTTCTTGCATTATTAGCTGTAATGGCTTAGATTACATGACTTGCATTACATAAGCCTCTTTAACACTGCAGGCTAAATGGAACATCAGACGCCCACACTCATGAATATTTGCATCAGGACTGTTTCTGAACGGGTGTGCAACGTTGTGTTCGGACCAATTTTGGATCAATGATCTGTCATGCGGACCGTGCTAAATAACCACAAGATTTCGAACGTCACACTAAATTGTCTCAGTTTTACTGAACAGGTTTGGTTTATTTCCACATTTAAATGAGGCCTAGGCATAGACATAAAAAACAATCCTGGGAATATTGCCAGCATAATAATTTCTTCAACCAACAAATGTCATCCAGCCTATACAAGGTTAATTTCTTTAGCTTTTCAGAGATCTAAAGACAAAGCAACAAAGGTCAAACACAGTTGGATTTTTAAATTTCCCAACACCCAGCGAGACATGCATTTACAGAGGTCAAGTGTGGGAGAGTTACTGATACTCATCTCCAGAGCAGCACTTAACGACTTGTTGTTTCTGTCACAAGAAGTGTCCCAAATGGTGCGAGACCTTATTGAGTTGATTTTCCTTGCCCTCTCTTCAATTTTATCTCTGGTTCAAAAAGTCACAATCTTCTGGGAATTGGTTAGCATGGACAGAAGAGTTTAATCTCTTTGGTGTGAAAGACACTGCTGTGATAGCGTCGCTTCGCTGGTGCTCTACGGATAATTTCATCACCAAACGTCCCACTCGATTCCATCTGATCTGAACAGAATGTTCTTTCCCCAGATACTACTGACTTAGCTCTGGTGCTAATTTCAATCCATCTATTTTACAATTCTACTGCTTGCATTTATGTGATGAATGAAACACTGTGTAATTTTAACCAAAAGTCGCTTTTTGTAAAAACTTACATTTTTACATTTCTGATGGATGAAACTCCCGCAGCGACCACATTGAAGAAACCTAGATGCTGTGGGAAGTGGTTCTAGTGAGGACTTTAAGCAGTACGTTCTGTGTAGGTTCTAGAGTTTGTGCCCCAGTGCACTGATGGGGACACAGTAACAAAAACAAGCACAGTGAGATGTTAAACCAATGTCATTAGCTTAATGTGCTAACTGGTATGTGCACTTGAAGGCCAACCAATAATTCCCATTGGCTGGATACATCTCTACAACAATCAAACTTCCAACTTCAATAGGCCAACAGGCAGAAACCCATTAAATCTTCTTCTTTTCCTTTCAGCTGTTCCCAGTTTAAGGGTCTCCACAGCGAATCATCTTTTTTCACCTAACTCTGTCCTCAGTATCCTCTACTCTTGCACCAACTAACTTCATGTCTTCTTTCAGCACATCCATATATCTCGTCTGTGGCCTTCCTCTTCACCTCTTGCCTGGCAGCTCCATCTCCTACATCCTTCTACCAATATAACCACTATCCCTTCTCTGCACATGTACAAACCATCTCAATCTAGCCTCTCTGACTTTGTCTCCAAAACAACCAACCTGAGCTGTCCATCTGATGTGCTTGTTCCTAATCATGCCCATCCTCGTCACTCCTAAACTGAACCCCAACATCCTCATCTCTGCTACTTTCATCTCTGCCTCTTGTTTCTTCCTCACATCTCTTCTACAGTCTCTAACCCATACACCATAGCTGGTCTCACTACTGTTCTGTACACCTTTCCTTTGATTCTTGGTGACACACAACACCCCTGACACTTTTCTCCACCCACTCCAACCTGCCTGCACTCGTCTCTCCACCTCTTTTCCACACTCCCCATCGCACTGGACTGTGACCCCAAATACCTAAACTCCTGCACCTTCTTGACCTCAGCCCCCTGTAACCTCACTGTTCTATTTCCCTCTCTCCCGTTCAAACACTTGTATTCTGTCATACTGCGACTGACTTTCATTTCATCTTCTTTCTAGAGCTGACCTACAACTTTCCAGGTTTTCCTCCACCTGCTTTCTGCTCTCACTACAGATCACAATGTCATCTGCAAACATCATTGTCCAATGAGATTCCTGCCTGACCTCATCTGTCAACCTGTCCATCACCGTAGCAAATAAGAAGGGACTCAAAGCTGATCCTTAATGTAGCCCCACCTCCACTTTGAACTCCTTTGTCTGACCCACAGCACATCTCACTGCTGTCTTACTCCTCTCATACATATCCTGATCTACTCTGACGTACTTCTCTGCCACTCCTGGCCTCCTCATACAGGATCGTAGCTCTTCTCTCTGCACCCTGTCATACGCTTTTTCTAAATCCACAAAGTCGCAGTGCAGCTCCTTCTGGCCATCTCTGTACTTCTCCATTAACATTCTCAGAGCAAAAATTGCATCAGTAGTGCACTTCCGGGGCATGAAGCCATACTGATGTTCACAAATATCCACTTCCTTTCTTAGCCTAACTTCCACTACTCTTTCTCAAAGTTTTATTGTGTGGCTCATCAACTTTATTCCTCTGTAGTTGTTACAACTCTGCACATCACCCTTGTTCTTAAAGATTGGCACTAGGACACTTCTCCTCCATTCCTCAGGCATCTTCTCACTCTCTAAAATCCTGTTGAATAACCTAGACAGGAACTCCACTGCCGTCTCTTCTAGACACTTCCACACCTCCACTGGTATGTCATCTGGACCAATAGCCTTTCCACGCTTCATTCTCCCCAGAGCCTTCCTCACCTCATCCTTTCTAATCTTTTCATCTTCCTGCTCTACAGTATTAACCTCTTCCCCCCTTCTTTCCCTCTCATTCTCCTCATTCATCAACTCCTCAAAATACTCCTTCCATCTTCTCTGCACACTCTATTCACCTGTTAGCACCTTTCCATCTCTATCTTTAATCACCCTTACCTGTTGTACATCCTTCCCATCTCTGTCTCTCTGTCTCGCTAATCTATACAATTCCTTCTCGCCTTCCCTCGTGTCTAACCTGGCATACAACTCATCATATGCTTTCTGTTTGGCCTTTGCCACCTCCCTCTTCACTCTGCACTGTGATTCCTTGTAGTCCTGTATACTTTCTTCAGTCCTTTCAATGTCCCACTTCTTTTTAGCTAGCCTCTTCTTCTGGATGATGTCCTGTACTTCCTCATTCCACCACCATGTTTCCTTATCTTCTTTCCTCCTTCCAGCTGACACACCTAGCACCTTTCTAAGATTGCAGAAACCCCTTAAATAAATGTCAGAAATTTTTTAAATCTCAGCTCTGGAGTACAAGTACCTGTAGCTGCTCTACTGAACTATTGCTGTGATGATCATATTACTTGTAATGTAACTACATAAAATCTATAGCACGAGTCATTGGCAAAGGAGTCTCCGATGCAGGTAGACTATTATTCCTGTTTAGGAATTTCTACCTTGACTAGCACAAAATTATATAGGGTACCTTTAAGTCTTAGCAATGTTGGTAAAATAAAGTTTATGCACCATAAAAGTGTCAATACAAACTAAGAACAATCTTACACATTGGGCATGCTTGGTCATGCCAAACAAACCGCCGGAAACAATTCCAAGACGTTCATTTTTGACTATAGTCTTTTTAAATGGCAGTTCAAATTTATCTGCATGCCTTGGTTTAATTATACTTTTTATTGATGCACTGATTGGTGACTGCAAAAACTAAAGCCAGAGCAGTAAAGCTAAATCCATCTTCAGCTGCATTTGCTTTCGGTTCTTGTGTCTATCTTTAACATGAACACCAGGCCTCAGAAGTCCTCGGTCATGACACAACGGTTCAGTCAACTGTCCACTGCATGATCACAGACAGTGTACTGTACACAGGCCACCCAGACAGTGCAACATTGGTCTAATGACAGAACTCAGGTGTGTGTGTGAGAGTGTGGATGGATGGCCTCCAGAGCCTTGTTTGACTTGAAACAGGTGTGTGTCTTCCACTGCTGGAGGCTCGGGCTGATAAACATTATTAGAGAACATCTGTAGGCTGTCACAACATGGAACAGCCTGTGCTCATCCATCAGACTCAAGGGCTCTGTCCAGCGACAGCAGCCCAGTGTACATCACTCATGCTGGGCCATGAGTTTCAGCATGACTGGATAGCTCTGATGCTCTGCTGCACTTGAGAAACTGCACTGTGATGCTGACAGAGATAAACATGTATGCGAAAACCTGTTTCAGAGCACTGGGCTGACAGGTGTAGGCAGGACACACGTCTGTGACAGCACTGACCGGCTTTGGTAAAGGGCATGTCCCACCAGTATCTATCCGCCGAGCATTGTTTCACTTGGCTGATCAGAGATAATTCACTGAAATTGTGTGCGTACACTTTAACTATTTGAATCTATTCAGGAGTTTTGTTAATCACAACAAATCTGTAGTACCCTCTAAAAACGACCAATTTGCAGAAAGCTGTGATATCACAATTCTTAGGATTCCACCCCTGGCCTCAGTCATCATCTATTGCGATTAAGAGGACAATAATAGCAAAGTAAGGGGCTGCTGTGGCCATGCTGAGCCAGAAACCCTCCTTGAAAATGCTATTTTTCACTGGTATTACAACACAATGTAAAATAAAGGTGTTAAAAAGGAATTTTTAAGTGGAAAAATATAGAATTTGAATAGAAACTCTTTGATTATTTAACAGAAATGCTAAACGCCTAATTGTATTCAATGATCTAATGATAAAAGTATTGCAGAGCAGGGGAAAGGCTCAAAAGATTCAAAGTAATAAGCAGGTTGAAAAATTAACGAATGAATAAAACTAAAAGTGAGGCAAATTAAATAAAATATTTTTTTTAAGATTAAAGATTTCAGCAGATTTCAAACATCATTCAAATTTCATTTGGCAATTTCAAATTGTTTTGTTTAGTTATAGAAAGTTAATACAATGTTCTTCCAGATTCATTCATTCATTTTCCAACCCGCTTATTCCCTTTTGGGGTAATGGGGGTCTGCCAGTGCCTATATCCAGTGCACCTTCCGCGAGAGGTGGGGGTACACCCTGGACAGGTCGCCAGTCCACCGCAGGGCAACCCACATTCACACCTAAGGGGGAATTTAGTTCTTCCAGATTGTTTATGTATATATGTGATTTTTTTTGTTTTGTTAATTTTACAAAATTACATTTCACTACTTAAAATCCACCATTCCAATTGTCTCTGTGTCTAATACATTTTTATGTAAGAAACTATTAAATGCTAACAAATTTATAGTGTAGTCCTTAATTATTTTGATTGATACATTAAACAACACATTAGACAGACATTAAGAAATATAAACATTCAACGTTTTTCTCCAAACGCATACTTGAAAAATGTAAACAAAAAATGTAAAAAAAAAAAGTTTTAAAAATCAAGATACTCTTAATCATTTTCAGTCAACAAGCTTTAAATCACATTTTATTTAAAAGTTCATTCAATTTAGATAAAAAAAAATCTAAACATTACTGGAGAGTGATTGCATCAACAGACACAAAATCTTTTCTTTACACACACATTTATTAACAGTTTAAGCACCACCATTTTTGACATGAAACACTTTTAATGACATCTTGAGCAGAAAAAATAGCTTGTGACAAACTTTTTTTACAGTATAAAATCCAGTCAAATACTCCTGAGTGAACGCTGAGTGCCATCATTAATAAAGATTAGGATTGTTTGGCATGTATGATGTCTTCGGGAATAGCTGTCAGATGAGTTTATTAGAATCAGATTGTGTGTAAGCCTGCAGGACAGCTCCGTTTTAACAGTCTACCTCTGATGGGTCAATGATGAGTGACAGTACTGTGAACATTTACATCAGCCTGTCACAGGAATCTCATCACAGGTTATAAATCACACTCACAAACCGTCCAGATAGGTTTAAAGCTTATACAAAGATACCAGACAGTACAGTAAATTCCTCAATGGTAACCGCAAATTATAGCAAAAACCCAATTCCATTTCCACATTTTAGACCAACCTTTTATCCTACCCCCTCCCTTGAGTGATAAAGTCTAGAATTGTTGGAGGAACGAAAGAAGGGAAACACTACAAAGTGTTTTCGCATCCTTGCTTTAAGTGGACTACACATCAGTACCGCCACTTCTCATGAATGGACATAATTTAGGAGAGGACACTTTGGTAAATAAATATTCTGTTATATGTGTAAAAAAACATGGTCGGAGTACCCACTTTACATTTTATGCTTCAACCTCCATGAAAGAGTACCGCCACTTCTTGTTGTCTATATAAAGCACTGCTTTGCACAAAATACATCAGAATGTTTATAGATGTGAAGATGTTGTCTGCAAGGAGAATTAAATATTCAAATTGAACGTGTAGTTTCTTTTTTACAAATATTTTTTAAATTAAATTACACAATATTTCCACAGCAAACCTGAAATTGTACAAAAAAAGCAATTCAGAGAATTAAATGTTGTCATGCTTTAACAGTTTTTATGTTTTATTACCAAAATTAAAAAGACATAAATCACAGAAAAAGCCAAAGCAAAAACAACATGAAAATTGTATTTTAAAAAAAAAACAGTCTTATATACTGTTCCAGGCACTTTTTGGTGCCAGTGTGATTTTTTGTGCCAGAACTTTGAAAAACACAGGTCATATCACAGGTCTTGTACTTCCAATGATTTCCCTTCTTTTCATCACTAGATGAGATGGCACTGATGGCAACGATTTGGGGTCTGTAAAATAAAACTGAAAAATGATTGCTCATTTTGTCACATAATTATCTTGCAAATTATATGTCATAACTCTTGTAATGTCCATTTAAAAAACAAAAAAAACTTTTTTGAAACCTACACATTATATTTGAAACCAAAAGGAAACAATAAGTTGGTCGCATCATTCCTACTTAATTCGAAAAATAAGATTCTAAAAACAAGTAATGACGCAGTGTTGTACTAGAATAAAATAAGTTATTTTAATGTTGATTTAACTGAGGTTCAATTTCAGGGTCAACTATCCTCTGAAATTTAAAATCTAGAAAACATGCTAAAGGTCCATACTTTCAACTTTCAAAAAAATAAATAAATAAAAGAGGGTTTTATAGACTATGTATTTGAAATGAAATGATAAATTTAGTGTTGGTGTATGTTTACAAGGGAAATGTTGGATGCTGAATGGTATGTTTGGAAGGTAATAATCTGATGGAGTGTCGCTGGATTTCCATGTGCCACTTTACTGGCGGATTTGTGGTATGTACAAGAGAAACGAGCGCTTGAGGCTTCACTCTCATCCTGTAATAGTGAAGTCAGTGTGGCTTTGTGGCTGGGTCAGCATCCGGCCCATCACATGGTTTTCTTTGACTGTCTGATGTGGCTCATACTCACATAAGCACATAGAGGTCACACAGAATCAGCTGATCTTTGTCCTTAGGTGATAAAAACATCTCATCTTTTTACCCAAAATAACACACATCCCCGCTGTGTCTGTCTGGGATTGCATTTTTGAACCGATTTCCTCATTAGAAGGAAACCATTATAGAGACAGATGCTGCTCACGCAGGTTGGATGTCACAGAGTGCTGATTAGTCTGGGCAGAGTTAGGGGCGTGGTACACGTCGCCGTCTCTTTCGATGGTGAGCGGATGCTTGATCTGCAGAAACATCTAAGAGAATGACAGAAAGTGAACTGGTGAAACAAGAAGTATTTTTGATAAGAAAAAAGCAGTAGTAAAAGCTGGAGGATGTTGACTCCATCATTTCACATTTAAAAACAAAACAGAAGACTTATTAACCCTTAGGAGTTTCTTTTTTTAACTTAAGTATTAATGATACGACAACCTATTGGTCACTTTTGATTTCAAGTATAATGGGTAAGTTTCAAAAAGGTTATTAGTTTTGATATTTTTGGTTGTAAACTGTAAACATTACAAGAGTTATGACATCATTTTCAAGGTGATTAAATGTAAAATGTAAGATGTTCGTTCAGTTTCATTTTACAGACCTCAAATCGGTACCCTCTAGTGGTGAAAGGAAGGAATAACTCTTGAAAGTACAATACCTGTGAGATGGCTTGTGTTTTCCAAGTTCTGACACAAAAAGCTGTTTTTTTAAATACAAGTTTCACATTACATTCAGCTTACCTTTGTTGATTTTTTTTTTTAGATCAATGAATTTTTATTTTGTTTCAACATTTCAGCATAAAAACTTTTCATTGTCAATTTTTGAGATTTTTTTTCTCTGAGACATTTTCGGCTTTTTTGTGAAATTTCTGTGTAAGCTAATGAAATGAAAATAATATTTGTAGTAAAAGAGCCTGGGGTTGTACTAAAAAAATATATCAAGCATTGCCACAAAACTGTGTTTTAAAGGTCATTTATTAGAGCAAATTGTAAAGTAGCAAAAAACACTCAAAAAGGCCCCGGACTTCTAAGGGTTAATTCATTTTAATTCTTAATTTTTTTTTTACCTTGCTCACAGGTAGATCCAAGCCATGGGTGAGAACAGGAGCAATACCCAGAGCGTGGGTCACACTGGCCACCGTGAGCACACTGACACCTGAAGGAGCAGCCAGGGCCAAAGAACCCATTCTCACAGTCTGAAAGTGAAGATGCAGGTAGACATCAGTGAGATGGAAGAGCAAGTAAATACTTTATGTGAGGTGTGTGTGCAGAGTTACCTTTCTCACAGTGTTCTCCAGTCTTTCCAGGAGGACAGAGACATACGCCAGAGCTTGGGTCACAGGATGCCCCATCACACTCACAGAGATTTAAACAATCCCGTCCAAAATGCCCAGAGTCACACTCTGTAACACAAGCACAGTCAGAGTGACATTTACTAGGCTGTGTCCTACAAAGAATGGGTATTGACTGTTAAGGACTGAAGCAGAAGATGCACAGGATGTGTTATTAAATTTGTCCAAAATGGGTTTCAGAGGGCTGTGAATGATCCGTTAGAAACCTCAGACAAGCAGAGGAAAAAGAGGCCACCAGCTGGCCTCGAACTGGTGAACGCCTAAATTAGAGGCAGCAATGTTATCCCTGGTGTTGTCACTTTTTGCTAATATTTTTATGCAAAAAACATCTGGAAAGTGCCATTGAATTTTCTTCATATAAATTACAATGACTTACGCTTTTCACACAGGTTTCCCTGGAATCCAGGAGGACACAAACATTTTCCAGTCACATGATCACACTGGTGCCCTTGTTTGCAGTGGCATGATTGTCCACAGCGCTCACCGAAAAATCCAACAGGGCATCCTGGACAGAGAAGACAATGTGTGAGAGAAGTCACTCTCTACTCTCTACTTTTCTCTGTTTTAATTTTTTCCCCGGTGATGGCTGGTGACCAGCTTATCTGGAAACTCTGGCTTCTGCTTTTATTAATTTTACTGTTTTTAACCTCTTTTTCTGTTTTTGAGATTATGGCTGGTGATCAGCTTGTTGGGGATCTCCATAAGTAAGAGGGCCACATAGACATCAAGGGGCAAGCCCTAAGTTTACCTGGCTTGATTCCCCCTGTGAGGCATCTGCCACACTGAACAAGCTCCCATGTAGCTCCCCTTGCGAATTGGAATTGCTAGTGTGGATTTTCCCTCCAGAGCTCCGGTTTTCCCACATGTTGAAAACATGCACCTTAAGCTAATTAACTATTTTAAAAAGTTTTAACTGCATTTAAATGATTGTCAAAAAAGACTATGATTATTAAACCCTTGCGCATCACTTAAATACTGTTTATCTGTGATTAAAAATACAGCCATTCTTTCCACAAACCATGCTCATACTAGAACTAATCTTTGAAGCATCTGGATAAAAGTGCTATATAAAAACATTTGACTTGACTTGACTCACGGTGCTGGCATGCTGGACCATAGAAGCCTGGTGGGCAAGTGCAGCATCCAGTGAAGCGATCACAAGTGCCGTTGTTCAAGCACACACACTCTTGCTCACAGTTCACACCGTAGTGACCTGAGACACAAACTAAATACACCAGTAGTCAGAATATTACTTCCAAATCAAAAATCATGAAAAACATTCAAACTACACTTTGATTGTTTTTCCCCCTTGAATTCTATTTCCCATAAGTTGCCAAAATTCATTAAAAAATCTGAACACATATAATGAAGACACAAGAACTAAAAGAAAATAGCACTAATTATAATCACAATACACTGTAGTTACCAATATCACCTGACTGATGTTAAGTTGTCTGATTATGCATTTATGACCCTGAAAGTTTTGCAAATCATGTGACGATTTTTGCTCTTTTGTTCCTTGTGAGATTAATGCTTTTTTTGTATAAATGCCTTGTTGCTGTTACATATGACTAGATGAGAATGAAAAGCTTCTTGAGAAAGTAACTGTTGCTGTTGTGAGTGAGAGAGTTATAGAAAGGAAAAGTTTTTTTGTGTTAAATGATCATTTCTTAAGTTTAAGTGTGGATGTATTCCACACCAAGAAACAAAATAACAGTTTTCAATTTTCTTCACTTTGTCAAACATATTTTTCTTTTGTCTGAGATCCTACATAAAAAAAGAGATTAATCAAACACACATCTACACATCATTAGATTCTTTCCTCTTTGGCTGACATCGGCCATGCTGAACATATTTCCAGATTGATGCCAACAATTTGTTATCCAAGTTCTGTCTTGTGCTGAGGTCTCAATGTTATACAACTTAATGATTGAATGATGAAAGTTAATAGTTTATATATAATTTAAATTACAAAATATTTACTCGCACACAGTTTAACAAAATTATATATAAAACAAAACCACGTTTGGCACCATTATGTTGTTATTATCTGTTGCTGATCAGGGGCCTCGTGTATCAGTGCAGCATTTGCACAAAAATCTGGCAAATATCATCTTTTACGCTCTCAAATGTATTAACAGGGATATAAACGTAACGATGTGCATTTTCCAAACAAGCTTTCCGTGTCATATGCTCATTTCAGGTGTTTTTGTTGTTCTTTGGCGACTCCTACAGGTCATTGAGTGAAAGCAACAATCAACTTTTTCTGAAAGTCTATTGCGCTAGCACTGATCCAGGACCTGTGAATGTACAGAGCAGCAAATATGCCTTTTAGATGCAACATGAGAATTTACATTTTTTATAAAACAAAAAAAAAGATAAAATTACAGAAAATATACCATTATCTTATAAAATTAAGACAATATTTTTTATGTCATGATTGAGACATGGTTTCAGTCTTCCCTTAAGATTGTATCAGATAGTAATGGCTTGTTTTTGGTCTCGATATTCCTCTGTCTTTGCTGCATTTTGGTCAAGGGAAGGTTTTTTTAAGGAGGTCTTGACTACAAGACTAGGTCAATGGGTGGTAGTTTCAGTCAGTTTACTGGCTTCTCAAAAAGATTGGGGTTTTGTTTTTTTTCCGAACAAAAACACTTAAGGATTGCGAAAAGAATATTTTAAATATCAAGAAAATTTCTCTGTAACCCAAATAAAACTGTGTTAAATAAAACTTATTTTTTTCTGGGTTCAAGATTGTAAATGTCACTTATACACTTATATAGCGTTTTATACCTTTTTCGCAGTGTTGCCCAGTCCAGCCAAGCCCACATCTACATGTCCCATTTACAGGGTCACAAACTCCTCCATTTGCACAGGTACAGAAACTCCGACACTGCACTCCATAGCGCCCCCTAGGACATTCTGAATAAGAGAACAATGTTGATTTTTAAAAGTCACTGATAACATCTACCAAAAATGTTCAACTTAGCGTTTCACACTGTTGTAAGACTGGATGTGTTACTGCTCAATCTAAAAGCTCTGTATGTGCTTCAGCAAATCTGTCTTCAATTTGAACCACGTGAGGACGGTTTACCAGGCACATATTAATCCTCATCCAGCACTTAATTATCCTGTCAACACTTAATTTCCTCTGGATATCTCATTTTAGCCTGGAACCAAACTTGTTCTGCGTGGAGGAAAAGAAACTGTGACCTGTTGATCTTGGTGAATTTATTTATTTTATCCAGAGCTACAGTGCATGACCGGAAAACTATACTACAGTTTCTGCACGCTGTACCTTAGCATTGTTGAGTTTTAATAATGTTAAGAAAGACTGAAGCTCCTCATTACATTTGCATGCCATAAACATTGTTAATCAATGCTACACGTTTAAAGAAAGTATTGCAAAATGTTTACCTAATAATAATGAAATAAAAAACAGTTCCACTTAGTATTTTTTTGTTGTTGTTTTTAAAGCAGTATTTAAATAGTATCTAAATATTAAAAGTTGAATCATAGTTGAGAATTCTGGACCATTTGGACACCTCAGACACTCGTAGTTGTCAAAACGGTGTGGTGAAAACAGGTAATATTTATACCAGATATCCAGAGAGGATTACTTTATTAAAATCAACAGTTGTTTAACCATGGTAAAATAAAGAACCAACAATTTCTGCAATGGACTTAGTGGGCGTGAACTGAATTCAAATATATATTATTACTTATATGGTATCTGACAATCTTTGTACTACGATGAAAGAATGGTCATTGAGATGGTCATATTTCTGTACTTCTTTGATCACTGTTTTGGTAAATGGTGTTTTGCCCATGGCGGAGGACAACACTCCAGAATCGCTCTGTTACCAACTGACCAATCACAGAGCTTATGGTCTGCAAAGTTCAGAAACAGCAAAGTTTACATCATTGTTTCCCTTTTGACGTTTGTTTTCACATGAAAAATTGCTCTTTTCAAATAGGAAACCTCAAAAAATGTAAAATGTAACTGTAATATTTACATTTTCACAATCTTTTCTCATTGGTTTAAGCTTGTCAAAGTTGAATTCATTGACATGCATTAAATAATAAAATGTTTTACTCTAAATAATAGGTTTTTAAAAAGATTTATCTTAAATAATTCATTGTGAATATGTGTATGGAAATTCTTAATAAAACTGTTAATTACATAATAAGATGGAGCTATTTTGGCATTATTTTCAAATAAACTCGGAATGTCCAGATTATAACAATTAGCACAGGCCGGCTCATCCCTCACAATACATTAAAAGAGACAACCACATGTGCACTCACTCGATCCCAAGCAGCCACACACACATGAGCAAGTTTACTTAAGGCTTTCCATCATTAAGGCAATGGTTTGGTGGCTCAGATTTGGCAGCACAGCAAAAGAGCAATCATGTTTGTGTGGGTAATTAAGATTGGGAAAACAGCAAGGCAATTGCTTTGACTTGATTTGCTTATTTATTTGTTTCCATGCCAGCAGATCCACCGACACAGAAAAGTAGCTACTTATAGCCGTCGGGAAAGATTAAAAACAGGGAACCGAGGCAGTGGCACGTCTCTGAGATGCTCCGAAATGGCCAAGAAAACCCCTCCTGGAAAGTCCCGTTCCATTCCCACTGATGAGTGATGAAACTTGGAGATTAGGAATCTGATCTTGTGCTTCTGTTCCTCAAGAAAACAAGCACAGCGATCAAAAACCCCTTTCACAGGAAACAGGAGAAATTTGTTGACTAAATGGTGTAGATAAGTCCTGGGAGACAAGCAGCAGGAGAGAACATAATGCCCTTGAGGACAGGACTAGAAAGTTAAGGGCTGTTTTGGCGATGAGGTGATTATGAAAAATACTATTTTAGCTACCATTAAGATGAAGGTTTAGTTTTTAGAGAATGGTGTCAAGTTAGGATTGAAAAAAAACATCTCCCAGTCAGCAAAATGTTTTTGGCCAAGTTTGGTATATGTTTGGCACAATTTGTTGGGTCACATCTTTGGCAGTTGTACTTATTTTATCTTTAAAGTTTAGGAATCAATTATTCCAACTTTACTCTATTATTGAAGGTGACAATATTGCAGCAGTTCACAAGACTGTTCTCGAAAGATGATTATTCATTCATTCATTCATCGTTTTAGCAGCTTGTTCACTTTCGGGGACACAGGGGTTGGCTGCTCTCTTCAGGTGAAAGGTGGGGGTACACCCAACATATGTTGCCAGTCCATCGTAGGGAAACACACACAATCCCGCACACATTCACACCTAATTTGGGGAATTTAGATTATACAATTGACATGACACATGTTTTTGGGATTGTGTGGGAACCGGAGTACCCAGAGGAAACCCACACAAGCACGATGAGAACCTTCTAGTTTCTAGCCACAGTGCTTTCCTGTGTAAACCTAAAAATAAAACTGAAGTAGCAAAGGATTCTTTATATCAGTAATCCCCAACCTCAAAAAGTGAAATATATGTATATATTTCCATTTTACTTATTATCTACATCTTAAAAAAATTCCTGTATTTTCTGGGTTAAGTTTCCAAAATTGAACAGAATTAGTAAGAAACCATTTTGGAAGGCTTTGGAAAAAAAAAAAAACAGAAAGTTTTTAATAGACAATATCAGGAGTAGTTCTTGAAATATGGACTTTTTGCAACAGATGATGACACGCCATAATACATGGTGACCAGCTGTAATGAGACATATTCTGAGGACCGGTCCGAAAAAAATATTTGCCTACATTAAATCGGTTTACCGTGTGAAAAAGGTTGGGACTACTGCTTTATCTGACGTTTTATAGTACTTTCATGAACACACAGAAGCTTTTTACTTAACCCAGTTGCAGACTTACAAATACACTACACTATCAGTAAAAATGTTGGAATCACAGAAAAAAGAATGCACATCACTTGTTTACAATTATAATTTTACAGACCTTAGGCATTCTTGGTGTCTATTTCTAAAGATACTCTGAATAACCCACAATTTTCCTCGGCTTGATGAATGCCTGCTCTGCTCAAGCCGTTCCTACAACAGATCAATGGGGTTCAGATCCAGAGACTGTCCATTTTACGAAACAGTAGCCCCACTGACAAATACTGTCTTCATATAAGTCCTTCAAAATAAACTCAAAACATAATTGCACCCATTTGACTGGTAACATATGAAAGCAGAAATAAAGTTTACAGTTTTCTTCAGTTGATCAATGTTCACAAAGATAAACACCTTGTTCGCAGGATGGTCCAATTCTGCCAGGGGCACAGTTACATCTCCCAGTCTCTGGATGGCACTGTCTTCCCTCACCACAAAAACACACTTCAGCACAATCTCTCCCATAACGTCCGGAAGGACAACCTGTGGGAAAACACAGAAATTTTAAGAAAGTATAAAATAATTTATTCATTTATTCAACATTCACTTGCTAGGCTGGGGTAAAGTTAAAAGCAACTTCCCGATGCCCCTAGTCAGTCTAATGAGGAAGTCACTGAAAGTGTTTCATTTGAACACTCTTTTGAGGCTTGTCCCTAAGAAAAGTTGATTCCATAGATTCTGTGTGTTAAAGAATCCAATATGTCTTCCCCTTTTGCTAAAACCACACTCATCTCACATCGATTACCTCATCAGCCAATCACCACAGTCGACATGCCACATAAATACTCCAACTCCCAGAAGCATCTGCCGTCAATGTCCTTCCACCATGTAACCAGTCCCTGGACTCCCTCCTAGCATTCTTCCCAAATCGCTTGCTTGAGTTACCTGTGCTACTACCTAATATTCTGCTTTGACCCAGGTTAACCCAGTTCAGTTTAACTCTTCAATCAACATTTCAAATGCATTGATTTGATTTGATTATTTTCAACAACACAAGCCATCTTCAGAAATGTACGAGTGACATCACAGATTCTACCTTTTTACAGTGCAACAGTACAATGCCAAAAAAAAATGTTCTCTTGGAAAAATGAGTAAAAAACTAAAATCTAAAACTCTTCCTAGATCAAAGGAAAAATTGCCATGAGAGCTAGCAAATTTGGCTTAGTAAGAGTTCTTAAAATTAGCAAAAATGTCTAGCTGAAAAACAATAGTGATGAAGGTTAAAAAAACTTCTAGCTATTAAGAAGAAAGTAAAACTGCATTGAGACTAGAATAATTGAACTTGTATTTAGTCAAAATATCTTAAAGCTAGGAAAAGTGTCTTAAAGCTAGGATATTTTGTGCATTAAAACAAGAATATATGTTGTGAGTAACAATACGATTTGGTGTTAAAAAAATATGTATTTACTAATATTTTAGGGAAATCAACAGATTTTCTTTCCACATTGTCAGATTTTTTGCTTGATCAAAGAAGATTTTAACCATATTTAAGCATTTTCTTTATTTTGAGAAGTTCTTTTGAGGTGAACTTAACATTGAATTTCATTAAAACAGAACTTATTGTTGATTTCTTATAATGTCATGTTTTACAATTCTTTAAGATGTTTTAAGTGACAAAAAGTTTCTTAATTCAAGCAAATAATGATCAGAATAAGCAAAATAGTCTATGACCTAAAAGTGTACATTTAATAATTCTTATTAAAATAAGAAAAGTAAGAAAGCTAAACATTTTCAAGCTTTTTTTCAACTTTGCTTAGATTTCCATTTTTGCAGTGTATACAGTGCTGATAAAAAGACTGTAAAGCAAGAAACGAAAAAAAAAAAAAAAGATTGATTAAGTATCAGAATCTCACTGATGTTGCAGTTGGGACCAATATATCCCAGTTGGCACATGCAAGAGCCAGTCTTTAAGTCACATTGGCCTCCATTGGCACATCTGCACCTCTTCTTACAGTACGGGCCATACGTGCCTTCTCGACATCCTGTTATGAGCAGATGCAGAAGGATTCAGAATTGAGCGCGTCTTGTATGCATTTGTGACGTGCATATGTTACTCACACATGACAAATATATATAGATATCTTACTGAGATGACAGTGATCGCCATAGTAACCAGGAAGGCACGTGCATGAGCCAGTGACGTGATGACATCTGTAGTGATCTCCAGAGCATGAGCAAACTTGAGAACATTTCAGGCCAAATTTTCCCTCTGGACAAGCTGGCGGAGACATAAAGCAACAGACTTTGAAACAGAACATGAAGATATGATTTTTGGAGCATGTGTCAGTTCTCTGTTTGAATGTCCAGCTGTCTAGACGCATTCCTATCACCAGGCCTCAGACAGAAACGAGATATGATGTGATATGTGGGGAAGGCTAAACATTTTAAGAACTGCAATGCTTTCTGTCAAAAAACTTCACCTATGTCTACAGTTTTTTAGAAGACAGAAGGCATGACTATGTGATTGCTTCTTAACCTCAAAAGCATATCGCATACGTCAGGATGGCAACCTCCCACTCCCTCGAGAAGCTAATAGAAGGGACAGAAATGTGAGATTTGAGGTTCATCGGCCAATTCCTTATCTTTTCTTGATAATCGAGTTCCAGCCAAGGTGTTCCGCAAAACAGATGTTCTCAAATGGACTGCCAAAGTACAAGTCTGTTTGAGATAGACGTTAGTGACATTTGTATAATGAATTTTGGGAGGAGGGGTCAGGATCTCCCACAACTGTCATCGATTATGTCAACCATCTCTTGCACCATTTGACTATGTTGACCCTCACAAGAGAGGCAAAAACTAAGTGATCTGTAATCTAAAACAAAGTTTGGACAGCCTGCCTTTTACGTACCCGCCAACTTATGTTCCACACGTGGGCAAGTCAAGGATGTGAACTCGTGAAATGCAGCGAAAACTGATAGAAAAGGTGCAGGAATTGAACTTTTAATACAAAAAAGGTGTGTGTATGGTGTCTGGTCATCCTCCAGAGTTGTGATACCCCTGCAGAAGAGTCACCAGTCGATATGTGGCTCATAATCCAAAGAAACTGGATTGGTTTGTATTCAGCTTTGGAATCGGGAATTTGTTTATTTTTAAAAAAGTATCAATTGCAAACAAAAAAACCCCCATCCTCAATTCGTACATTTTTACTTTCATTGCTATTGGTTCTGATGTATTGGCTGTATCTTTAGTTATTTTAAGAGGATAATAAATTTACACTGCTATACAAACTTTACAATGACTACTTTTCCTTGTCAAAGAGTCATTTCTGCAGTGTTGTCTTCAGAAAAGATATAACAAAATGAGGGTGTACTCCCTTTTGTTACATACTGTACATGAAATCCAAGAAAACCCCAGCAGATAATTGAAAAAAAAGAAAACATAAAAAAAATTATACAAGAAAATATTGGGAGGAAATGGAATAAAAAATTAAAGATGAAAAAACTATGCAAGTTTCAATGCAGTGATGTGTAGAATAGGCATATTATTGAGACAAATGCAGATCTGTCCATGTTCAAGCAAAATGTGTGTGTGCGTGTGTGTACAAGTGTGTGATCACCCTGAGGACGTGTGTAAGAGATAAGCTCAGACTCCAGACCTAGAGAATAATTAGATTGTTGTCATTAGCCGTGTCAGACTTCTTTTCCCTCTTACACAGACAAAAACAAAGGCTGCTGTTTGAGTTGGCTGCTCAGCACTAACCTTTATCAGATGTCTCACTTCCACAGAGAGAGTTAGAGCACTGGGTGAGTGTTGAAAGAGACTCGTGGAGGAAAGCACAGTGTGAGTAATGTGAAAATGATAGAGATACACAGAGAGTGTGAATTACAAGAGCTACAAGTGCAATAGTGCTGTTTAAACAGCCTTTTAGCAGATTATGGAGTGATGAATGAAGCAAGTTGCAGCTGAAAATAATGTGAATATACAGTACAGGGCAGGAAATGAGTGGAAGGAGTACAGGCAATGAATTTTGAAGAATGCTGATCCAGTAAAACTTCTCAGACAATTTTTGACCACCAAACAATTGAAGAAAAAAAACACCTACATTTATTTCCGGTGAATTGAAGACCTAAACCACCTTAGAAATGAGTGATGGACAGGAATCCTGCCCAAAGCATGCCCCTTTCCCCAAAAGTGAGCTGGAAAACTACTGTGTAAAGAGTTTATTTATCATGATATTTGAATCCCTCAGTTTTTTTTATTCCTAGGGATTATTTATAACATATTATTGCCAACATTACATTTTTTTCTGACAAATAGGTAAATTCTTTCTCGATTATCTGTATTCCTAAAATAAAAAAAATAAAAACATAAATGCAAATCAGTTCAAATGCTTGCAAATAATTGTATTTAAATAATGTTGAATTGTATTTTTGAATTTTTGAAAATTATTAGTGATTCTAAAAATCCAGTATGAACTATGAACATTGGCTTGTGTGAATGGACATGTTCCTATAGACTTGACATACGTTTATGAATGAATACAAGTAATATTAAATACAAATTCTTAATAAAAAGTATTACAATTTTCAGAAATAAATACATATTTAAATGAATTAATAAAATAAAAAAATAATAAAAAATATACATTCAGATATAATAAGAAAACAATTGCTGAATAAAAAACTATATATAAATTGACATGTTTAAAATTATTATGCAAATTTTTTAATTTTTCTATTTTTTTGTTTATTTATTTTTATTGTTTTACTGCATATTCATTTCCACATATATGTATTTCTGTATGCTTCACTATGAAACAGAATCGGCTATGCACAGATCGAAGAGATGGAACTTCTGAGAAAGTTCGGAGAAAACTTGCATGTTCTCCCTGATGCTGGGGAGGATTTTCTCCCATATTCCTAGAAAAAAATGCAACCTAGGATTAAGTGAGTTACAAAATGAATGCTTCTGATGGGAAAGTATGGGCACAGAGAAAAGCTCTGCTGCACAACAGTATCTGTAAATAATTACTTTTTTTTAATACATATACTTACCACACTTACATAAAATACAACACTTTTCAAAACATCTTTGAAACCATTTGCTGACATATGGCATCTCTTTGTTAATTCTCATAGTCTGTTTGTGATTTACTATTGATTCTACCTGAAAATTGCCCGAGATTGAATGGGGCACCTGAAAAAAAAAGAAGAAAATTCTCACTCGTCTCACAGCTGCTCCCAGTGTACCCTGCAGGACATCCACATCTGCCTGTCACATTATCACAGGCCACACCCAACGGACAGTCGCACTTCTGCTCACAGTCCATCCCAAACCATCCAGATGCACAGGCTACGGTCACACAGCAAAGAGAGAAAGCAGATGTTAGGGCAGGCAGGCAAGCAGCCCCTGTGAACATTCCAGAATGTAATGGAGACAGAATACAGTCATTTGTGTGATGACATGTGAATCATGGCTATCAGTGCTTAGAAAGTCCTCTCTATAAATCATCATAATCACTCACATCTTACTAACTACAGCCAAAGAAAGCAGCATGTGTCTGTTAGAGAGAGGGGGGGAGTGTTTATGAATGCACATTTCCTTGTGGTGAATACTAAAAGTTGTATTTTTTACATTTTTTACAGTTTTTTTTTTTGTTTCTGTGGAAACTTTACAAAGAATTTAATGTGAGAATAATGTGTGTGTTAAAATATGGTTATAAGCAAGCACTATAGTTTTTTATACATACATTTTTATGTCATTTCATATTTTTATATATAAAAATTAGCTTTTTAGTTACAACTTCATTAAAAATGGCTGAGGTTCAAGAGGCTTGATCTATTAACAGTAATTATGCTGGTCTCGGAACATTCTTTGAGGTTTAAAAAAAAATTCAGTTAATCTAAAAATAAAAAACAAGGCTAGGAAGTTGAAGTTCATTCTATCACCGCATTGCCAAAATCTAGTCGGGTAATAATAAATGCATACATGGCCTTTTGTTTGTAATACAAATTGTTCAGTAGATTATAGAAGAATAATTCCAAACCAAATAAGAGGACCCTGAAGATTTAACAGAACACACAGCTTTGTTCAACTTAAACATTAGATATGCACTCGCGAATGAGAGGGAGAGAGAGAGAGAGAGAGGTTGAAAGAGGAGGGGGTAGAGAATTGAAAAGGAAAGACAAATGAGAGCTGAAGAGAAGCTGTCAGCTTTGTTCGGAACAGGAGACAAAGGAGGGTAATCTCTTCATGCCACTCTATTTAAGCAGCTTGTCACTTCCTGGTTGTGATGTATTTCCTGTTTGTTATGAATTTTCTGTTCTGTGTCAGAAATCAACCAGTAAATAGGATTATACATATTTTTCCTATTACAAAACACCAGGCTGAAAGCCTCTTCTGGAAAGTCTTTCACCAGTCGGAGTCTCGCAGTCGGAGAGTAAATGAAGATGGTTTCAGCTTGGGTCACTTTTTGAGGCATAGCAACAACAAAAAACAAACTCTTGATGGATTGACAAACTTGTAAACACACAACAATAAGCGGCGAAAAGATGTCCCATGAAATGTCTAATCATTTGCTCAATTGTTACAAAAACTTAGGCTAAATTCATTTTGCCAGCCATACTTTGCACCAATAGTGTGATTTCACATTAGCTAAATGTTCAAGCCTACAGTGAACCAGAACATTTTTTGTCAGTACTTTAGCTATTGGTTTAACTCACCGTGTTGGCAGCTGGCTCCAGTCCACCCACGTGTGCACATGCATTTGCCATTCATGGGGTCACATGACCCTCCATTTTGGCAGCCACATGTCTGACTGCAGTTTTGACCGAATGTTCCTTCTTGGCAAGCTGCAAGGTAAGTACAACATTTCTGAATGTTAATATATAAATTGGTCAGGTAAATAAAGGCACCCGTTTGTTCTTTAAATGTGAATTAAATAGTCACATTTAAATATGGTAAATATTGTTAACATTACAATGTTATACTCATCACACAACATATAGACTGTCATTGCAATCACAAGTCAGACAAAAGAGATCTTTAAAAAGAGAGGGAGAGTGAAACAGAAAAAGAGATGAATCTTTATTGGGTCCTGGTCCTACTGAACAATTAATGAGCGATTGCATGAGAAGACATATGGTACTAAAGTTTTGTGCTGAGAGTTCTCTTTAAAAATCATCTTGGTCTAATAGAAAACAACAGAATTACTCACAGAGCTTCCTAAGAAGCATCCTTTCCTCCTTTCGAATAAAACATTCACTGGCACAGCAAATTTTTCACGTATTCACAAGCTTTATATGTTTTGTTTGATGACAGAGTTTGAAAAATTACATATGTGTGAGTGAAGCCTTTTTTTCTGTAAAATTATGATTTCATTATGTTTAAATGCATTGTATACTTACTGCTGTACTTTCTGGTAATTTGAAAAACCTACTATACCAGGGGTTGCCAAACTTGTTGCAGGAGTGCCATGGTCAAGCAGATTTGGGATCGGAAGATGTTATGGTGAATGAGTCCAAAGAAGGAAGGGCTTTTTGTGGATTTTGCATACCACTCCCACTTACTTGAAGGTATGAACTATAGGTGGCTATAGGTACATTGGGATTCATTGGGAGACTCAAACAAATCCACTTCAGCCATCCCATACCTCTTCAAATCCACTGGACTGTCAGAGGAAGAAGTTTACATCACGCCAACAGAATCATTGGCTGTCTGGTTCCGCAACCCATGTATATTAAAAGCAAAATGTGTAGTTAGGTCAAGGTCCAGCACAATCCCTGAGATTACACTATCTTTGCGCATATGTTTCAACAACTTGGCTTGGAAAACCTCAAAGGCTGTCATGGCAGGTAGGGCAGAGGCAGTTTGACCTGACATAGAGAAAGATGATGAAACCTTGCAAGCATTGGAGTGAACCCATGGACGATGGGCACAACACATGGACATGACCTTCCAAAAATAGGGTTCCCTACCCACAAATGACACAATATGTGCCAGACAGAAATAGGACTTTCCAAGGAAAGGTAGTTCTAGAGCAGGGATGTCAAACTGAAGAGCCCTGCAGAGTTTACTTCCAACCCTAGTCAAAGTGACCCAGACCTGAAGCTTACACCAAACCAGGATGCATACTGGAGCTGGAGATTACTGGAAACATTCTTCATCAGCCGAAGGCAAGTAAGCCCTGGTAAGGTTTCCAAATTAGAGCACAGGACAATACTACAAGGGAACATTGCAGAAGGAAGCAAATGGAACCACAGAAAAGAAACATTGAGAAGTAGGGTGAGGTGTTGCCAAAGTAGGCACTTCCAGAAAAAAAGATCTCAGGAAGGACTCTGAATTGTGTAAGCTGTAGACAAGATATGGAACTGAAGTGAGATAAGAAGTGAGGTACTCTGGGAGGTACATGATTGGGGAGTTTTTGGAAAAAGTGACTTTAGGTATGGTTTGTGATTGTGGTGTGTCTCATGTCTAGGGACTGGATTTCTCACAATATGTGAATGATATGGGTTTGAATCATGCAAAGACGTTTCATACACCTGTATAAGCCTAAATCACACCCCCATATAATGATGTGGGTGGCTTACCCAGAAGGCACAGTGGCTGCGCACAGCTGGGGGTACAGCAGTGGTAGCTTATAATGTGGTGACACTGGGCCTCATGCCCACACTGGCACATCTGCACACACTCCAGACCATAAAACCCAATAGGACATCCTACCCTCTGTATGATGAGAACTGAGGAGATTAGAGTCAGCAGTTGGATCAGTTGAAAGCCACACTCACATACTCCATCTTAATATTCTGATTGGAGTATAATTGTGTTACTGTTTTACCAGTGTCCCCATGGACACATCCATCCATCATCCTTTCATTATGCACATCTCTCTTTTCATGTCTCATTACCACCCAAGTGTGAATTGGTCTCATCTGCACTAAATGCAAAATCTCCTTTGCCACATGTGCGGCACATCCTCACCACAACAAAGTCTAAAAGTGGCCTTGAGGAAGACAGACAGACATTTCTAGGAAACCAAAAGACCTGCTGAGCACACAGGTTCAGTGTCTGGGTAGTGAAGTTTGCTGCCTGTGTAAATATTTTCTGAGCTGGCATTTTTCAGTTGAAACCGGGTGTTTTCCAGTCTACTTTAACCAGCTTTGTCTCCACCTCTTGATGCATAACATTTATGAACAAATTAAGTACCACAGTGGCTAAATTGGGGCTCAATGCTTTCATTCAGTAGTTTTCTTGGACAGAATTGAAAACTAGAATTGAAAGTCCAGTCAATTCAGTTCAGGTAAGTAAATTAAATCAAAAGGGCACGGTGGGTTGCACTGTAGCCTGCAAGTAGGAATTTTGCTAGTTCGAGGCCAGCCAGTGGCCTTCCTGAGAGGGTTGCTCACCTGGGTTTCCTCCATGTACTCTGGTTTCTGGGCTTTTTTTAACAGGGGTTTACCAGGGGTTCAATTGGACCACACCAGAGACCCATAATAATTAAATAAATGAATAATCAACATAATTAATACAGGATAGGCGGCACGGTGGTGCAGTGGGTAGCACTGTGGCCTTCCAGTTAGAAGGTTGCCAGTTCAACGCTCGTCGATGAACTTCATGGAAGGAGTTTGCATGTTCTCCATGTTTCTACCACCTCAGTGTACTTTGGTTTCCCTCATAATCGCAAAAAACTTCAGTCAGGTTAATTGAATAATCTAAATTTCCCTGAAATATGTGTGTTGGACTGGCAATCTGTCCAGGGTGTACCCACGGACAGGGTGAACCCTGAGTTGGATATAGGCACCAGCAGACCTTTGTGACCCTGAAATGGGTATTAAGCGGGTATTGAGATCTTCATCTTCCCCTCTCCTAAACAGGAAGTTACACATCAGTTACACAAAATTCTTCAAGACCCAGAGTAATAAAGTTGTGAACACTCCCTCACTGTGCAATAAAACCATGTAACACTATTTTATCAAGTAATGACACATACATCAAAAACAAAGTTTTTCACGGACCCAAAGTACACATACATCTCGCATTAATCATACCAGAGGATAAGGTCATCTTCAGAGTTTCTTTAGTGGTGCCAGTACCTGTCAGACCAGTTTGGATGTCCTCCCAAAGTTTTGTGGCTGTAGCTGTAGGAGGTCTAGGAGGATATGCATTTGCAATTTTTGTCTGAAAGCAACAGACGAATGACAATATGTTTAACTTTAATCAACTTTGGCTTGATTTAAACAACGCTTAAAAAAGTCTCCGGAGGAAGATGAATGATATCTAATTCAGAATTATGAAATTAAATCAAAACTTCAGGTTCATGTATCACGTCACATTCAATATGATCTTAAAGTACACTTCATTTAAACTCCACTTACACAGCTATTGCCTTTCATTCAGACAAACACACACAAGCAAATGAAATCAGAACCATTCTGTTCTGTAGTGGAGCGCTGACAGACATCCATTCAGCTACAGTGCATATGGCACACAGACACATACAATCTCAAAAGTTTGGTCTAGTGTTCAGTCAGCCTGATGTGATCTAGTAAAGCACGTGTGCGTGAGGGTGTAACAGCAGTTCATGGTTGTGATTGAACTGTAGTCTGTAAAATGTGTTTCACGGCTGAGTCCTTTAGAGATTGAGAGCAATGATAGCGCTTCAGAGCTCACTAAAGAGCTGCCACACGTCCGTCTGTCTCTGTTATCCAGACATTTTGTACGAATGAGCAGCATAGAAGACATCTGAGCCTATGAAACACGAGAAGAACTGCAGGCTACATCCTACATGCCTAGTTGAAAACATCCCAATGTTGACGTGTGGAGCGGGGGCCTGAGCTCTGTAGTTAGGTCGTGATTTATTAGAGATGAAACTTATGATTTTAAAAGTTTCTGAGAGATCAAAATAACCTGCTTTCATGCATCTGAATCAAAGGTGGTTAAGTTGAATCACCTCTATTGTATTGTATGTAGCTTCGTACTCTCATGAACGATTGGCATGTTTAATGTTCCATAAACCACATCAAACGCATACAGGAGTCATTTGAGGAAGACTTGTTTCAAAATACAGTGCTGAGTAAATGTTTTAGGCTTGTGTGAAAAAAATAAGCACTAATCATTTCTTTTAATCAGTGAACAAAATTCAGTGAATGAACAAAAGAGAAATCTAAATCAAATTGCTATTTGTTTTGACCACTCTTTCCCTTCAAAACATCTGCCGTTTTCATGGTGCACTTGCACACAGTTTTTGAAGACACTTGGCTGGTACATTGCTTCAAAGATCTTGAAGAAATAACCAAAGATCTGCTGTAGATGACATTTTCTCACCTACAGAAAATACCTCTCACCTTTTGACACACTCAAAAATGTTTAGATTAGGGCTCTGAGGGTGCATGGCGTTACTTCCAGCACTTTTTGTTCTTATTTAGCTGAAGATAGTTCTTTATAATTTTGGCTTTCTGTTTGGGGTCATTGCCCTTCCGTAGAAATTTTTGTGGCCAATCATAGGCCTCCCTCATGATATTGCATGATGGAGAAGCATCTGTCTGTTTTTCAAATCTGCTGCAATTTTTCCGCATTCCGCCTAAATCTTAAGAGTCTGGGGCCTTTTTGACCAGTTTACGTTTTTACAGTTTACCCTAATAAATTACATTTAAAACAGTTTTTTGTGGCAATGCTTGATATAACTTTTTTGTACAAACTAGGGCTGGGCAGTAAACCTTTTTATACAGAATAAGAGACTTACACAGAACTCTTCGATGCACTTTGGACTTTATTCATGCCCCTTTCCAGCTAGGGTGGCATACAGAACAGTATAAATTCACCTTTAAATTTCCATTATGTTACAGGGGACATGCTGGTAACATTATAGCCAGATTAAAGATGTTTTAAAGTTGCAAAACAAATAAAGTGTTGTGTATTTTGGCTGCAACAGTCATGCGTTCTGATTTCTTTATCTCATTACAATTATGAGTGTTCTTTTGTGAACAGCAGCATTTCGTGAGACCATTCACACCTGGGTTAACACTAGTCTGGTCATTCTAAGCCAATTTACTGCTGTAACTCTTCTTCAAAATTATTAGGAAATGAAGTTAACATCTAGTCATGCAAAAAAAATACAGTCAAATCGATAAAATAGTGATATCATTTTTGCTCAAACCAGCTTCTTTTGCATGCAATTAAATTTCTCACAATCCTGAAACTGTAAAAAATAAAATTACCTAAATTTTTCATACTTTTATTGCAAAAATTGACAACGAACAATTTTTAAGTTTTATAACAAAAAGCAGAAGTGTTGAATCAAAATAGAATACTCATAAATCGATCCAAAAAGCAAAGACGGGATTAAAACAATGTAAAAATATATTTTAAAAAACCCTCTCCAAGCACTTTTTGTACCATTGTGCTTTTTTAGTGACAGAACACAAGCCATATTACAGGTCTTGTACTTCCAAGGGTTATCCCTTATTTTCAAACACTAGATACCACCGATGGCATTGATTTGGGGTCTGTAAACCAAAAGACAATCATGCATTTTCACACATTTTGATTTGAATTACCTTGCTCTGTTTCATAACTCTTGTAATATTTGTTTGAAACACAAAATAAAAAAATGAATAACCTCTTTGAAACCTACACAGCATCAAAATCACACAATAGGTGGGTCGTGTCATGATGCATAGTTACGAATGCAGACCAGTTTTTAAATTGTGCTTTTATGCCATTGGTTTTGCTAGCACAGTCACAAGGGGTTGAACATTGGTGATAAACATGAGCAGAAAACATAAAGAACCCACTTGAATCCAATTTGCAGAACACTAATACTTTTCAGATTAAGAGAAGCTGATTCATCTGAAACTCTCATCAGTTCTCTCAGAAACTGTTCATTCGGAGCTCAATACATACTACATTCTTTAATTTGTACAATTAAATTTGTTCATGCATGGACAACATGGTGGCGCAGTGGGTAGCACTATGGACTTCCAGTTAGAAAGTTGCTGGTTTGAGGCTCGCTGGTGACTTTTCTGGAAGAAGTTTGCATGTTCTCCCTGGGTTTTCTCCGGTTTCACCCAAAATCCCAAAAACATGCCGTTAGGTTAATTGAATAATCTAAATTGAGTGGACTGGTAACCTGTCCAGGGTGAACCCCCACCTCTCGCCCAATCTGCGCTGGAGATAGGCACCAGCAGACCCCCGTCACCGTAAAAAGCGAATAAACAGGTTGGAGAATGAATGAAATTTGTTCATCAATCATACTGCAATGACTAAATTTACTAAATTTCATATATTCATTGAGCAACAGCCTGTCAGATTTCTTTGTGAGAGGAGGGGAGTCTGAAGAAACTGAGTTTCCAAAACACACTGGTATAAATGTATCTCCAGAAAAACTTTTTTTAACAGGGACAAGTCAGTTATTATCTCTTCACATTTAATTTTGACTGCAAACCAATGTCAAATTTACATTTTTTGTGGTTTTAGTTCTTCGAGAAACATGTGCAGGGAACTCATTAAGGTGGGAGCCAGTTTGCTTCTCCATGAATCTGCACATGTGTGTGTTACATGTGGTGTTTTGAAGCTAAGATAGAACTCTATGTTTGGCTCTGTGTGTCTGTGCATTGTGGGTTTCTCGTAAAGCGCAGCAGCTGGATGTGGCAGTCTCATTAAGCAGAGGATGCTGTCATGGATCCAGTAGGGTGTGTCTATGTGTGTATGTTTGTGTATCTGTGTGTGATGTTTGTCAGCGGCTCAGTTTTACCACCAGAATTCTGATGTTGCTCGTGACTGTAGGCCATGAAGGACTCTCAAACCAGCATCTATATAATGAGCTAGATCTTCTGGCAGTGTTTGGGTTTGTCCTGTTTTTGGCTTCTATCAAAATGACATATGACAGTAATTTGTTTTAATTGATTTGGTTCATCATTTCTGTGTGTAATACACTCGAACATTCCTAAATGTCCTCTTTGGTCTAGGAAACTGATGTAGATATTTCACACGCACACAAACATAACACTCAATGTCAGACACATCTATCTACGGTAACATCTTGGTCAATTCAGGAGCAGTTAAATCGATGTCTTCCGGATCAAAATCAATTTTTTTGTCTGTTTGCTCGTCTATTAGCAGACAATTTCAGCTAAAACTGCATGATACTGGCTCAAATAGTCAAAAATTAGATTTTCAACTTCAAAAGGATTTTAGTTTTGAGTAAAAAAATGTGCAGAAGTTAATGTTTTCTTCCACAAGAGTGTTTATTATATAAAACATATTATACACATGTAGTTTTTCAGCTTTTTACAACATTCTGTGGTCAGGGATGGAGTGACTGTGTGTGATTGTGTTCTGAATGTAACCCAGTGTTCTGAACTGAATGAACCCCTACAAGTGCACACATACACACGCACCACAGCAGTGAACATACACACCCTGAAAACCTGCTTGGATTACTGGGCAACTAAGGCTATAGCACCCGGAGAGTAATAGGGGAAATGGTGCCTAGTTTAAGGGCAACACAGCTGTGGCTGCCATAAGTGGCATCCAGAGACCTGCTAATCACCAGTCAATCTCCTCGTCTGGAAACAACACAGATCCAAGAAACACTTTGTTTTAAGAGTTTAAAAATTAAGGACCCCAATGTCTCAATCATTTTCCGAAGCTGATATAGAGTTCTAAAAACTAGGTTGCTAGGATAAGCACTTTGGTTGCTAAGGAGTTATCTGTGAAGTCATTGAATATGTTACTATGACTGACATAAACAAGCCCCAATTTCTCTGTGATGTTTCATCTTGAAATTTTCAAAGGCCCTTATTGATTAATTCTCAATACCCCTCCCCCCCAACCCTTGAACCTATGAACCCTTTGCACATTTGGTTGTAGATTGAATTAGCAAAACATGAACAAGATGCAAATAATATTAGGTGGTATATTGATATTAAGTAAAGGAGAGAATAAACAAATCATCACAATAAAGAAAAAATTATTTATTTCTGGCAAACATCAATAAAGTGCCCAAATTTGTGCTAAATCTCCCAGCAAACATCCGCTGAAACAAAGATGTCCAAAAATGTTGTTGTAACTGCTTCTGAACCAACAGGACTTTTGAAAGATGTCTCTATGAAGTTGAAGGTTGGCAGGACCAAACAGTTAAAGTTAGTTGTCACAAGATTTTGATCAAAACTCTGAACCGTGAAAATCAATTGTAGTTTGATTTTGCTAACTTTGTGTTTTTAACCTTTATTGTCTGTTTCCTCATATACATCTCTGACTGAGGCTGTCCCATCAGCAGTGCAAAGATGCAGGGAGGGAATGGTTTCAGAATTGAAGTCAGTTTTAAACAGCGCGAAGACATTTGAAATAATCAAAGACATTGGTTTATGATGCAGCTCCAATTCCAGGTTTTCAACAGGTTTGACCAGCCAAACACAACTCCTCCCTCATTTGAACAACCCAAAACTGCAAGAGTATCATAAACAGGCTTATTTCATTATGTACGGGACTTTAGTTTTGGCCACAGCTGTTTTGAAAGGCTATATAAAAAAAAAGTTGAATTTATCAAAATCAGTAGCAAGTTCAAAATGGTAACATGTGCGTCATTATGTGGCATGTTCAGTAAGGTGAAAAAAGTGGTTATTTATAAAGAAAGCATTGCTTAGTGATGTTTAAACACCTTTTGTTTTAAAACATATTCAGAAAAAGTCTCGTAAACTTGAAAAATGTCACCTCTCTGCAATACAAAAATTATACACTCTTTTATAAATGCGACCCCTGAGTACTGTAGTCATATTTAGACCTGAAATGAAGGGAGTCCACCAGACTAAGCGCTAGTCAAGAAACCAAAATATGAACAGCTGAATGGTTAATATGAATCTCATTTCCTGCAGCAAAGCACGAAACAAACATTCGCTTAGCTGTGCGTGATGAGTGAGTGTTTCAATGAGCGCACGTCAATCCAAAACATTCCATTTTACACACAGACACACACTCGATTGCATTATGGGTGGGTTTCCCTCACAGACTGATTGAGACTTCCTGTTCCCTTGCTAAAGAAGAGGCCCAGTGCATTAGTGATTGAAAAACATTACTTTTGGTGGAGGAAGAGAGGTGAAGAGTGGAAGAAGTACTAAAATTTGTCCCTCCTGGTGGGCTGCGTTTGGACGAGAGGATTCTCACTCACTTTTTTCACAGTGCTCCCCAACCCGGCCGGCCGTGCAGTGGCAAGCTCCGTTGACAGGGTCACACACAGCTCCTTTCTCGCACTCACACACTTGTCTACATTGGACTCCGTACAGGCCTTCTGGGCATTCTGAAACAAAACATCACCAGACATTTACATTCCATTAAAAATTATTACGATTAAAAAAATAGAGCAACACAATAAAAAATAAAAACAAACATAGATTACACCACACATTAACAATTTGACACTTTTTATGATTTTTTTAAAATACGCTTGTATTTCCTCTTATGTTTGCACTGGTATACCCTCAGTTGGGGCTTTTGGAATATTCAAAAGGACCATGAGATGCAAATCAAAACACATTGCTGCAGTAATATTTTAGGTTTTATTAGTCAGTCAGTCATTTTCCAACCTGCTTTTTCCTTACGGGGTCATGGGGGTCTGCCGGGGACCTCCAGCGCACATTGCGCTGATCTCAAAATGCAGTATATTAATTGATTATTAAGTGAGTGCTATGAAACACAGGGGGTGCCCTTTTTATGATTATAGCAGAGTGTTAGACCTTTTCAATTCCACACTTTATGTATAAAGGCCTCTACACACTCCACCCTCTACCAGGTGCTCTTCGTCTGAGTCAATATTGATGCAAAGACGCTTCCTGCCTAAAGATGGCGTTTGCCATCCACTTTGCGGCACACTAGGAAACTGGAAAGAAGCAACAGAAAAGAAATTAAAGAATACATAAAAAAACCCTAACCCTGATTTCGTTCTTGGTTTTTTTTTGTACGAAGTCGCTATGAAAATGGGTGATTAGGGAACTTTTACGTCCTACTCACAGATACGATATGGCAATCCAAAATTCTTTTTTGTTGGCACCACCGTTCGGTCAGATGTGTGATGTCCCAGTGGTGCCCATGGTTTTCCATCGAGTCGCGTTGTTACATAAAACTTTAATTACGACTGATAATTGACAGAAAGCCATTGCAGGTGTTGGAGTAATCGCAAGATGTGTGACCCGGCCGGACGTATTTTGGACCAAATGAAATTTGATCAATAACATTGCTAAAGTAAACAGTGTCGGATATTTAAACCAGCGATAACAAGTGCATGACCTACAAGAGCCGATCTCTCTTTTTTCTGATCTCTAAGAAACTGGCTGGTGGTTGGCCGTCTAACTGAACTGAAGATGGATGAATTTTGGTAAGGGAAGATTCTGAAAGATGCCATTTAATTAAAAATCAGCTAATTAAAACCCCTTCAGTTTCAACAGATTATAAATAGCAATTATAGACTAACGATTTAGAGCCAGCATATGTTTATGAAGAATTTTGCTTAAAAATCTGAATCAAATTCGGTTGAAGTGCATGTTTCATGAGATAATAAAACGAGATTTTCAAGCAGAAATAAAAGCAGATAGGTACATTAGATTAGAGAATTATAGGAAATGTGTTCTACCCATAAACACTCTGTATTCCTATTTACTTTTCTAACAGTTGATGAGTACACTTCAAATCAAAAAGTAGCATTTAGAGAGACACAGACCAATGGCGTCTCCGTTATCCAGTGTATCCGGGCTCACACACACTGTGCCCTCTGCTGGCCTCACAGGTGACTGCAGAGCTGGTGGACTGGCACAGACTGGTACAAGCCACACCGCAAAAACTCTTTAATTTCTTTTTTTTAGTTCACATTTAAATTTAGTGTAACAATAAATCGGAAAAAATTGTTCTTTCTAAATATAATACAAAAAACTGTGTATTTTGTTTTTGATACAAAGTTGTTTTTTTGTTATTACAATTATCCTTTTAAATTGATTCATTCATAGTCTTGTGCGGTTCTTTTATGGGCTTCAGATGGGGTTAAAACATCTATTGTCTTGTTCTTCACAGACTGTCAAGTGTTTTCTCGAAAGTTACAAAGAAAGCCCTCCAGAGGACCGAAAAACGATCACAGGTCATTCTTCTAAAAACAAGGATATACGCCACCGAATCCTGAACACTGTGCCCCCATGGATCATCAAATATATAAATCACATTTAGTGATCATTTTTTAATTCAAAGTTGTTTTCTGACGATGTTAAAAGAGCTCGACTATTGACTCATGTCTATGCACTGACATCTTTAATACACTAGAGGGCGACACCAAGCCATTAACGTTGAAAAGTGTGGCGGCTGTTAAAAAACTGTTTGAATTTGTAAAATATAGATCTTTTAAAAAAAACTAAACAGAAGAGTTAATATTTAAAAGTGTGTAACTAAGGGTGTTCTTCTGAAACAATACCTTTTAATTGTTATTGTGGTGCCACAGTTCCAAAAAAACTTAGCAATAACTGTAATATTTATTAATTTTGTTGCATTGTATTGTTTTTGTTTTTTGTTTTTTTTTTTTAATTTTTTTGCTATTTCAATCATTAATTTGTAACGTTATGCTAATATGTTGTTAGCATGACAAAGTTAGTCAGATTGATGCTAGCATGACTCGATGCATCATTAGCATCATGCTAGCAAATACTTTTTAATGTTTTACAATGGAATCATATTAATTACAGGTATTTCAGTGATACAATACGAGAATAAGTCAATGATAGAATTTACCCACTCTAGACACTACACAGAGCGGCTTCATCCAGAGATTAATCAGAGAATATTATTGTGATAATCTGTGGAGCTATGGTAGGGCAGACATACATTTTGAATCGAAAGCAGCAATTAGGTCCTTCGCTCTGAGGGGGTAGTGTAAACACAAAAAAATTTTGTTGTGATTGATGTCCCAGTGAAAAAGAACCTGATAAGCTTTTTTTTATTCCCTCAGGCTTTTTCAAAACAATGTTAATCACCCTTTTTACTAATTAACCCACTACTTTTGTCTATCAAATGTGGCCTGATTCACAGTTTGCCATGTAAATAACCTGAAAACTATTGACCAGTTTACATCACAAAAATGACATAGTATTATTACAAAACAAAGAGCTACTAACAATAAAATTGAATAACAAAACTTAAAAATAATTCGGTTAGTTTTAGTTTTATCAGTAGGAGTCGCTCTGTTTAATGTGTAACCATGACTACAATGATGTCACTCCTCCTACTCTATTGAATTTAACATACTGTGGCGAAGTCCAGCCCTGTGGTATAGTTGATGGGGCACCGGATATTTATGCATAGTTGAGCAGGGCGATGCGGGTGTGAATCCCGAACTCATCGTCATTCCCCATTCTTCCTCCTTCTCTTCCTTTATGAAAATGGCCTGTCCATTCTAAATGTATAAAATAAAAAAAACATACTGTAGCGACAATCTGGGGCTAGGCCCACAGATTGGACTAGCGCGCAGTGACATCATCTGAAAATTACCATTCTTTCATGTAATTATGAGTGTGTTCTGACTAACCACACTGAGTTGCAACCACACAACATTTCTGCCGTGATTTTTTTCTGAGGTCTAAAATAATGTACAATTACATACAATGACACAAATATGACTGTGCCGTCCTCGATATGTTAGCTTAATATCCTGACGGCCAGCTAAACTTTTTCCCACACCAAGACTCTGAGGATTAATTCTTAGTTCCACAGGTTTATTGGAGTTAAGGAAAATAGTGAAACTGCAACACACACAAGAGCAATGACAAATTACACATAAATAAGGTCTTATTTTCACAATTACTGTTGCATTTTGTTTGTTCTCATTTTAACATTGATAAATGAATACATGTGAACTACATTCTGTTCATTATAGCACCTTTATCGCGCAGCTCGTAACAATGAACACGTGAAAGCTAGCATATGCATAGCCGAAGTGAGTTAAAACCATCGGCAGATTACACTATACAAAGTTACAATTATTGTCAAAATAACGAACAATCCTCCTAGAATATTCTCACAAAGCAAAATATACATACCGACGATGCTACGTCGGACTTGAGAAGTATACAGATGCGAATTGAAGCGTCATGAAAATAAACTTGAGTAACCGCAGAAACGCACATGGAGTGAGTGAATATTTACTTCCCAACTATGGATCGCGTAATGGGACATTTGGCACAGCGATCTTAAAGTGACCATGACCTAAATACAAATACTTAAGAAATGCGTATTCCTGGAACACATTGGAACTCTGAAAAGCTAACTAAAGTAAAGCATGTTAATGTAACTTTAAACTTAATGCTTACTCATAACAAAACACTCCCCGCCTGACGTGGAAACACGTCACCCACAGTCCATGTTTTTTAAAAACAGTCCATTACTGTGCCTCTGGAGGTAGAAGGAGAACTATTTCAGTGACTGGCCTGAGAAAGAGGCTAGTCCCGCCTGGTTTGATGATCTTCACCTCAACCTGGCGCACCTTCCCATCTTTGCTAGGGAAGGCCTGTGTAATCAGTCCAAGAGGCCATTCATTCCTAGGTGCTTGAATGTTCTTAAGGAGAACAACGCTTCCAGTCTGAACATTTGGCTGAGTGGACTGCCATTTTGGAATTGTTTCCTCCAGCGGTCCCAGAAGGTGTTGGACAGGTGCTGAACCTGCCGCCACTGGGACTTGTAGAGGTCTGCAACTCCAAACTCACCAGCAGGAGCAGGTACAATGCTCGTCTTTTGTGTCAGGAGAGCAGCAGGTGTAAGTATGAACGAGTCATCAGGGTCCATAGTCACTGGAACAAGTGGCCTAGCGTTGATGATCGCTGCAACTTCTGCCATGAAAGTTACCAACACTTCATGGGTAAGCTTGTCCTTCAGCCGGAGGAACATTGCATCCAGAATCCTCCTAGCCATCCCGATCATCCTCTCCCATGATCCACCCCAATGGGATGCATGCGGGGGATTAAAGGACCAGATGCAACCCTTGTCTGAGAGGTAAGTCTTTACAGCCGTACTGTCAATGTTTGAGGCTATCTTCAGTTCCTTACAGGCACCAATGAAGTTTGTGCCGCGGTCAGAACGAATGTATTTGACCGGCCCACGTATTGAAAAGAAGCGCCGTAGAGCATTGATGAAGCTAGAAGTGTCGAGAGCTTCTACGACTTCAATGTGCACAGCTCTTATGCTCATGCACGTAAAGATCACCGCCCACCTTTTACTTTGAGCAAAGCCGCCTCTGGTCTTGCGTGAGGAGACGTTCCATGGGCCGAACACATCAAGACCCACGCTAGAGAACGGAGGATCTGTTGAGAAACGATCAGCTGGCAGGTTAGCCATTTTCTGGATGCTGAGCGGAGCTCTGAGCCTTCTGCATGTTATGCACTGGTGAATGATGCTGCTTACTTTTTTCTTCCCTCCGACTATCCAAAAACCAGCTGAACGGACCGCCCCCTCAGTAAAGTGACGGCCTTGATGATGAATTTGCTCGTGGTGGTGTCTGATGAGCAAAGTGGCGATGTGATGCTGGCCAGGAAAAATTAGGGGAGTCTTTTCACCCTGAGTGAGACCTGAATGATGAAGACGGCCTCCAACTCTGAGAAGGCCGTGTGCGTCAATGAACGAGTCCAGATTTCTGAGAGGACTTGTTTTTGGTATCCTTTCCTGTTTTAGAATGCACTTTATCTCTTGACTGTAGACTTCCTGTTGAACTGCTTGGATGATTACAGTTGACGCTTTCTCTGATTCCTCAACTGTGAATCCAGCTTTACAGTAGTGCCAACCCTTGCATATTCTGCTCTCTCTGTTAGCTGTCTTGAAATTACAGGCTATGTGAACGAGGCGAGTGACTGCACGAGTTAATGACTTCCAGCTAGAGAACTTAGCAAAGCGTTGTGAATCCAGTTGCTTGTTAGAGGCTTTAGTGCTTAAGGTGGACACCAGAGGGCGAATGTCTGGGTCTGTGCTCGGGTCAACAAGGTCATAAGGGCAGGCAGAAATGCTGGGTTCCAGCTTGGAGAGAAATTTGGGCCCACTCAGCCAGTTGGTGTGTTTCAGTTGGCCAGCAGGGACGGAACGCGTTGCATGATCTGCAGGGTTCAGGTCTGTTGGCACGTAGCGCCACTGGTCTGGTCGGCAGGATCTTCGGATGCGTAACACCCGGTTGCTGACATAGACATAAAAGCGCCTGGTCTCATTACAAATATAGCCCAAGACTACCTTACTGTCTGAGAAGTAGGTTACGGCATCCAGCTGTAAATCTAGTTCTGCTGAGACCAGGTCTGCTAACTCAACAGCAAGCACTGCTGCACAGAGTTCGAGTCTTGGTATTGTGTGTTCAGGGCAGGGGGCCAGCTTGGCTTTGCCCATTACAAATCCAATCTGGTTGTTGCCATTACTGTCTGTCACTTTCAGATAGCACACAGCACCGATAGCTTTGACTGACGCATCACAGAACACACACAGTTCTCTTCTTACTGCTGCTGACGGTGAGGTTTCCGTGTAGCGCCTTGGGATGGAAAGCTTAGCCAGCTCAGACAGGGAAGATCTCCATGACGTCCAGGCATCTTCCATGTCTGGAGGTAAGGGTGCATCCCAGTCACCGTTCTCCACCATGAGCTCTCGCAGGATAGCCTTGCCTTGGATGGTGACGGGCGCAACAAATCCAAGTGGGTCGTAGAGGCTATTGATTGTGGATAAGACACCCCGCCGGGTGTAGGGCTTGGTCTCACTGGAGACATTAAAAAGGAAACAGTCTGTCTTGAGATTCCAGTCAAGCCCGAGGCTACGATGCAATGGCAGCACATCTGTGTCGAGGTCAAGGTCCTTGAGGTCACTCGCCTGGTCACTGGATGGAAAGGCGTTCATGACCTCTTTGTTGTTCGCTGCAATCTTGTGAAGTCTCAAATTCGACTTGGAAAGCACATCCTGTGTCCTTTTTAACAGGCTGATCGCATCTTGAACTGTGGGCAGGGACTTCAACCCATCATCGACATAGAAGTCATGCAACACGAAGTGCTGCGCATCTGGGTCAACGAGGAACTCATTGCCTTGAACAGACTTGTGTAGACCATGAATAGCCACTGCAGGTGAAGGGCTGTTGCCGAAGACGTGGACGTTCATCCGGTAATCCACGATGGCTTTGGAGAGGTCATTGTCTTGGAACCAGAGAAAGCGTAAGAAGTCACGGTCTTTCTCTCTTACCCGGAAACAATAGAACATCTGTTCTATGTCGGCTGTGACGGCGATGGCCTCTCTTCTGAAACGAATCAGCACTCCCAGTAGGGTGTTATTCAGGTCAGGACCCGTTAACAGCACATTGTTGAGTGATACGCCGTTGTATTGGGCACTGGAATCGAATACCACACGGATCTTCTTAGGTTTTTTCGGATGATACACCCCGAATGTTGGCAAGTACCACCTTTCTTGATCTGAACTGAGAGGGGGAGCTAACTCTGCATGACCGTTCCGAAACATGTTGTCCATGAAGGCGAGAAAGTGATCTTTCATCTCAGGCTTTTTTTCAAAGTTACGCTTGAGAGACATGAGACGCCTCAGCGCCTGTGGCCTGTTGTCCGGGAGCCGTGGGCGTGGGCTCTTGAAGGGTAATGGAGCCACCCAACTGTTATTTGAGTCTTTTTGTAGTCCTTTATCGATTAGCTCCATGAACATTGTATCTTGAATGGAGGGAGCCACCTGGTTGTCATCCCTGGTCCGCCTGAACACTGCGCATCCAAGGTGGTCGGTTTCACAGATAGGCTGGTCCTCAGGATACACTGGAGGCTCACAGGTGGCCTGGGTGTTGCTGAACCTCTCCTTCACATGGAACACGTTGGGGCACGCATCAAAGAGAGTGGGCCGTTGCAGCTCTGTGATGTTCGTATGGAATGAGCTAATGGTTAGTGGCCTGTGAACATTACCTAGCCACACATTTCCAACAATGACCCACCCCAGGTCTAACTTCTGTGCGTAAGGCAGGTTGTGAGGGCCATTCACCTGTTTGCGAACTTTATGCACTCTGATAATGTCTCGGCCTAAGAGAAGCATAATGGGGGCTTGCGGGTCAATGTCTGGGATGAGGTGTGCCACTGACCTTAGATGAGCATGATGAAGAGCTACTTCGTGGGTTGGAATCTCCTCTCTGTTGTTTGGTATATCGTTACATTCAATGAGGCTTGGCAACAAGACGCGAACAGTTCCATCCAAAGACTCCACTTCATAGCCACTGGCCCTTCTGCCTGCTGATGATTTCACTCCGGCACATGTTCTCAGTGTGTAAGGAGTGCTTGGACTTTGGTCATTGAACATGTCGAAGAACTGTGAGCGAACCAGTGACCTGTTGCTCTGCTCATCCATGATCGCATACAGTTTCACAGCTTTTTCTCTGTGACCAACTGGGAAAACTTTGACGAGGCATATTTTCGAGCAGGAGCGGTCTGTAAGTTCCCCTCCGCAGACTTTTGTGCATTTGTTGGTGACCTGAGACTGAGGTGAAGCTTCATCCTCCTCCCCGCCGTACTCAGAATTAGGGCCAGCCCTCTGCTGCCAGGGTGCAGCTCCAGGGTGAAGCGCTGTGTTGTGTCTTTCGCTCTTACATTCAAAACACTGAACATTGACTTTACAGTTCTTTGCTATGTGAGACGAGGAAGAAAGACATTTAAAGCACACATTGTTTTCTTTGAGGAATGTTTTGCGCTCGTCAATGGGCTTCTCTCTGAATGCTCGGCACTTACGGAGAGGGTGTGGCTTTTTATGCAACAGACACAGTTTGCCGCCTTCGTCGGATTTTGTTGGAGGCTCACCCGTGTCAGATGTGGCTCTGGGTGACACCTCTGTCTTGTGGACGGAGACTTCCCGCTGTCTGTTGGGCTTCCACGCTGTCTTCTCTGTCCTGGGGGCCATGTCTGTGTTGCCGATGTGGCTGAAGCTTGGGTCATTTGCGATGCGAGCCTGCTCGCTGACGAAATCAGCAAAGAAGCCAAAGGGAGGATAGATCACATGGTTTTGACGCTTGTAGGCTGCACCAGCCATCACCCACTTGTCCTGGAGACGAGGTGGAAGTTTCTGTACAATTGGGTTAACGCCTCTCGACGTGTCCAGAAAAGCCAGGCCTGGTAAGTCTCCATCAGCCTTAGCAGCCTGCAGTTCCATTAGCAAATCGCCCAGCTTTGTCAGGTTAGATCCATCTCTGTTTACTATTTTCGGAAAGCTGTCGATACGTTTGAACAGAGCATTTTCTATTGCTTCAGCCGAGCCATATGTTTGCTCGAGCCTTTCCCAAGCCATGGCCAGTCCTGCTTCTGGCCGATTGATGTGTATAGCTCTTATCTGCTCAATATGCTCTGCTGACTCCCTCCCGAGCCACTTTAGCAGAAGATCCATCTCTTCACTCGGTTCCAGGTTAAGGCCCCTAATGGAGGTCAAAAAGGAGCGCTTCCATGCTCTGTAGTTTTGGGGTTTGTCATTAAATTGAAGCAAGCCTGTAGCTACAAGCTCACGACGGGCTAGATACCTGACAAGGTCGTTTATGTGTGAGCCACCCTCATTTCTGTATGAGCTGCCCTCATTGTAGTCTGGCGGTATGGCATGGTGTGCGGGAGGAGGCTGGGTGTGATGATTTTGTATTCCGAAGTGGTGTACTAGAGAAGCATGCTCACCACTGGACTTGATGTGAGGTAGACTAACACTTCCAGGCGTCTTGTTGTGGCTGTACTCGCATGTGCTGATGTAAGGCTGCTGTGAGGTGAGATGATGTGTAGCAGTATCGTTCTGTTGTGGATAGAAGGGACAGGCTTCAGGCTTTAGTGGTGGAAGTGACACGTTGTGGTTAAGGACCGACACTGTCTTTGCTCGTGTGTCACCGTTATCACATGACTTAAGTTCTGAATCCCTTTCTTTTAGTTGATCAAGCACATACTGCCTTGTGCGTTGTGAGGCTTCTAAAGGAACAGAGTCTTTGTTCAGGTCGTAACTATGTTTCTCGCTCTTTTCATTAGCAGCAGCTTCAAGTGTCTCTGCTACTGCAATGGCTGCAGCAGCCTCTTTTTTGTGTTTTAGCATTTCTATAGACACTTCCAACTTAGCTTGTTGTAGCCTCAGGTTAGCTTCCTCTTCAGCATAGCAGAGGCGTGCCTTTGCTGCTTCGGCTCTCGCTCTTGCTCTGACTGCTGCAGACCCCGCTGACGATGAACCGGATCTCACTGAACAACATACTTGCGAGCGTGTCTTTAACGACGCACTGTATGGGTTCTCCTGCGTTGCTGTATTTCCATGCAAACTCTCTTCTCTAGCATGTAGCTCGGTGGCGCGCGCTGCTCCAGTAGCACTTGACTGTAGAGTACGGTCCGTTGATCGTCCACTGGATGCGTGTGACGATGACATGTCGGCTAGCTTCCAACTTGATCTGCTTTATCTCGCTTGCTTGATAGCCATCGTTTCACTGTGCCGTCCTCGATATGTTAGCTTAATATCCTGACGGCCAGCTAAACTTTTTCCCACACCAAGACTCTGAGGATTAATTCTTAGTTCCACAGGTTTATTGGAGTTAAGGAAAATAGTGAAACTGCAACACACACAAGAGCAATGACAAATTACACATAAATAAGGTCTTATTTTCACAATTACTGTTGCATTTTGTTTGTTCTCATTTTAACATTGATAAATGAATACATGTGAACTACATTCTGTTCATTATAGCACCTTTATCGCGCAGCTCGTAACAATGAACACGTGAAAGCTAGCATATGCATAGCCGAAGTGAGTTAAAACCATCGGCAGATTACACTATACAAAGTTACAATTATTGTCAAAATAACGAACAATCCTCCTAGAATATTCTCACAAAGCAAAATATACATACCGACGATGCTACGTCGGACTTGAGAAGTATACAGATGCGAATTGAAGCGTCATGAAAATAAACTTGAGTAACCGCAGAAACGCACATGGAGTGAGTGAATATTTACTTCCCAACTATGGATCGCGTAATGGGACATTTGGCACAGCGATCTTAAAGTGACCATGACCTAAATACAAATACTTAAGAAATGCGTATTCCTGGAACACATTGGAACTCTGAAAAGCTAACTAAAGTAAAGCATGTTAATGTAACTTTAAACTTAATGCTTACTCATAACAAAACAATTAGAGTTAACAGAGATTTAACTAATGTAAAAACAGTACAA
>SRMA01025944.1:0-11861 GCA_007224835.1 Danionella cerebrum
ATATATATATATATAAATGCAAGCCATCTACAGGTCACCCCAAGACTGCATTTTCTTTTTTCAACCTTTTTGAAACCAACACACTGCGATGGACTGGCGACCTGTCCAGGGTGTACCCCCGCCTCTGACCCCCGTGACCCCAAAAGGGAATAAGCAGGTTGGAAATTGAATGAATGAATAATGTGAAACACATTATATTTAAAATCAAAATTAAACAATAGGTGGGACGAGTCATTCCTACTTTTCATTTATATGCGAAAAAAACACAAAGAAGAGAAAATAAAGTTATTTAAAGTTTGTTGTTTCTATTTTTAACAAATGAAAATGTAATTCTTCTTAAAGCTAAACATTAAAACAAAGCCACAAAAGGACCATGAAACCGAGAGATGAAATGACAGAATGAAGAAAGAATGAAAATAAAAATGGATTTAGCTTCATGTTCCTAAGGCAGTTTGTACAAAACCCAGGTAACGACAAAAGTTCAAGGCCTTCCTCCAGTGAAAGACAGCATCAGAGTATCAATGATTGCAGTCGGAGGCCTGTGGGAAGTTCATTTCAGTGACGGAGTTGCGTGCAGACAGCAGAACCAGACTTCAGTAGGATGCTAAGGGTGAGACACTTCTAAAGATTCAAATATAAAGAGGGGCATGCACCGAGCACTGGTTCCCTGACAACGGTGACCCTCTTCTTAAGCTGAACACGCACTCAGACACTGCAGCATCACTTAAATATTACTCAAATCTACACAACCAGTGGTCTCACGCATCATTCAGACGGATTCTCAAAGCTCCTCAGTGCAGAGATCAAAGGGTTACCAAGTGACCTTCATATCAGTCGTGATCCTTCAGCCCTGATCAATAAGTGTCCCTGCCGTGAACATCCATTAGGAGCATTGTGACGAGTAAGAACCACGTATTCGGACTATTATTAATGGAGGCTACGCTTCGCAATATAGCACAGGTTGTGTTAATGGGTTTGAACTTGAGAGGATAAAGCGGTGGCTGTTGAGAGCATTAATGGTAGGAAAAAAATCGTTCAAATTAAATAAATGCATTAATATCTAGTTGCATCGTAGACTTCTGCATTGTTCTCAGTAGCGCTCAGTAAGTTCCGCTTTTGCTATGGCTACGTTCTACAGATTAACGTTGCAGAAAATCTCCGAATTTGCAAAACAACAGCCAATGCAGCATCCAGCAGCTGGAAAAGGGATGAAATTACACTCAGCCTTGTATATACAGAGTTCAATCCGAATCACGCTGAACGTGTCGCTCATGCAGCTGCTTTTTAAGCTCCTCCCCCTCATTATAGTTTTTTATGTTCTAAATTTAGCACATGGCGAGTCTAATGATGAAGGTTCGGGAGTGCTTTCGGGAGTGTTTTTTTTTTTTTTTTCGAAATGAACTGGATCACCAGCCAAAGAGAGAATTTCTCAAGAGCCAATTCATTATATAAAATTTTTATGTGGTGAAAATAAAAGATTATGAATGCCACAGAAAGAAATTGTGATAATTTTATTAACAGTGCATGAAAAACACACAGAAAGTGCAATACACACAACAAACTATAGACTAGAGCATGACACAGGAGTGGATTTTCACTCCTGTCCCATCTCACTCCCAGAGAAAAAATCCCATCTCATCCCAATCCTGGACCAGAGTAAAAAATAAATCCTGGCCCGTCACTCTCCTGACAAGAAATGTCCAGGTGTTTTTTTTTTTGTTTTTTTTTTTTTGCAGCTGTGGAATATTGTAGAGTAGTTCCTGTCCAGCTGAAGACAGAATCAACCTCTTCAAATCTCTAATCTAGATTTGTCCAAAAATACAAAAATTAGCAAAAGACAAAAATAAATGAATGAAGAAATATGTTGTTGGAATCAAGAGCATGAGCAGTTTTAAAAGCAATATTATATAAAGTCAATTTATATAATATCAAAAATGACACTATATATTGAAAAACATTAGTGTTTGGAATAAACCCTGTGTATAAAAACTTTTATTACATACGACAGTGATTGAAAAATTCACAAAACTCACAGAGCTCTCGATGATGGTATAAACATCTTTCACTATTTACAAGTGTTTTGGCACTGGAATCTAACACTTTAGTGTGCCAAAAACGGCGGAAGAATGCGAGGAAATAAGGAAAAAAAAGACGCATGTGCGCGAATGCGGAAGAAGAATCATAGACAGAACACGGTAAAAAACAATTTAACACTAATAAACCTATTACTACTACTAAGACAATGCTTATATTATTATATACAGTATAAATATTATATTTACGGAGAAATCTCTGCTAAACTGTTGCTAAAGCGATCACAGGAAATCAATCAATGATCTGTCAGTGCGCTCCTGGCGAAAGGTCTGTTTCTCTCTGTTTGTCGCCGGCGACTGCTTTGGTGTTAAAGGGTTAACTTCTGTTGCCGACCCGGAAAAAACGTGCTTTTTGGACTTCCGTGTTTTGACGCTCTGAAAGAACAATTGTGCATCTCGTTTTGATTTCTTAACACAGAAAATTATAATCTATTAATGGGGTTCCCGCTCCCGTTGATTTTCCCGTCCCATCCCGATCACTAGATTAATATCAAAAGTTTATCCCATCCCACAGGAATCCCACGAGAATCACGAGACCCGCGGGAAATCCCGACAAATGTCGTTAGGTGCGTTCGAGCCCATGCTGCGCTGCGCAGACCGATCGTCGAGATTAGCCGAAAGTAGCCGGGGAGGAGCTGAAAACGGAGCCGTCAAGTCGGACACGTTTGAGATCTCGTTGCTTCCTGAAACATGACGTTTGCCTACTTTGTCGCAGATGAACTGGATTACATTTAATGTACCACATTAAAACCACATTACATTAAATTACTGACATTTTAGTTATTCCATAAAAAAATATTACTCAAATATGCAGCTGAATACTATAGTTGGTCTGTATGAAAAAAGGACAATAATAAACTTATGCACAAATCCAATAAAAATAATTTAAGGGAAAAAAATGTACTGCAGTCAAAAGATCGTAAACTATTTACGAAATGGTATGCAAATTGATTTTTTATGCAATTGTATGGCTTGAAGCACGAAACACACGTGATCATCGTCATGTGGTGAATGTGGCCAATCATGAGAAGCTGTGACGTCATCATATCCTGGCGCAGTCGCTCCTAAAATGCTGCTCTGGCTGAGCAAGCCGGCTGTTATCGAAACGCTCTCGCGTTACTTTGATGGCACACGTGAACGTCACGTGACGTCAGCGCCGGTTCAAGTCGGACAGAATTTCTAACCGGCATGCACTACTTCAAGTCAGCCGCCGATCGGTCTGCGCAGCGCCGCATGAAGTCGAACGCACCTATTGTCTACTACAGACACCTCAGCCTCAGGCTTTCACCCTGCTATCAATGAATAAGTGACTATAAATAGATTATATAAAATAACAAATGAATACTGAGCAGTTGGTTATTTTTCATTAATGAAAATGTTTGTAAATAATGATTTTTGTGGAGCATCGGGTTCTCTTTTATAAGTGAAACGATCATTTCACACGTTTCTCATTTTCATATAAATAGTAATGAAAAACAAATATGTTTCATTACATTTAATTAAATTGACATGGCACGAATTAATATTGACGCGGATCATTTTCAAAAAACAGGGTTTGTAAGAACAGGGGAATAACTTTAAATGAAAGTTCTCTCTGCTCTGTCAGAGTTAAAGCATGCGCTCGGATTGTGCGCTGTTTAAGACGATGTGTGGCGCCTCGCTCTGAAGAGAAAACTTTAATCTAAAAGTCAGGATGCTCGTCGTTTCTCAATCAACAAAAGGATTCCTTTCTCTGTCCAGCTCAGTCCTCTTTGCTCCTCCGATATTTCCTGTTTCTTCTTCTCATCGTTGTTTGGACCATGGGAAAACCGCTTTTAGTGTTGGGTTCCATTTTCTCTTGTGGATGCATTCAAGAACTGTTCACATCATTTCAATAAGTATCAGAATCCTAATCAGAATCAAAAAGATGTTTATTGTCGAGTGTGCATTTGCGCACACACACAAGGAATGTGTTGTGATACAAGGAATGCTCTCCAGTTTAGACGCTACCATTCTTTGCGCCATCTCGCCAGTATTAAAAAATGTAATTTATTTTGTAGTATTCTGTAAAAAATGTGGGTAAAACATGCATTTAGAAAAATGCAACTGTGAGTTGGCACATTTGTCCTCTGATTTGGTCCTTGATAAACATTCTTATATTTAAACAGGACTTCTATTCTAAAGGAAAGAGTTTTTATTATTGCCTGATGTCATTTGTTACTGATTAATTTGATTGATTAAACCAAAGTTTCTAACATAAACTCTTGAATGCTCATTTTATTTCATGGTCAGCACTTATGGTCCAATTATTGGGTGCCAGGAGATCGTGGTTTGATTGAGAGTCCAATAGAATATAACTGAAGAAAATAGAAAGAACTAAACAAGTGGCGAAATACACTCAGAACTATGAAAAATTAAAGGTTGTGATAATATCCGGTCATCCAGTGCATCGTTGTTTTGTAGGCTACAGTATATTAACAGAACTAATAGCTGCGGCTAATGCATCGCATCAGTTGAATGAAAGTAACAAAGGAAGCATTCTGCAAGATAACGCTCTGCTTTTATCTGAGTGCTTTTCATTACGACTGTCCACCCTGCTCTGCTTGCCAGTCATTTACTCCCACAATAGATCTCCATCTCCTGTGCAATTGGATTTGCTCCCACCTTATCTCACAGCCATTGTTCACCCATAATTTATGCAGAAAAATGACATATTACCTTGAGAAATAAACTATAAGTAACTATACGCTGACATTTACCAATCAACTGCATGGAGAGTGTGGGTTTAAAAGCTGCCAGTGTCCAGTGAGCCAAGCTGACTGTTCCCTGTGGCGCTGTAACTTCAGAAGTGTCCGTTAACCACTAGCCCACTGGGAGCGGAGCCCGGGTGTATGCACCGCAACCCAGCAGTGCATCGTCTGCACACAGCGCGTCAGTCTCTGGTCACCATGCAAGAGCCAGCCATCTTCACACACATCAACCAATGGACCGCTGCGCTCAGATATGGCACAGCATGGGCTGTCCATATGCACATTTGTGTGTGGGTGTGTGTGACAAGGCGGCGGGCGTTCTGTGTCAGACGATACGGCTGTGGAGCTACATGGATTGCATTCTGGAGGCAGAAGCATCAATAAAAGTAAACGCGTCATCACACAGAGCACGAGGCCTTCACTAGCAGCTCGTTCACACAGAGGTGCGTTTTGCCTCAACACAGATTTGACCTCCTCAAAAGTTTGTTTTCACGCTGAATTCCTGATCCGTTCCCAAGCGAGGAAAGTACTTGCAAAACAGAAGAATGGAGTGGAAACACTTTCTTCGCAGCCTTCACACGCACGTGTTTGGAAAACGAGAAATGCCTGCACTCTTTGCGTGTGATGATTTTGAAGGGAGAGAGGAAACTGAGGAATGAGTTTATTATGTCTCTACTTGCTGAGCCAGGCTCGAGGACAAGTGCGTCCCTGCAGTCTTTTAATTGGTCTCGGAATATTCTGGAAACCACAGCGTTTCAATCAGCCCAAACATCCACTTTTCACAGCATCGTAACCAAACATTTTTAAAAACTCATCCTTTTGAGTTAAACTCATCCTTGATCAAGCAAAACAATCTGAGCAAAAACAATTTGACTTGGCAAGATTTCTTAAAATGTCTAGCTGACACCAAATGCTGATGGATCTTAAAAATAGACAAAAACTCTCAAAAGAAGTGTTTAGGAACTAGAATATTTGAACTTGAATCTAGTTACAAGTGATCTTAAAACTAGTTTATAGGGCAAAATGTCTAAAAACAAGTTTATGTGCCCTTAAATCAAGTCGTTAACGGTCTAAAAATTAGATATAGTTGTTAATATTTTAGGGAAAACAGCATTCGTTCAAGCATTTTTGCATGTCAAAATACAGTATGCGGCTTAAAACAAGAAATTCTGGCTTAAAATGCATTTAAAATGTATTTGCAGTTAAAACTTTATTTACAGTTTTATACTTGTTTTGCTTTGGGCACCTTAGCATTTTTCAGAGGGGTCCGTGAAGACAGACAGGAGGCGAGTGCTGGATGTTTATCCCTCACTCAGGAGTCACTGCATCAGAGTCGAGCGCTCGATCCGCCACATCACAATCTCCACTGAGAGTTTATAGAGTTTAGAACAACTTTTGGGAAAATTTATGAAAAACAGCAATAACTTAAGAATATTGTTGATGTAATATAAATGATGTTCTTTTCTAAAAGCATAATTTAAATTTTTTTTTCCATAAAAAAATACCTTTTGGTTTTTAGTACTTAAATTAGCCTTAAAACAAGAAAAAAAACTGCTTGAAACTTGATATAGAGTGGTACCCCGAGATACGAATGCTTCAAGTCACGAAATGTTCGAGATATGGGAAATGTCTCGCGGGAAATAATTTGCTTCGAGATTTATGAAAATCGTTTTGTTTAAATGAGCCGGTGTGGACACGGTGTGACGAAAAGACAACTTGTTTAATAAGAAAACAGTATTTTTATGAACGTATTAAATAACTATTTTTATTTTAAACGTATTAAAGAGAATTTATCAACTCTTGCATAAAATCAATCTACAAAAAAGAAAATTAGCTAACTAAATCATAAACACGCATAAAAGAAATTGATATTTTCAGATTCAATAAATAAAAAATTTGCCAAAACGATCCGGGAGAAAATGAGGAAAACAATTCTCAAGATTCCCTGCTGTTTTATGGTGACATCAATTATTTATTTCAATGTCATAAATGATTTATTACAATAAATAAATTACTAAAATAATTTCCATGAACATAAATAATTGACATTTAGGTACAAATATGAATTTAAATGACAAAGAAAGAAAAAAAAACCCTTGATGTAAGCTTGGGAACACTTTCTACTTTCTTCGGTGTAAGGTAGCGGGGTACTCACATGTAAATCCGCAGCAGCTGATGGGAAAACACCAGAAGGCCGAGAGCTTTTTCTTTGTAAAGCAGCACATAATAACAGCAAGCGGCCGGGAATTCCTCACATCATCACAAAAACACACTTTCACATTAACACTCGTCCATAAAGACCAACTCCGGTCTCCCCTCTGCTACTGTTTACTACACGACTGCCTCCTGCTATCTGCTAAAGAGGACATAAAGAAGCCTCCATAAGGCCCTTCGGTTTCCTTTCTCCTGATGCCCTTTAGATTTAGCCAGCATCTGTATCTGAAAAGATCAAACACATCTTAGTCGACATGAGAGCAGAGCAGTGACAATAAGTCATCTTCAGCAGCCGTAAACACATGCTGAGTTTATGAAAATCCAATCACAGTCACAATACAGTAACAACCTTTCTGCATTGGACGGGAACAAGGCCTGATTCATATGAGACCACGGTGGGTATGGACGACTAGAAAAGCAAATTTAGCCTTGGTGCCTGTGACCAGCAAGTGGGCGACCGACATCACTCTGGATTATTGTGGCACCGACAAAAGGAGTTCGAAAAGAGCACAGCGTGGCCTCGTTTAATAGTGAAGTTCAATAAAAGAGCCAGAAATTTCCTAATATAAATCACAACACAAGCACAACCGGGAGCGCCACAGAAGCACACAAAAGCCAGGCTGGATCCTACAAGCCAATTTATCTCCAGAAATAGAAGGAGTCCATTGTCCGTATATCAAATGTCCCGTCCCAGACCCCTGCCTCCCTCACGTTCAGTTCATACAAAGTTAATGTAGGCAGACTTTCCAAGATGACGTGGAAGAGCGCTCTGCAAACAGGACATCATCAACATCATTTAGCAAAAGTAGCAAAATCCACCAATGTCCTGCTTGCTTTTCAGAGATTAATGGTTCTAAAGGGTGATCTACAGTAAAAATCTCAAATCTTTTGCCTTTTCCCAACAGGCATGAGAACAAACAATCAAGAATGCAGGATTATTTGGCGTCATGGCACTGCAATAAAAAAAAAACTGTTGTAATGGAAGTCAATGGGGCAAAAACAATAAATCTGGTGCTACACAAAAGCTATAAAAATCCATCGTGCAATTCTGAGATTAAAAAGTCAGATTTCTGAGATAAAAAGTCACATTTCTGAAATTAAAAGTGGAATTAAGTCACAATTTTGAAATATAGTCACAATTCTGAAAAATAAAGTCAAATTTCTGAAATAAAAAGTCGAATTTAGGTATTAATTGTCAGAATTTTGAAATATAAAGTCACAATTTGAGACTAAAAGTGGAAGTATAAAGCCACAATTCTGAGTAATAAAGTCAGATTTCTGAGATAAAAAGTCACATTTCTTAAAGTGAAATTTTGGAATTAAGTCAGAAATAGTGAGTCGGAAATCTGAGAAATAGTGAGATTTCATAATTTTGAGATTAAACAGTCACAATTCCGAGAAATAAAGTCAGATTTCTGAGATAAAAAGTCACAATTTGAGATTAAAAGTGGAATTTTGAGATTAAAAGTGAATTTTGAGATATAAAGTAGCAAATACGAGAATAAAGTCAGATTTCTGAGACATATCTCAGCATCCTTCTGTCTCGAGAGACGATGGTGTAGCTCCAATTCTGAGATAAAATTCACAATTCACATTATTCAGATATTAAACAAGTTATGAAATTAGCAAAATACAGTTAAATGTGTGGCTCTTCACAAGGACGAGGGATTTTATTTTGGCACTGTCTGGTATGCCATGTATATAACATGGTATAACAGGTGGAATTGTGAGTTTTTAATCATAGAATTCTGGGATATTAAAGATCATAATGATTTTATTTCATTTTATCTTCATTGGTAGAAGTGGAGTTTGCATATGTTGTACACGTCCAAGACTCTGATAAAAAAAAAAAATCCTGGCCACAATCATTTTCATGTTGAAAACGAGTAACTTTGGTCTTTTTTTTCTGTTGTCAGTGGCATGATGTACATTCTTGGTAAAAATCCTGGGCTAAAAAACTAAACAAAAAATGGTATAGTTTTGGTCAGAGCTGAGGTAGATCACGAGAGCCACAAACAATACAGAAGGGTAACAAATTTGCATTTTTGAGGGTTTTTTTTTTTCATTTCAAAGCATTTTCTCAAAATATAAAAATACGATGTCACCAACAATCATTCAATTTCCAAAAATGGGAAAAGTTGTGGCCACATTTAAACTCAAAATCACTGTGAAGTGGCATTTTAAAGGACATTTTCATTTAGAAACATTGAAATCTGGATGTTTTTCACTCTTTTTAGATTAAAGCAGTGTCCCTTGTGTTGATCTGGGTGAATTATAAAAATCCACCCCCTAATGCTAGATGGAGGTTATAGAAACCTCATCTCATGAGGGTCACTAGTGTGCATTTTTGTTTCAGCTAATACTCTCTGATTCATCTTGCATAGTTTAACAAGCTGCACGGCATTATAAAACACTTAATTTATGACAAATTTATTCTGAGGAACAGATTTTCTTAATTACCATTGACAAGCGATTCGTCTTGGACCAGATGGGACCTAATTAAAATTTGATTTTAATCGCCAACAGCGAGCAAATTTATCAATGCTGTGTAAAATTTAAATGCTTTCTCTTTTAACCTTTTAAGCATTAAAAACCTCACAAGCAGTTAGCACAGAAACACCACTTACTAGCAGCCTGAACTCGTGCTTTACGGCTCACAACCAGGCCAAAGAAATTCTGGGCGATGCACTCGTAGTCGCCCTCATCAGAGGAACCATCCGACTTGTTCTTCTGGAAGCGGGGGATCAGAAGCGAGCCATTGGGGAACATGAGGTGGCCGTGGTCCTCCAGCAAAAGTAGTCCACTGCGTCTCCACTGGGTGCTGATGGGTGGTATGCCCTCCACCTGACAGTGCAGCATCAGAGGCTGCTCCTGCACAGCGATGATGTCACTGGGCTCCAGGGTGAAGGAAAGCTCTGCCCCGAAGCTCAAACCTAACAGCCGCAAAAACACACAAGTATCACAAAATGCACGTGATCTCTTTTATTAGTAACTTAATGTAATACCTAACCTTTCTTTCTACCACAGCACCAATAATAGGGATGTGGCAACCTGGGTAAGTCGTCATTTGTTTCTTAAATTATTGTATCGTTATTGTATTTTAATGAAATGCAGGATGATTTGATCAAAAAAGGTCGTTATAATGGAAGTCAATGAGGTACGAACAATAAATGACAATCTGGTGCTGCACCAAAACAAAAACTTCTCCAACACCGATGTCGTTACTAATGTTTAAAACGTACAAAGCTGTGATAAAAGGTACAAAGAAATCCAGACTATCGAATATAAGTCTTTTAAGGTGCTGGCGGGATTATCAGAGGTGGGTAGAGCCTCCAAAATCTGTACTCACGGAAAGATATTTCTGGAAATATTTACTCAAGTAAGAGTAAAAGTAACAATCCCAGTAGTTACTTGAGTAAAACCCGATCAAATATCAAGTTACCTCTGATCTGATTGATATGAAGCTGTGACGAGCGTCCCGCTCAATTAGCAGCGTCGCCCTGGAAACCAACGAGATCCAAGCCCTTACGCTCATCACGCTGGAATCAGTCTCAGCTGTGTCTCATCAGCCGGCATCCTTATAAGCAGAGTGCCAGCTGATTCAGAGGAGGACGATCACCAGAAGAACACTAACTAATGGTTTCTCTGTTCTCTCTCAGACAGCAGCTGAAGACTAGGTCACCTCACGTCTCACTGGATTTCCACCAAGCACAAAGACTGAGAGCACCGACTGTCACGATCTTCACTCAGCCAGCGGACCACCTTTTCACATTCACTTTTGCTTACACGCTGCCTAATAAAAACAAATCCACCCTAAACAGTGAGTTTTCTGCCCTGTTTTTTTCCTTCCCACCCGTGACAAAGCGAAAACTATTTGGAAAACCTCCACACGAAAATAAAAAAAACAAGTAGCCACGATGGGCACATGGACATCACATAAACTCTCATTTGTAATAACATTTCAAAAACACCCAGACGTTACTCTGTTAAATTCGGGCTTGCAATTAATCGCAATCACAAACAAATCATAATGCTAAACCGCATAACGCTGTTAATTTTTATCTCCTCATTTATTTTTATCCATTAACCTCTTAAGCCCTGAGGCCTATTTTCCGAAAATCCTATACTTTTACTTTTTAAGGCATTTCTCAGCTTTTACAAGGCCTAAACTGCAAATCTTGGTATCAAAATGAAGATAGGTTCTTGGGGAGTGGTGTGGATGAGTTAATTTGACAGTCAAGAACACTGGGTAAGAGTAATTGATGTTGGAATGGCCAAAAAATGAACTCCGCCTAAAAAAAAAACACGTTTCCTCCAATATCTCCTTATTTTACTTATAACGAAGCAAATAAACACAATCAATTGTAACCACTACATGTCAAGGACATCTGTAGCAAGTTTGGTGTTCATACTACAAGAAACTAATATTCTGTAAAGGTTTTGATTGAACAAAGTTCAGGCGTAATCCATGTTGGCACAGTTTGGCACAATTTGGCACAATAATTGAAATATGGAAAAATCTTGTCCAAAGCTTCGGCTACGTTCATGGTCTTCTTTTCTTGCTTACGGGACATGATTTCAGCAAAAAAACTCCTAAAGAAACGCTGTAAAAGGGGGGTAGAAGCTCATTTACACCATCTTGCTGCGCTCTTGGGAACGTTTCACTCACAAACGCTTTGACGTCGAGCTTCTGCGTGTCCCTACCCCCCCCGACCATCTGTCCTATCCAGGAGATCTATATATCGACGGAAAGCTCTGATTCTATGGAAACCAATCAGCTCAACCATTTTGAGACTGACGGGATCACCGACGAATCACACGACGC